>CM031238.1:454831851-455431851 GCA_018340775.1 Taxus wallichiana var. yunnanensis
AGTATGATGGCACCACATTAGGAGATGGAGCCGAGAACTCCAAGGCTCAGTCAAATGAGAATGTATACTTGGGCAACAAGTGAACTTCGGTAGGAAACTAAAGCTATATGGGGAGCCTATCATTTTCTCACGAAGCATCTTCGTGGTGGGATAAACATGCCGAAAAGTCGAGCTAAACATTGATGAGACCAATATTACTTGGGATCAATTTAAAGGCTATTTTAGGCAAATCTGGTGGCTACCACAACTTTCTATGATCGAAAATGACAAAATTTCAGAACTTAGCTCAAGGGAAGCTAACGGTAATCGAATACCGGGAGCGGTTTACAAACTCCTCAAGTATGTGCAATGCAGTATCAAACTCGATGAAAAGTTCAAGATAAGAAAATTCATCATGGGATTGAATCTCGTGATAGGGGAGAGGTCGATGTTCACAAATTCAACCACTATGGAAGGAGTTGTTGAAAAGGCCATAAGGCAAGAATGTAAATTAAAGGCTATTTCGCGCATAAGGAGAGGAAGTGCGGAAGAAGACCGCAAACCCTTCTTCAACCTCTCTTGCACCCCAAAAGGACCATGGAAAAAGTTTGAAACAAGAGTAAGTTTCAGGGGATAACAATAAGAAAGCAGCAAGAAATAAGCTCATTGAAATATAAGGATAATTTCGTTAAAATTATAATAATGGACAGAAGTCCTATGGAGGACAATATGGTGACAATTACAAGGTCGGAGGTAATGCCGAGCCTAAGAAGGGACCTCGTAGGAGGCTGCTACAATTGTGGCAAGGACCACTATGTGAATCAATGTCCTTTGAAAAGGATGATCATGTCCCAATCAGCCAAAGATAAGATACATGCCGCAGAGAGCGTGCATGCAAGTCGAAAAGCAAAGCAACACCTATAGAGTTCCTGGTAAGTTATTCGGCATACCCGTCACTATTATTTTTGATACAGGAGCTACTCGAATGTTTTATTTCTAATAAACTTGCTTCTAAACTTAAAAGAAAAGTCAGGAAAATGGATAAATCTTGGATCAGTAGAGTATGGTAATAATTCTGTTCATACGGTGAGTATGTGTCTCTTTGGAGCAAATCCTTGATTTACCTAATTTCTCCACGGAAGTTGATCTCTATGTTGCACCTTTAGGATCATATGACATTATTATTGGTGTCAATTGGTTATCTCACCATTCAAGCAAAGGTAGATTGCTATGAAAAGAACATAAAATGTTTAGATGATCAAGCTGGAATCAGAGAGATTCAAGCAGTGTGAAGCGAGAAATTTCGCTTAGAAGACCTCGGCTATGCAAATTTTAAAAAGGCTAAGAATAAAGGATGTACCCTTTATGCAAAAGATATCTAAATCTTCGAAGAAGATGGTGATTACATGAAGCAAATTCCACTGTTACAAAAGTTTCTGTGGATGTTTTTCCCGAGGAATTACCAGTGGTTACCACCCAAGAGAGAATTTGATTTTACCATTGAAATCAAGCCTGAATCCGAACCTATTTCCAAGGTGCCTTATCGGATGACTACTACAAGAGTTAGTCGAGCTTAAGGCACGCTTACAAGAGCTTTTGTCTAAAGGATTGATTAGACCAAGTGTTTCACCTTGGGAGCACTCGTGATATTTGTGAAAAAGAAGGATGGAACACTAAGGTGCAGTATTGATTATCGGATGTTGAACAAAGCAACAATCAAGAACCGATATCCACTTCCTAGGATTGATGATCTGCTTTGATCGATCGTGGAGCAGCGGTTTATTCTAAGATAGACCTTCGATCCGGTTATCATCAGGTTAAGGATTAAAGAGGAAGATATTCATAAAACAGCTTTTCCGAACAAGGTACTACATTATGAATTCACAGCTTCTAGCCTTTGTTAACTAATGCACTGCAAACCTTTATGAATTTAATGAACAATATTTTTCAAGAATACCTGGACAAGTTTGTACTTGTATTCTTGACGATATTCTCATTTATTCTAAGAGCGCGAGGAGCAGCAATGAGCATTTGAAGATAGTTTTGGGAATTTTGAGAAAGAGAAAGTTGTATGGTAAGTTATCCAAATGTTCTTTCTATGATTCGAGGTTCACTATTTGGGTCATGTCATAAGTAAAGAAGGAATCGTAGATCCTTCAAAATAGTGGCAATAATCGAGTGGCTCGCACTGAAAGAATGTGCATGAAGTAAGAAGCTTCATGGGTCTTGCTGGTTATATAGAAAATTTGTAAAGGATTTTTCTAAGGTAGCTGCACCAATAACTTCATTGCGAGAAGAAGGATAAGAAATTCATGTGGAATGACAAGTGCGGAGCGGCTTTCAAAAGTCCTAAGACCATGGGCTTGACTTACTGCACCTATATCATTGGTATGCACTGCCTTCTAATGGGAATTTTACGGTTGTAACGGATGCTTCGGGAAGGCCTTGGAGGTGTTTTGTTTCAAAATGATCAGGTCATAGCTTATGAAAGTAGAAACTTAAGTTACATGAGCTGAATTATGCCCTCATGATTTGGAACTTGCGCCATTGTTCATGCGCTTCAAGTCCTGGAGACACTATTTACTTGGAAAACCTTTGAGTTGAAAACTCGATCACTTGGGACCGAAATATATTTTTACTCAAAATTTACTCAATTTGAATGCCGAGACAAAGAAGGTGGTTAGAATTTTTATCACAATATGACTTTGATATTAGCTATATCAAAGGGAAGGAGAATAGAGTAAATGATGCTCTAAGTCGTAGGAGGCACATTTCGCTCTTATAACTTTGAGAACTCGGTTTAAAGACGAGGTAAAAAGTGCCTTAGAATCGATGCATATTTTTAGCAAGTAAAAGCAACTTGGCTGTGCGAACCTAAAGATAAAAGGTATGAAGGTTTTCATCTTGATAATGAAGGAATCTTGCGTTATGAAAATAGGGTATATGTACATTGCGTGTCAATGATTTGAGAAAGAAGTTGTTAGTTGAATTTCATAATTCACCTTTCTCTGGACACCCAGTATCACAAAATGCTAGCTGATTTGAAACAATAATACTTCTAAAAGGTATGAAAAAGGATGTGATAAATTTTGTGACTCATTACCCTGAATGTCAGCGGGTGAAGGCAGAGCATATGCACCTCATTTGATCAAGTTATATCCTCATAGCATACCGCAGATAAATGGCAAGTAATAACCATGGATTTTGTACAAGACTACCTATGTCCGAGAATAAACATGATGTTATCCTTTGGTAGTTGTAGATAAATCCCGACTAAGGTAGCTCATTTCATCGCTGGAAATCTAAAGGATGATTCACCAAGACTGTTGGCCAAGAGGTTCGTGCATACCTAAATTTTCAGATTGCATGGTGTACCGTAACTGATTATATCTCGATGCAGGATCCTAGAATGACATCAAGGTTTTGGCAAACGCTAACGCAGCCCTAGAACAAAATACTAAACTTCGATTCGCATATCATCCAGTAAAACAGATGGGCAAACCGAGAGGGTAAATCAAGTGTTGGAGGACATGTTGCGAATGTATTGCATGGATCAACAAAGTATAAATGGGAAGAGTATCTCCCATTAGTTGAGTTCGCATACAACAACACTTATCACTCATCTCTTAAGATGGCACCTTTAAAGCACTTTATGGAAGAAAGTGCGTAGAACCCTGTAAGTTGGGACAAGTGTAGAGGATAGAGTGGTAATTGGACCAGAGATTCTCACAGAGATGGAACAAAGAAGTTAAGCTGATTCGTGAACGATTAAAGGAAGCAAATGGATAGACAGAAGAGCTATGCTGACCTTAAGCGGTTGATAGAAAGTTTGAGCTTGGTGATAAGGTTTTTCTGCGTGTCAAACCCGTAAAGAGTTCTATAACTTTTGGCGGTGGCTGCCAAGTTGTCACCACGATTTGTGGGACCTTTGAAATTGTCGAAATAATCAATCCTCAGGCTTATCGCTTTAGCATTGCCACCGCTTTATCTCGTATGCATGATGTTTTCCATATTTCTTTGCTTAAGAAGCACGTTTCAGATCCTCACATGTTTTAAATTGGAATTCCTCGCAGTCCAAGACCCAAGAATAATCGTGGTTAAACCCACACGAGTGCTGGAAACTCGCCAATTGCACTTGAGAAATCGTGATATTCAGCAATGTAAGGTCCAAATTAGGACCAGCTTTAACGAAGAAAGTGCAACTTGGGAAAACCTCGGAAGAGATGAAAATTGCTTTTCCTTCTCTTTTCGTAATGAAAACTCGCTGACAAAGATATACTTTTATGAACCGATTGTTTTTCTTGTAAAAGGATGTGTTCCTCGATTCGTAAATCATGCTTGATATGTATTGAATTTCTTGCAGATTGCAGATCTTGACTGAGTCAAAATATGAATAGACTCTTTTATTTATTTCATTTTGTGTCTGAATATTAATCTGATCACGGAATGAATTATAGAGATATTCATCTATAATATCTAGACTTGGATCAGAGGAATTGATCCAAGTAATGCTTTAAATCTGTTTGTGATGAATTAGATCACAGACCTTGAACAGGCTGCAAGGTATGGAAGCATTGATTAAGCTGGTCAGGAGTATGACTCAGGCTGATCTTGGGAAATGAAATGGTTCCCGATATCAAAGTATATCTGGAAGGTCTCGATTGTAGACCAGGTAATAATTCGTTGACATACAATTCTGCAATAAGAACAGGAGCTAACTCTGTTCTAGAAGGTATGATACAGGTCTTTCCGAGTTTTCAGGACAAGGACCAAACTGAATTATTAAGGGTTAGTAACCTAAAACTAAAACCTAACCTAGGGGTTAGATTATTGTTAGTCTAACCTAGACCTAGGCTATTTGTTAATATCCTAAGTTAGTATCTTTGTGTAAATTTGTTAGTGTGGGTATTACCCTAAACTCTAACCTAAGATACTAACCTAACTAATGAGGAGATTATGAAGGGGCCTATGGAGGGTGGCGAACCATGGGCGGTGTTTTCTATGGCAATAAATGTAAGGGATAAGGATGAAGGACAGTCATGGCGGAGGCTTAGCGACGGCTAACCGGTGAGGACGTGGCAGTCGCTAAGTTTGGAAATGAACATGAGTTTTAGATGGACCGTCACCAAATCGGCGGTCGGTGGAAGTTGAGTTTAAGCGGAAAATTGGTTTAATGGCATTTAATTTTCTCGAAAGTGAGCTCGGAACTCGCGAGAAGGCATGCAAACGGGAAGTTTGTGGGTTTGTTTGGCTTATCGCGATTTTCGGTTTTTGCTCGCTTTTTTCGGTTCTTCGCACTCAGCTTCTCTTTGAGTTGCATGGCAAGAATGAATTTCTCTCGGCTCTTTTCTCTCATGGAGGATATATATGTGATGGAGACAAATAAATTTTGTTGGTCGCCTTATCGTGGAAAAAGAAAAGGAAGTTTGAGCTCTTCCCGTGGTCTCGCTTCGAAATTTGATCAAAATACGTATGCTAGGCCCTAACCTTTAAATATCTTGCATTGTTTTCAAGTGCTTTCATTAGAACAACTCGTTTCAACGTTTTGTGAAAATTAGATGAATTTTCTATGGAGATCTTGTTTGATTTTTGGCACTGTATCTCTTCTGGTTCGATTTTTCAATTTCCTCTTGATGGGTGTTTATTGAAATCGAATTTCGGCCCTATTTGCTTTGAGTATTCATTCTGGCTTATACATGTGAGGTATTTATTTATAAAAGTTTGAGTGTTCGGCCTGTTTGGCGTGAGCCCTTAGAATATACCTGTGTGTAGTATAAGACCACTGTATGTTTTTGACTAGTGGTCGCTGTTTCTTGTTATGGAAACTGTATGGAATGATTTTGATGAATACTGTAAGATTGATCAGTATTATCGCTTCTTTGGAAAATCTGTCGTGGGTTTTGTTGACAGTGTTTAATGATACTTTTTGGGTTTTCATTGTCTTCTAATTTTGTTAGGAACAGGTAACTGTTGTGTTACCGTAGTTTATACGACCTAGCGGAAGTTGTTTTCCTTGTTATTGTGTTAGCGGGATTACTTGTGGACTGTGTATAATATAGATACACCTGTACTTTATTTTATCGACTCAGTGGAGTCCATGATTGAATCGTATATTGCTATCTATTGCTGGGAATGTAGATTCATCCATAAGTTTTGTGAATGGATTTTCGTGGAAGCCTGGTAAGAAGAAACAGGTCTTTTGGCTACTGTTATTTGAAATAATTAAAGGGTAAAGACTTCCTGGTATGCATTTTCATTTCTATGTGAAAGCTGTTCGAAAGTTTCGAAGCGGCTCAGTTGATTTCCTTGCTTGAAATGGGTATTCGATTTGCTTCACTTGTTTCATTCTGAATGTTTGCCATGAATGGCATAGATGGATTTATCAACCAATTTCATAGTACGTTGCTGTAGGGTTCAGTGGTTATGAGTACAAAACCATTAACAGTTACAGTGTGAATATATAGATTTATACTGTTGTGAATTGGACGACTCTGAGGAGTCGAATGAATGATTCCTTTTATTTTTGAGCCGAATAAAGTTAAGTTGTGGGTATTTTATGTGCCGGCGACTTAATGGAATAACATGTATTTCGATCTTGTTATTGCGATTGGAATACCTTCGTGTTTCTGGGATTTTGAGGTACAGATTCTTAGGTGGACATGTACGTCTTCAACCTGTACAAATTTGTGTAAAAAGGTTGGCAGAGTTCAGTCGGGTTCTTGGTTTGAAATCAGAGATTAATCTGTTCGTCTGATTCTATTTATGCTTCGTTGACGAACAACAGTATGAATTCATATGCATCTGCTTGAATTGTTACCTCGGTTGAATCATTTGGAATTCTGGAAAGGTAGCTGGTACTTCTGTCTCTTTCTGAACTTGACATTGGACACTGTCTTTGTCACTATTTGAGATCCTTGAGTATGGATGACTGTTTCGTGTTCTGACCTTGTTTGGGTAAGTCGCGAATACCACACTAAGACTTGCATGCGCCAAGGTAAGGATCGATTGGTTGTATTCCCTTCTTTTACTGATCCGATTTTGACTGAGCAAGAATAAGTATGCTATGTTCTTTTCCATTTAATCAGTCCGATTTGACTGAGCATGATTTGGAAATACTGTGTGGTCAACATAGCATAGTCTCTAGGAAACCTCAAATTGCTTGATGCAATAAGGTTGTTGTTTTCAGCGATACGCTTGTAGTTTCTTGTTTTCAACTTGTGTCAAAGCCTTACTGTGTAAAAGGAACTAGCATTGGGCTTAGGGTTGATACATGAATTGTTGATGTGTTAGTTGTTGTACAGAGTTTTGTTGTGTTTCTATTTCTTGATTTGGAACAATGATCTTACTTGTGGCTTGTTTAACCTTCATTTATATCTTTGGTAGAATGTTTTTATATCTAAGGATCTGTGATGTTGATGAACTTATGTGAAAGGAAGTAGGAATGGATAGGTTCTTTCTCTTCCTTTATTTAATACTTGTTGATATTTATCTAACAGTGGGAAATTGTTTTGTAACATATTGGTGGAATTCCGAATTGTTATGTTGTTCCCTTTTGGAAGAATGAAACGATCTGAACAATGTTGTGATTTTGGATTCAATGATTGTTGTGTACATTCGTTCCTTGATTCTTTTAATATTTGATGAAATATTAGAAAGTGAATAAGACTATTTGTAACAATGATAGAGTTACCTAATTGTAATCATTCTGTATTACAAGGACATAGTCTGAATATGTTTACTTATTTGGATATTTGATCTCATTTAAACAGTAGTGTTTAATGAAAACAATTGATGGATTGCAATTGTTTTAAAAGTTAGTGCTTATCATGCTCGGCCATTGAACCGACTCATGTTGACTATTTTTGCGCAGATGGTTACCGTAAGAGGTAAAAGCAATGCAGATCCGATGTCGATCGATTGTTTATTTGATTTGTAATGAATTACAAACTTGATTTTATAGATGTACTAAATGGGAAAAGATGTTTCTTTTCCGATAGATTGTATCAAGTATGTCAGTGCATAAAATGTAATTGTATAGTTTTGAAAGGAATGGAAATAAGTGTTTGATACTTATGTGTTGTATTCTATTTCTGAAAGATGACCTTCTTCGGTTTATGTAACGAAGGGGCATTGTTATTATTGTATAATATGGATGCTTTTGTGATCGACAATGAAAGCTTGTAAGTAAATGAGATTAAATTCTTATGAGTGTTTGTAGTTCTAATTTGTTCTAGCGAAAGCAATATTGGAATTAAATAATTGTCTTTCTAGAAGATAGGTTAAAAAAAAAACGAGCCTAAAGAGAACGCTAAACAAACTGGATTAAATTACTAATCCCTAGTCCTAAGTATGAAAGGACAACAGTAAATTGGATTCTTAATCACTTATATCTTTAAACTAAAAAGTATGATATAAATTCAGTTAAGAGAACTGATAGGCAATCAAATGGAGTTCAGATGGCAATCTCAAGCAAAGGTTATGAGATATTGTCCGATTCTGTTGCTTTAGAATCAGGTGTATTCTAATGACTCCTTGATGGGAACTTGACCGTAATATCTCTACCATGTAATGGGTTTTAATAGAGGAGGGTCGTCTTAAGACAAAGAATCCAGGGATTTGGAAAGGCTAACCTTAGGGAAAAGTCTTTAAAAGTAATTTAAACTCAAGTGCGTAACGCTTGTTATTGGGTAGATCTTTTCGAGGCGGATTTAAAGGTTGACGACACATAAGTCGATCAGGTAGGCTGTACCCGAGGAGATTAGGATCTTCTCGAAGTTACAACAATGCAGATGACTTATGGCGACACCCTTTGCATTGATCGCTAAGATTTACACTTGATTTCGCACGAGTTACCCTGGGACCGATTAAGAACGTGGTCATGTTATAAGACTGCCTCGGAGATTTGGGGTATCATGACACACTGGTTAAACTGCAAGGTTGAACCAGTATGTCATCATATCCCTAATCCTCGTGGGCATCCATATAACATTATCACCTTGTTAATCTACCTCCGAGTGATTCAGTTGTGAAAGGAAGGACTGACAGTAGTCAGTATAAGACATTCTATATAACATATGAATGGGGTGAAGGACGTATTCCAGATTGACGAGTATGCCGTTAAGGAATACGAGACATGAACAGTATGTTTCAAATCTTTGGCCAAAGTATCGCAAGCTGCTGATTGCGTTGTCCTAATTCACCTAGTCTAAGGGATGAGATGCCGATGAATAATGGTAATAGTTATTCAGTTAGATTCCTTGGACAGAGCATTCTGAATCCCAGATTAGGGAAGAGAACCGCAAGAGTGTTGTGTTAAATAAAAACACTAACTCTTTTTACTCATGAATAGATCGGTAGATTACCGAGTCATGGAATGAATAGATCGGAGGTATTCCGAGTCATTACAGCTGCATATGGTTGTCTGTTATATAAATGGTTATTTGAATTGTGAGTTCTAAATTATGTATTTAGAACCAGTATGCAATTATAAAAAAAAAAATTGACTTGTTCTATTGTCTAAAATGAGGATGTTACATCTTGGTATCAGAGCTGAAGGTTGCAGCTCTTGGACCTATTGAGTCCATAATCTGATAAAAACCTGAATTTTCTTGTAACAGAAAATGGTTAGAACAAGGGGGAACGTTGGTAGTAATGCTCCACCCGAAGGAGGAGCGGCGACAACCCGTAAATCGATGAGATCCTCGCTGCCCCGCTTGACACAAGAGATCGCTTGGCTGTACTTGAACAGCAGGTGACGGGAAATGAGGAGGATGAAGAAGCTGATAATAATAATCAGCAACCTCCTGAGGACAACCCCGACACGGGTGTTGATGTTAATGCTGTGAATGCACCTGTGCAACCAGAAAACAAAAAGGCCAGATTGGCAGCAGAACTCACTAATGATATAAAAAGGATAAGTCCACCTAAGTATGATGGCACCACATTAGGAGATGGAGCTGAGAACTGGCTCAGCGAAATGGAGAAGTACTTTGCAATAAGGAACTTCTCAGAGGAAACTAAAGCTATATGGGGAGCCTATCAGCTTTCTCACGAAGCATCTTCGTGGTGGGATAGCCGAAAAGCTGAGCTAAACATTGATGAGACCAATATTACTTGGGATCAATTTAAAGGCTATTTTAGGCAACGGTGGCTGCCACAACTTTTCTATGATCAGAAAATGACAGAATTTCAGAACTTAGCTCAAGGGAAGCTAACGGTAACTGAATACTGGGAGCGGTTTACAAAACTCCTCAAGTATGTACCGCAGTATCAAACTGACGAAAAGTTCAGGATACGGAAATTCATCATGGGATTGAATCCTGTGATAGGGGGAGAGGTCGATGTTCACAGTCCAACCACTATGGAAGGAGTTGTTGAAAAGGCCATAAGGCAAGAACAGAAATTAAAGGCTATTTCTGCGCATAAGGAGGAAGTGCGGAAGAAGACTGCAAACCCTTCTTCAACCTCTCTTGCACCCAGAAAAGGACCGTGGAAAAAGTTTGGAAACAAGAGTAAGTTTCCAGGGGATAACAATAAGAAAGCAGCAGTAAATAAGCCTGCTGGAAATATAAGGGATAATTTCGTTAAAAATTATAATAATGGACAGAAGTCCTATGGAGGACAGCGTGACAATTACAAGGCTGGAGGTAATGCTGAGCCTAAGAAGGGACCTGTAGGAGGCTGCTACAATTGTGGCAAGGACCACTATGCGAATCAATGTCCTTTGAAGAAGGATGATCGTAATCAAGCAAAGATAAGATACATGCCGCAAAGAGCGCAAGCAAGCAAAAGCAAGCAACACCTATAGAAGTTCCTGTAAGTTATTCGGCATACCTGCACTATTCTTTTTGATACAGAGCTACCGAATGTTTTATTTCTAATAAACTTGCTTCTAAACTTAAAAGAAAAGTGGGAAAATGGATAAATCTTGGACCGTGTAGAGTATGGTAATAATTCTGCTCATACAAAGAGTATGTGTCTCTTTGGAGCAAATTCTCCTTGATTTACCTAATTTCTCCACGGAAGTTGATCTCTATGTTGCACCTTTAGGATCATATGACATTATTATTGGTGTCAATTGGTTATCTCACCATAAAGCAAAGGTAGATTGCTATGAAAAGAACATAAAATGTTTAGATGATCACCGGAATCAAAGCAGAGATTCAAGGTGTGAAACGAGAAATTTCAGTTAGAAGACTGTCATGCAGCACTTAAAAGGCTAAGAATAAAGGATGTACCCTTTATGCAAGAAAGATATCTGAATCTTCAAGAAGATGGTGATTACATGAAGCAAATTCCACTCGTTACAAAGTTTCGTGGATGTTTTTCCCGAGGAATTACCAGGGTTACCACCCAAGAGAGAATTTGATTTTACCATTGAAATCAAGCCTGGAACTGAACCTATTTCCAAGGCGCCTTATCGGATGACTACTACAGAGTTAGTCGAGCTTAAGGCACAGTTACAAGAGCTTTTGTCTAAAGGATTGATTAGACCAAGTGTTTCACCTTGGGAGCACCTGTGATATTTGTGAAAAAGAAGGATGGAACACTAAGGCTGTGTATTGATTATCGGATGTTGAACAAAGCAACAATCAAGAACCGATATCCACTTCCTAGGATCGATGATCTGTTTGATCAGATGCGTGGAGCAGCGGTTTATTCTAAGATAGACCTTCGATCTGGTTATCATCAGTTAAGGATTAAAGAGGAAGATATTCATAAAACAGCTTTCCGAACAAGGTACGGACATTATGAATTCACAGTTCTAGCCTTTGGGTTAACTAATGCACCTGCAGCCTTTATGAATTTAATGAACAATATTTTTCAAGAATACCTGGACAAGTTTGTACTTGTATTCTTGGACGATATTCTCATTTATTCTAAGAGCGTTGAGGAGCACAATGAGCATTTGAAGATAGTTTTGGGAATTTTGAGAAAGAGAAAGTTGTATGGTAAGTTATCCAAATGTTCTTTCTATGATTCAGAGGTTCACTATTTGGGTCATGTCATAAGTAAAGAAGGAATCGCTGTAGATCCTTCAAAAATAGTGGCAATAACTGAGTGGCCTGCACCAAAGAATGTGCATGAAGTAAGAAGCTTCATGGGTCTTGCAGGTTACTATAGAAAATTTGTAAAGGATTTTTCTAAGGTAGCTGCACCAATAACTTCATTGCAGAAGAAGGATAAGAAATTCATGTGGAATGACAAGTGCGAAGCGGCTTTCAAAAGTCCGAAAGACCAGCTTGACTTCTCGCACCTATATTGGTCTGTACTGCACTCCTAATGGGAATTTTACTTATTGTAACGGATGCTTCGGGAAGGCCTTGAGGTGTTTTGTTTCAAAATGATCGTGTCATAGCTTATGAAAGTAGAAAACTTAAGTTACATGAGCTGAATTATGCCCTCATGATTTGGAACTTGCTGCCATTGTTCATGCGCTTCAAGTCCTGGAGACACTATTTACTTGGAAAACCTTTTGAGTTGAAAACTGATCACTTGGGACTGAAATATATTTTTACTCAGCCCAATTTGAATGCCAGACAAAGAAGGTGGTTAGAATTTTTATCACAATATGACTTTGATATTAGCTATATCAAAGGGAAGGAGAATAGAGTAAATCCGATGCTCTAAGTCGTAGGAGGCACATTTCTGCTCTTATAACTTTGAGAACTCAGCTTTAAAGACGAGGTAAAAAGTGCCTCGAATCGATGCATATTTTCAAAGAAGTAAAAGCAACAGCTGCAGTAACCTAAAGATAAAAGGTATGAAGGTTTTCATCTTGATAATGAAGGAATCTTGCGTTATGAAAATAGGGTATATGTACTGTGTTTGAATGATTTGAGAAAGAAGTTGTTAGTTGAATTTCATAATTCACCTTTCTCTCTGACACCCGTATCACAAAAATGCTAGCTGATTTGAAACAAGAATACTTCCTCGAAAGGTATGAAAAAGGATGTGATAAATTTTGTGACTCATTGCTCGGAATGTCACGGGTGAAGGCAGAGCATATGCACCTGCCGGATCAAGTTATATCCTCATAGCATACCGCAAAGATAAAATGGCAAGTAATAACCATGGATTTTGTACAAGGACTACCTATGTCCAGAATAAACATGATGTTATCCTCGTAGTTGTAGATAAACCGACTAAGGTAGCTCATTTCATCGCTGGAAATCTAAAGGATGATTCACCAAAGGCTTGGCCAAGAGGTTCGTACACCTAAATTTTCAGATTGCATGGTGTACCGTAACTGATTATATCTCGACAGGATCCTAGAATGACGCCAAGGTTTTGGCAAACGCTTAACGCAGCCCTAGGAACAAAACTAAACTTCGATTCGCATATCATCCAAACGGATGGGCAAACCGAGAGGGTAAATCAAGTGTTGGAGGACATGTTGCGAATGTATTGCATGGATCAACAAAGATAAATGGGAAGAGTATCTCCCATTAGTTGAGTTCGCATACAACAACACTTATCACTCATCTCTTAAGATGGCACCTTTTGAAGCACTTTATGGAAGAAAGTGCAGAACCCCTGTAAGTTGGGACAGTGTAGAGGATAGAGTGGTAATTGGACCAGAGATTCTCACAGAGATGGAACAGCAAGTTAAGCTGATTCGTGAACGATTAAAGGAAGCAAATGGATAGACGTAAGAGCTATGCGCGACCTTAAGCGGGTTGATAGAAAGTTTGAGCTTGGTGATAAGGTTTTTCTGCGTGTCAAACCCAGAAAGAGTTCTATAACTTTTGGCAGGGCTGCCAAGTTGTCACCACGATTTGTGGGACCTTTCGAAATTGTCGAAATAATCAATCCTGTGGCTTATCGTTTAGCATTGCCACCTGCTTTATCTCGTATGCATGATGTTTTCCATATTTCTTTGCTTAAGAAGTACGTTTCAGATCTGTCACATGTTTTAAATTGGAATTCCTTGCAGGTCCAAGACCCAGGAATAATCGTGGTTAAACCCACACGAGTACTGGAAACTCGCCAATTGCACTTGAGAAATCGTGATATTCAGCAATGTAAGGTCCAAAGGGGACCAGCTTTAACGAAGAAAGTGCAACTTGGGAAAACCTGGAAGAGATGAAAATTGCTTTTCCTTCTCTTTTTGCAACAGAATGAAAACTGTTGACAAAGATATACTTTTATGAACTGATTGTTTTAAGTATTTATGAAAGCCAGATTAAGGCAGACTTTATTCAGGTTGAATAAATGTGTTGTGACATTGATTTCTCAAAACTATTTAATATGGAGGTAGTCACATTGTTTGTGTACTAATAAATTGATTGACTCAAGGTTAATTTAATATGAAATTCATCGACGATGAATCTTTTTAGAGGGAAGCATGTAACACCCCGAATCGTTGTTACTTTCTCCTAAGCATACAAGTGTTGATATGTGATTTCTTGTAAAAGGATGTGTTCCTCGATTCTGTAAATCATGCTTGATATGTATTGAATTTCTTGCAGATTGCAGATCTTGACTGAGTCAAAATATGAATAGACTCTTTTATTTATTTCATTTTGTGTCTGAATATTAATCTGATCACGGAATGAATTATAGAGATATTCATCTATAATATCTAGACTTGGATCAAAGGGAATTGATCCAAGTAATGCTTTAAATCTGCTTTGTGATGAATTAGATCACGCACCTTGAACAGTCAAGGTAAGGTATGGAAGCATTGATTAAGTCTGGTCGAGTATGACTCGTGCCTGATCTTGGGAAATGAAATGGTTCCCGATATCAAAGTATATCTGGAAGGTCTCGATTGTAGACCAGGTAATAATTCGTTGACATACAATTCTGCAATAAGAACAGGAGCTAACTCTGTTCTAGAAGGTATGATACAGTCTTTCCGAGTTTTCAGACAAGGACCAAACTCGAATTATTAAGGGTTAGTAACCTAAAACTAAAACCTAACCTAGGGGTTAGATTATTGTTAGTCTAACCTAGACCTAGGCTATTTGTTAATATCCTAAGTTAGTATCTTTGTGTAAATTTGTTAGTATGGGTATTACCCTAAACTCTAACCTAAGATACTAACCTAACTAATGAGGAGATTATGAAGGGGCCTATGGAGGGTGGCGAACCATGGGCGGGTGTTTTCTATGGCAATAAATGTAAGGGATAAGGATGAAGGACAGTCATGGCGGAGGCTTAGCGACGGCTAACCGGTGAGGACGTGGCAGGTCGCTAAGTTTGGAAATGAACATGAGTTTTAGATGGACTGTCACCAAATCTGGCGGTCGGTGGAAGTTGAGTTTAAGCGGGAAAATTGGTTTAATGGCATTTAATTTTCTCGGAAGCGAGCTCGAACTCGCGAGAAGGCATGCAAACGGGAAGTTTGTGGGTTTGTTTGGCTTATCGCGATTTTCGGTTTTTGCTCTGCTTGTTTACTGGTTCTTCGCACCAGTTCTCTTTGAGTTGCATGGCAAGAATGAATTTCTCTGGCTCTTTTCTCTGTCATGGAGGATATATATGTGATGGAGACAGCGAAATTTTGTTGGTCGCCTTATCGTGGAAAAAGAAAAGGAAGTTTGAGCTCTTCCTGTGGTCTGCTTCGGAAATTTGATCAAAATACAGGCATGCTAGGCCCTAACCTTTAAATATCTTGCTGTCTTTCAAGTGCTTTCATTAGAACAACTCTGTTCAAACGTTTTGTGAAAATTAGATGAATTTTCTATGGAGATCTTGTTTGATTTTTGGCACTGTATCTCTTCTGGTTCGATTTTTCAATTTCCTCTTGATGGGTGTTTATTGAAATCGAATTTCGGCCCTATTTGCTTTGAGTATTCATTCTGGCTTATACATGTGAGGTATTTATTTATAAAAGTTTGAGTGTTCGGCCTGTTTGGCGTGAGCCCTTAGAATATACCTGTGTGTAGTATAAGACCACTGTATGTTTTTGATTAGTGGTCGCTGTTTCTTGTTATGGAAACTGTATGGAATGATTTTGATGAATACTGTAAGATTGATCAGTATTATCGCTTCTTTGGAAACTCTGTCGTGGGTTTTGTTGATAGTGTTTAATGATACTTTTTGGGTTTTCATTGTCTTCTAATTTTGTTAGGAGTAGGTAATCACAGTTACCGTAGTCTATACGACCTAGCGGAAGTTGTTTTCCTTGTTATTGTGGTAACGGGATTACTTGTTGACTGTGTATAATATAGATACACTGTATTTTATCAGATCGACTCGTGGAGTCCATGATTGAATCGTATATTGCTATCTATTGCTGGGAATGTAGATTCATCCATAAGTTTTGTGAATGGATTTTCGTGGAAGCCTTTGGTAAGAAGAAACAGTCTTTTAGCTCATATTATTTGAAATAATTAAAGGGTAAAGACTTCCTGGTATGCATTTTCATTTCTATGTGAAAGCGTTTCAAAGTTTCAAGCGGCTCAGTTGATTTCCTTGCTTGAAATGGGTATTCGATTTGCTTCACTTGTTTCATTCTGAATGTTTGCCATGAATGGCATAGATGGATTTATCAACCAATTTCATAGTACGTTGCTGTAGGGTTCAGTGGTTATGAGTACAAAACCATTAACAGTTTACAGTGTGAATATATAGATTTATACTGTTGTGAATTGGACGACTCTGAGGAGTCGATTGAATGATTCATTTTATTTTTGAGCCGAATAAAGTTAAGTTGTTGGTATTTTATGTGCCGGCGACTTAATGGAATAACATGTATTTCGATCTTGTTATTGCGATTGGAATTCCTTCGTGTTTCAGGGATTTTGAGGTACAGATTCTTAGGTGGACATGTACGTCTTCAACCTGTACAAATTTGTGTAAAAAGGTTGGCAGAGTTCAGTCGGGTTCTTGGTTTGAAATCAGAGATTAATCTGTTCGTCTGATTCTTATTATGCTTCGTTGATGAACAACAGTATGAATTCATATGCATTTGCTTGAATTGTTACCTCCGTTTGAATCATTTGGAATTCTGGAAAGGTAGCTGGTACTTCTGTCTCTTTCTGAACTTGACTTTGGACACTGTCTTTGTCACTGTTTGAGATCCTTGAGTATGGATGACTGTTTCGTGTTCTGACCTTGTTTGGGTAAGTCGCGAATACCACACTAAGACTTGCATGCGCCAAGGTAAGGATCGATTGGTTGTATTCCCTTCTTTTACTTCAGTCCGATTTTGACTGAGCAAGAATAAGTATGCTATGTTCTTTTCCATTTAATCAGTCCGATTTGACTGAGCATGATTTGGAAATACTGTGTGGTCAACATAGCATAGTCTCTAGGAAACCTCAAATTGCTTGATGCAATAAGGTTGTTGTTTTCAGCGATACGCTTGTAGTTTCTTGTTTTCAACTTGTGTCAAAGCCTTACTGTGTAAAAGGAACTAGCATTGGGCTTAGGGTTGATACATGAATTGTTGATGTGTTAGTTGCTGTACAGGAGTTTTGCTGTGTTTCTATTTCTTGATTTAGAACAGTGATCTTGCTTGCGGCTTGTCTAACTTGTTCATTTATATGCTGGTAGAATGTTTTTATATCTAAGGACTGATGACAAAGTGATGAACTTATGTGAAAGGAAGTAGGAATGGATAGGTTCTTTCTCTTCCTTTA
Organism: Taxus wallichiana var. yunnanensis; assembly: GCA_018340775.1. Classification (NCBI taxonomy): domain Eukaryota; kingdom Viridiplantae; phylum Streptophyta; class Pinopsida; order Cupressales; family Taxaceae; genus Taxus; species Taxus wallichiana. The sequence continues at coordinate 454,849,419 of CM031238.1, forward strand.
TTTAATACTTGTTGATATTTATCTAACAAAGGGGAAATTGTTTTGTAACATATTGGTGGAATTCAATTGTTATGTTGTTCCCTTTTGAAGAATGAAACGATCCGAACAATGTTGTGATTTTGGATTCAATGATTGTTGTGTACATTCGTTCGATTCTTTTAATATTTGATGAAATATTAGAAAGTGAATAAGACTATTTGTAACAATGATAGAGTTACCTAATTGTAATCATTCTGTATTACAAGGACATAGTCTGAATATGTTTACTTATTTGGATATTTGATCTCATTTAAACAGGGTGTTTAATGAAAACAATTGATGGATTGCAATTGTTTTAAAAGTTAGTGCTTATCATGCTCAGTTCATTGAACTGACTCATGTTGACTATTTTTGCAGATGGTTACCGTAAGAGGTAAAAGTAATGCAGATCTGACAAGCTGATCAGATTGTTTATTTGATTTGTAATGAATTACAGCTTGATTTTATAGATGTACTAAATGGGAAAAGATGTTTCTTTTCCGATAGCATTGTATCAAGTATCTTTGTTGCATAAAATGTAATTGTATAGTTTTGAAAGGAATGGAAATAAGTGTTTGATACTTATGTGTTGTATTCTATTTCTGAAAGATGACCTTCTTCGGTTTATGTAACGAAGGGGCATTGTTATTATTGTATAATATGGATGCTTTTGTGATTGACAATGAAAGCTTGTAAGTAAATGAGATTAAATTCTTATGAGTGTTTAGTAGTTCTAATTTGTTCTAGCGAAAGCAATATTGGAATTAAATAATTGTCTTTCTAGAAGATAGGTTAAAAAAACGAGCCTAAAGAGAACGCTAAACAAACTGGATTAAATTACTAATCCCTAGTCCTAAGTATGAAAGGACAACAGTAAATTGGATTCTTAATCACTTATATCTTTAAACTAAAAAGTATGATATAAATTCGCTTAAGAGAACCGATAGGCAATCAAATGGAGTTCGATGGCAATCTCAAGCAAAGGTTATGAGATATTGTCCGATTCTCGTTGCTTTAGAATCGTGTGTATTCTAATGACTCCTTGATGGGAACTTGACCGTAATATCTCTACCATGTAATGGGTTTTAATAGAGGAGGGTCGTCTTAAGACAAAGAATCCAGGGATTTGGAAAGGCTAACCTTAGGGAAAATTCTTTAAAAGTAATTTAAACTCAAGTGCGTAACGCTTGTTATTGGGTAGATCTTTTCGAGGCGGATTTAAAGGCTGACGACATAAGTCGATCACAGGCTGTGTCTCCGGAGATTAGGATCTTCTCGAAGTTACAACAATGCAGATGACTTATGGCGACACCCTTTGCATTGATCGCTAAGATTTACACTTGATTTCGCACGAGTTACCCTGGGACCGATTAAGAACGTGGTCATGTTATAAGACTGCGAGATTTGGGGTATCATGACACACTGGTTAAACTGCAAGGTTGAACCAGTATGTCATCATATCCCTAATCCTCGTGGGCATCCATATAACATTATCACCTTGTTAATCTGCCTCCGAGTGATTCAGTTGTGAAAGGAAGGACTGACAGTAGTCAGTATAAGACATTCTATATAACATATGAATGGGGTGAAGGACGTATTCCAGATTGACGAGTATGCCGTTAAGGAATACGAGACATGAACAGTATGTTTCAAATCTTTGGCCAAAGTATCGCAAGCTGCTGATTGCGTTGTCCTAATTCACCTAGTCTAAGGGATGAGATGCCGATGAATAATGGTAACAGTTATTCAGTTAGATTCCTTGGACAGAGCATTCTGAATCCCAGATTAGGGAAGAGAACCGCAAGAGTGTTGTGTTAAATAAAAACACTAACTCTTTTTACTCATGAATAGATCGGTAGATTACCGAGTCATGGAATGAATAGATCGGAGGTATTCCGAGTCATTACAAATGCATATGGTTGTCATGTTATATAAATGGTTATTTGAATTGTGAGTTCTAAATTATGTATTTAGAACCAAGATGCAATTATAAAAAAAAATTGACTTGTTCTATTGTCTAAAATGAGGATATATAAAAAGGATAAGTCCACCTAAGTATGATGGCACCACATTAGGAGATGGAGCTGAGAACTGGCTCAGCGAAATGGAGAAGTACTTTGCAATAAGGAACTTCTCAGAGGAAACTAAAGCTATATGGGGAGCCTATCAGCTTTCTCACGAAGCATCTTCGTGGTGGGATAGCCGAAAAGCTGAGCTAAACATTGATGAGACCAATATTACTTGGGATCAATTTAAAGGCTATTTTAGGCAACGGTGGCTACCACAACTTTTCTATGATCAGAAAATGACAAAATTTCAGAACTTAGCTCAAGGGAAGCTAACGGTAACTGAATACTGGGAGCGGTTTACAAAACTCCTCAAGTATGTACCGCAAAGATCAAACCGATTTAAAAGTTCAAGATACGGAAATTCATCATGGGATTGAATCCTGTGATAGGGGGAGAGGTCGATGTTCACAGTCCAACCACTATGGAAGGAGTTGTTGAAAAGGCCATAAGGCAAGAACAGAAATTAAAGGCTATTTCTGCGCATAAGGAGGAAGTGCGGAAGAAGACTGCAAACCCTTCTTCAACCTCTCTTGCACCCAGAAAAGGACCATGGAAAAAGTTTGGAAACAAGAGTAAGTTTCCAGGGGATAACAATAAGAAAGCAGCAGTAAATAAGCCTGCTGGAAATATAAGGGATAATTTTGTTAAAAATTATAATAATGGACAGAAGTCCTATGGAGGACAGCGTGACAATTACAAGGCTGGAGGTAATGCTGAGCCTAAGAAGGGACCTGTAGGAGGCTGCTACAATTGTGGCAAGGACCACTATGCGAATCAATGTCCTTTGAAAAGGATGATCGTAATCAGCAGCATAAGATACATGCTGCAGTAGCAGACAAGCAAGCTGAAAAGCAAGCAACACCTATAGAAGTTCCGGGTAAGTTATTCGGCATACCTGTCACTATTCTTTTTGATACAGGAGCTACTGAATGTTTTATTTCTAATAAACTTGCTTCTAAACTTAAAAGAAAAGCTGGGAAAATGGATAAATCTTGGACTGTAGAGTATGGTAATAATTCTGTTCATACAGTGAGTATGTGTCTCTTTGGAGCAGTCCTTGATTTACCTAATTTCTCCACGGAAGTTGATCTCTATGTTGCACCTTTAGGATCATATGACATTATTATTGGTGTCAATTGGTTATCTGACCATAAAGCAAAGGTAGATTGCTATGAAAAGAACATAAAATGTTTAGATGATCAGCTGGAATCAGCAGAGATTCAAGGTGTGAAACGAGAAATTTCAGTTAGAAGACTGTCAGCTATGCAGCTTAAAAAGGCTAAGAATAAAGGATGTACCCTTTATGCAGTAAAGATATCTGAATCTTCAGAAGAAGATGGTGATTACATGAAGCAAATTCCACTGTTACAAAGTTTCAGGGATGTTTTTCCTGAGGAATTACCAGGGTTACCACCCAAGAGAGAATTTGATTTTACCATTGAAATCAAGCCTGGAACTGAACCTATTTCCAAGGCGCCTTATCGGATGACTACTACAGAGTTAGTCGAGCTTAAGGCACAGTTACAAGAGCTTTTGTCTAAAGGATTGATTAGACCAAGTGTTTCACCTTGGGGAGCACCTGTGATATTTGTGAAAAAGAAGGATGGAACACTAAGGCTGTGTATTGATTATCGGATGTTGAACAAAGCAACAATCAAGAACCGATATCCACTTCCTAGGATCGATGATCTGTTTGATCAGATGCGTGGAGCAGCGGTTTATTCTAAGATAGACCTTCGATCTGGTTATCATCAGTTAAGGATTAAAGAGGAAGATATTCATAAAACAGCTTTCCGAACAAGGTACGGACATTATGAATTCACAGTTCTAGCCTTTGGGTTAACTAATGCACCTACAGCCTTTATGAATTTAATGAACAATATTTTTCAAGAATACCTGGACAAGTTTGTACTTGTATTCTTGGACGATATTCTCATTTATTCTAAGAGCGTTGAGGAGCACAATGAGCATTTGAAGATAGTTTTGGGAATTTTGAGAAAGAGAAAGTTGTATGGTAAGTTATCCAAATGTTCTTTCTATGATTCAGAGGTTCACTATTTGGGTCATGTCATAAGTAAAGAAGGAATCGCTGTAGATCCTTCAAAAATAGTGGCAATAACTGAGTGGCCTGCACCAAAGAATGTGCATGAAGTAAGAAGCTTCATGGGTCTTGCTGGTTACTATAGAAAATTTGTAAAGGATTTTTCTAAGGTAGCTGCACCAATAACTTCATTGCAGAAGAAGGATAAGAAATTCATGTGGAATGACAAGTGCGAAGCGGCTTTCAAAAGTCTGAAAGACCAGTTGACTTCTGCACCTATATTGGCTGTACCAGACCCTAATGGGAATTTTACGGTTGTAACGGATGCTTCTGGGGAAGGCCTTGGAGGTGTTTTGTTTCAAAATGATCAGGTCATAGCTTATGAAAGTAGAAAACTTAAGTTACATGAGCTGAATTATGCCCCTCATGATTTGGAACTTGCTGCCATTGTTCATGCGCTTCAAGTCTGGAGACACTATTTACTTGGAAAACCTTTTGAGTTGAAAACTGATCACTTGGGACTGAAATATATTTTTACTCAGCCCAATTTGAATGCCAGACAAAGAAGGTGGTTAGAATTTTTATCACAATATGACTTTGATATTAGCTATATCAAAGGGAAGGAGAATAGAGTAGCTGATGCTCTAAGTCGTAGGAGGCACATTTCTGCTCTTATAACTTTGAGAACTCAGTTTAAAGACGAGGTAAAAAGTGCCTCAGAATCAGATGCATATTTTCAGCAAGTAAAAGCAGCGCTTGCTGCAGAACCTAAAGATAAAAGGTATGAAGGTTTTCATCTTGATAATGAAGGAATCTTGCGTTATGAAAATAGGGTATATGTACCTGTGCTGAATGATTTGAGAAAGAAGTTGTTAGTTGAATTTCATAATTCACCTTTCTCTGACACCCGTATCACAAAAATGCTAGCTGATTTGAAACAGCAATACTTCTGGAAAGGTATGAAAAAGGATGTGATAAATTTTGTGACTCATTGCCTGGAATGTCAGCGGGTGAAGGCAGAGCATATGCACCCTGCTGGACTGTTATATCCTCATAGCATACCGCAGTACAAATGGCAAGTAATAACCATGGATTTTGTACAAGGACTACCTATGTCCAGGAATAAACATGATGTTATCCTGGTAGTTGTAGATAAACTGACTAAGGTAGCTCATTTCATCGCTGGAAATCTAAAGGATGATTCACCAGTGCTGGCCAAGAGGTTCGTACATGAAATTTTCAGATTGCATGGTGTACCAGAACTGATTATATCTGACAGGGATCCTAGAATGACGTCAAGGTTTTGGCAAACGCTTAACGCAGCCCTAGGAACAAAACTAAACTTCAGTTCTGCATATCATCCAGAAACGGATGGGCAAACTGAGAGGGTAAATCAAGTGTTGGAGGACATGTTGCGAATGTATTGCATGGATCAACAGTATAAATGGGAAGAGTATCTCCCATTAGTTGAGTTCGCATACAACAACACTTATCACTCATCTCTTAAGATGGCACCTTTTGAAGCACTTTATGGAAGAAAGTGCGCAGTAACCCCGTAAGTTGGGACAAGTGTAGAGGATAGAGTGGTAATTGGACCGTAGAGATTCTCACGAGAGATGGAACAAAGAAGTTAAGCTTGATTCGTGAATGATTAAAGGAAGCAAATGGATAGACAAAGAGCTATGCTGACCTTAAGCGGGTTGATAGAAAGTTTGAGCTTGGTGATAAGGTTTTTCTCGCGTGTCAAACCCGTAAAGAGTTCTATAACTTTTGGCAGGGCTGCCAAGTTGTCACCACGATTTGTGGGACCTTTCGAAATTGTCGAAATAATCAATCCTGTGGCTTATCGTTTAGCATTGCCACCTGCTTTATCTCGTATGCATGATGTTTTCCATATTTCTTTGCTTAAGAAGTACGTTTCAGATCTGTCACATGTTTTAAATTGAATTCCTTGCAGTCCAAGACCCGTGAATAATCGTGGTTAAACCCACACGAGTACTGGAAACTCGCCAATTGCACTTGAGAAATCGTGATATTCAGCAATGTAAGGTCCAGTGGGACCAGTTTAACGAAGAAAGTGCAACTTGGGAAAACCTGGAAGAGATGAAAATTGCTTTTCCTTCTCTTTTTGCAACAGAATGAAAACTGTTGACAAAGATATACTTTTATGAACTGATTGTTTTAAGTATTTATGAAAGCCAGATTAAGGCAGACTTTATTCAGGTTGAATAAATGTGTTGTGACATTGATTTCTGAAACTATTTAATATGGAGGTAGTCACATTGTTTGTGTACTAATAAATTGATTGACCTGAAGGTTAATTTAATATGAAATTCATCGGGACGATGAATCTTTTTAGGAGGGAAGCATGTAACACCCTGAACTGTTGTTACTTTCTCCTAAGCATACAAGTGTTGATATGTGATTTCTTGTAAAAGGATGTGTTCCTCGATTCAGAAATCATGCTTGATATGTATTGAATTTCTTGCAGATTGCAGATCTTGACTGAGTCAAAATATGAATAGACTCTTTTATTTATTTCATTTTGTGTCTGAATATTAATCTGATCACGGAATGAATTATAGAGATATTCATCTATAATATCTAGACTTGGATCAGTGGAATTGATCCAAGTAATGCTTTAAATCTGTTTGTGATGAATTTGATCACAGACCTTGAACAGGTTGCAAGGTATGGAAGCATTGATTAAGCTGGTCAGGAGTATGACTCAGGCTGATCTTGGGGAAATGAAATGGTTCCCGATATCAAAGTATATCTGGAAGGTCTCGATTGTAGACCAGGTAATAATTCGTTGACATACAATTCTGCAATAAGAACAGGAGCTAACTCTGTTCTAGAAGGTATGATACAGGTCTTTCCGAGTTTTCAGGACAAGGACCAAACTGAATTATTAAGGGTTAGTAACCTAAAACTAAAACCTAACCTAGGGGTTAGATTATTGTTAGTCTAACCTAGACCTAGGCTATTTGTTAATATCCTAAGTTAGTATCTTTGTGTAAATTTGTTAGTATGGGTATTACCCTAAACTCTAACCTAAGATACTAACCTAACTAATGAGGAGATTATGAAGGGGCCTATGGAGGGTGGCGAACCATGGGCGGTGTTTTCTATGGCAATAAATGTAAGGGATAAGGATGAAGGACAGGTCATGGCGGAGGCTTAGGCGACGGCTAACCGGTGAGGACGTGGCAGGTCGCTAAGTTTGGAAATGAACATGAGTTTTAGATGGACTGTCACCAAATCTGGCGGTCGGTGGAAGTTGAGTTTAAGCGGGAAAATTGGTTTAATGGCATTTAATTTTCTCGGAAAGCGAGCTCGGAACTCGCGAGAAGGCATGCAAACGGGAAGTTTGTGGGTTTGTTTGGCTTATCGCGATTTTCGGTTTTTGCTCTGCTTGTTTACTGGTTCTTCGCACCAGTTCTCTTTGAGTTGCATGGCAAGAATGAATTTCTCTGGCTCTTTTCTCTGTCATGGAGGATATATATGTGATGGAGACAGCGAAATTTTGTTGGTCGCCTTATCGTGGAAAAAGAAAAGGAAGTTTGAGCTCTTCCTGTGGTCTGCTTCGGAAATTTGATCAAAATACAGGCATGCTAGGCCCTAACCTTTAAATATCTTGTTGTCTTTCAAGTGCTTTCATTAGAACAACTCTGTTCAAACGTTTTGTGAAAATTAGATGAATTTTCTATGGAGATCTTGTTTGATTTTTGGCACTGTATCTCTTCTGGTTCGATTTTTCAATTTCCTCTTGATGGGTGTTTATTGAAATCGAATTTCGGCCCTATTTGCTTTGAGTATTCATTCTGGCTTATACATGTGAGGTATTTATTTATAAAGTTTGAGTGTTCGGCTGTTTGGCGTGAGCCCTTAGAATATACCTGTGTGTAGTATAAGACCACTGTATGTTTTTGATTAGTGGTCGCTGTTTCTTGTTATGGAAACTATATGGAATGATTTTGATGAATACTGTAAGATTGATCAGTATTATCGCTTCTTTGGAAAATCTGTCGTGGGTTTTGTTGACAGTGTTTAATGATACCTTTTGGGTTTTCATTGTCTTCTAATTTTGTTAGGAGTAGGTAACTGTTGTGTTACCGTAGTTTATACGACCTAGCTGAAGTTGTTTCCCTTGTGATTGTGTTAGCGGGATTACTTGTGGACTGTGTATAATATAGATACACCTGTACTTTATTGTATCGACTCAGTGGAGTCCATGATTGAATCGTATATTGCTATCTATTGCTGGGAATGTAGATTCATCCATAAGTTTTGTGAATGGATTTTCGTGGAGGAAGCCCGGTAAGAAAACAGTCTTTTGGCTACATTATTTGAAATAATTAAAGGGTAAAGACTTCCGGTATGCATTTTCATTTCTATGTGAAAGCGGTTTGAAAGTTTTGAAGCGGCTCATTGATTTCCTTGCTTGAAATGGGTATTCGATTTGCTTCACTTGTTTCATTCTCAATGTTTGCCATGAATGGCATAGATGGATTTATCAACCAATTTCATAGTACGTTCTTTGTAGGGGTTCAAAGGTGGTTATGAGTACAAAACCATTAACAGCTTTCTAGTGTGAATATATAGATTTATACTGTTAGAATTGGATGACTCGAGAGAGTCGAATGAATGATTCCTTTTACATTTGAGCCGAATATAGTTAAGTTGTTGGTATTTTATGTGCCAGCGACTTAATGGAATAACATGTTTTTCGATCTTGTTATTTCGATTAGAATTCCTTCGTGTTTCAGGGATTTTGTGGCACAGATTCTTAGGTGATCATGTACGTCTTCAACCTATACAAATTTGTGTAAAAAGGTTGGCAGAGTTCAGTCGGGTTCTTGGTTTGAAATCAGAGATTAATCTGTTCGTCTGATTCTATTTATGCTTCGTTGACGAACAACAGTATGAATTCATATGCATCTGCTTGAATTGTTACCTCGGTTGAATCATTTGGAATTCTGGAAAGGTAGCTGGTACTTCTGTCTCTTTCTGAACTTGACCTTGGACACTGTCTTTGTCACTGTTGAGATCCTTGAATATGGATGACTGTTTCGTGTTCTGATCTTGTTAGGGTAAGTCGCGAATACCACACTAAGACTTGCATGCGCCAAGGTAAGGATCGATTGGTTGTATTCCCTTCTTTTACTTCAGTCCGATTTTGACTGAGCAAGAATAAGTATGCTATGTTCTTTTCCATTTAATCTGTCCGATTTGACTGTGCATGATTTGGAAATACTGTGTGGTCAACATAGCATAGTCTCTAGGAAACCTCAAATTGCTTGATGCAATAAGGTTGTTGTTTTCAGCGTTACGCTTGTAGTTTCTTGTTTTCAACTTGTGTCAAAGCCTTACTGTGTAAAAGGAACTAGCATTGGGCTTAGGGTTGATACATGAATTGCTGATGTGTTAGTTGCTGTACAGGAGTTTTGCTGTGTTTCTATTTCTTGATTTGGAACAGCGATCTTACTTGTGGCTTGTTTAACCTGTTCATTTATATGCTGGTAGAATGTTTTTATATCTAAGGACGGTACAGTGATGAACTTATGTGAAAGGAAGTAGGAATGGATAGGTTCTTTCTCTTCCTTTATTTAATACTTGTTGATATTTATCTAACAGTGGGAAATTGTTTTGTAACATATTGGTGGAATTCCGAATTGTTATGTTGTTCCCTTTTGGAAGAATGAAACGATCTGAACAATGTTGTGATTTTGGATTCAATGATTGTTGTGTACATTCGTTCCTTGATTCTTTTAATATTTGATGAAATATTGAAAGTGAATAAGACTATTTGTAACAATGATAGAGTTACCTAATTGTAATCATTCTGTATTACAAGGACATAGTCTGAATATGTTTACTTATTTGGATATTTGATCTCATTTAAACAGGGTGTTTAATGAAAACAATTGATGGATTGCAATTGTTTTAAAAGTTAGTGCTTATCATGCTCAGTTCATTGAACTGACTCATGTTGACTATTTTTGCAGATGGTTACCGTAAGAGGTAAAAGCAATGCAGATCTGACAAGCTGATCAGATTGTTTATTTGATTTGTAATGAATTACAGCTTGATTTTATAGATGTACTAAATGGGAAAAGATGTTTCTTTTCCGATAGCATTGTATCAAGTATGCTGTTGCATAAAATGTAATTGTATAGTTTTGAAAGGAATGGAAATAAGTGTTTGATACTTATGTGTTGTATTCTATTTCTGAAAGATGACCTTCTTCGGTTTATGTAACGAAGGGGCATTGTTATTATTGTATAATATGGATGCTTTTGTGATTGACAATGAAAGCTTGTAAGTAAATGAGATTAAATTCTTATGAGTGTTTGGTAGTTCTAATTTGTTCTAGCGAAAGCAATATTGGAATTAAATAATTGTCTTTCTAGAAGATAGGTTAAAAAAACGAGCCTAAAGAGAACGCTAAACAAACTGGATTAAATTACTAATCCCTAGTCCTAAGTATGAAAGGACAACAGTAAATTGGATTCTTAATCACTTATATCTTTAAACTAAAAAGTATGATATAAATTCAGTTAAGAGAACTGATAGGCAATCAAATGGAGTTCAGATGGCAATCTCAAGCAAAGGTTATGAGATATTGTCCGATTCTGTTGCTTTAGAATCAGGTGTATTCTAATGACTCCTTGATGGGAACTTGACCGTAATATCTCTACCATGTAATGGGTTTTAATAGAGGAGGGTCGTCTTAAGACAAAGAATCCAGGGATTTGGAAAGGCTAACCTTAGGGAAAAGTCTTTAAAAGTAATTTAAACTCAAGTGCGTAACGCTTGTTATTGGGTAGATCTTTTCGAGGCGGATTTAAAGGCTGACGACATAAGTCGACTGCAGGGCTGTACCTCCGAGGAGATTAGGATCTTCTCGAAGTTACAACAATGCAGATGACTTATGGCGACACCCTTTGCATTGATCGCTAAGATTTACACTTGATTTCGCACGAGTTACCCTGGGACCGATTAAGAACGTGGTCATGTTATAAGACTGCCTCGGAGATTTGGGGTATCATGACACACTGGTTAAACTGCAAGGTTGAACCAGTATGTCATCATATCCCTAATCCTCGTGGGCATCCATATAACATTATCACCTTGTTAATCTGCCTCCGAGTGATTCAGCTTGTGAAAGGAAGGACTGACAGTAGTCAGTATAAGACATTCTATATAACATATGAATGGGGTGAAGGACGTATTCCAGATTGACGAGTATGCCGTTAAGGAATACGAGACATGAACAGTATGTTTCAAATCTTTGGCCAAAGTATCGCAAGCTGCTGATTGCGTTGTCCTAATTCACCTAGTCTAAGGGATGAGATGCCGATGAATAATGGTAACAGTTATTCAGTTAGATTCCTTGGACAGAGCATTCTGAATCCCAGATTAGGGAAGAGAACCGCAAGAGTGTTGTGTTAAATAAAAACACTAACTCTTTTTACTCATGAATAGATCGGTAGATTACCGAGTCATGGAATGAATAGATCGGAGGTATTCCGAGTCATTACAGCTGCATATGGTTGTCTGTTATATAAATGGTTATTTGAATTGTGAGTTCTAAATTATGTATTTAGAACCAGTATGCAATTATAAAAAAAAATTGACTTGTTCTATTGTCTAAAATGAGGATGTTACAATGATGCAAAGTGGAAGGAACGCAACCCATGACATGAATCTAGGGTCTACCAAGCAACAAGTTATATTGAAATTCCCCTCCAAAATGTAAAATAATTATGAAAAAGTGTGAGGGCCCATGCGAATGTGGAGGATGACGATGCCTAGTGTAGAGGTGATAGCGTCATTGAATGAACGCAACATGACAGGATGTTTATGCATGTAATTGTTAGGTATGCGCATTTGAGAAAATGTGTGGGATGAAATTATGTTAAGGCTAGCACCCCATCAATCATCACACATCATACATGTATGTCATCAATGTGGAAAAAGATGAAGAGGGCTCACTGGGTCATTGTTTTGGTGTAGCGTGATCTCTTCCTCCGAGAAGCTAAGGGAGGCTGCTTGGTGAGTAGAGTGGGGTGAAGATGAATGTGGTAATTTGGTAAGAGAGGCTACATGATGGGGTGTGATAAAAGAGGCTACATGTGTAGGGTCATTGGGTAAAACCTCAATAGATTGAAGAACCTCCATGAGAGCTTGATGATGGGATTCGAGGTTTGGATGAGGTCATATAAAGACATTGTGAGGGGAGATTGGTGTAATTGTTTGAGCATGGTCCGATGTGTGACTCCATTATAAATAGGGTATGTGGGGCTGCAGATAGTGATTTTAGGTATGGGTGTAGATGGTATGTTAGGTATAGGATTGGTCGGTGAGTCACCCACCTTTTCTTACCCTTATCCTTCGAGCACGTGTAGTGATGTGTATCATGTTGATTTGAGGGGAATTGTTAAATGGAGAAAGTGTAGTATGAGTCAGTATGTATGACGACATGAGGGGAAAAATCCTCTGGAGGAGAAAAGCCTTGTGAAGTGAGCTAATCACAACGACATTTAGGTGATGGTGTAGCAAGTTCTCCGATGCGAACCATGTTAATTTAAAATCTTGGAGGTGGCTTTAGGAGCTCGTGGGGGTGGAGGCCATGGTTTTGAGTGGCTAATGTGGGAATGGGTATCAGTGAAGTAGGGTCCTCATAAATAAGGTCTTCATTGTTAAAATTGGCTTCAAGAGGACACAACTTGATAAGGAAGGCTTTCAAAGCCTTGCAATTCTCCACATCATGCCTTAGCACACGATGGTAGGCACAAATTTTAGTATCATCAAACCCTTTTGGCTTGGGTTTGAGGGGGTCATAAGGTCTAAGTGGTGGTAATGTGATGATAGAAGTATCAAGGAGGTTGGTTAAGATTTTGGCATAGGACCCTACTAGTGGGTCACAATGGGAAGTGAAAGTGGGTTTGGGTGTAGGTGTGGTTGATTGTTGAGGAATGGTCCTTGCAGGAGGGGGAGTAGGTCAAGCTATGGTTTTGGGTGCTGGCATGGTCTTGGGTGTCGGTCGTAGATGAATAAGAAGGAGGGTGTGTGGTTGTTTTGACTACCTTATTGGGAGGTAGCAGAGTTTTGTCTTTGGGTTGCACCTTCTTGGGTAAAGGTGATATGGGTGCACAAGATCTAGAATAAAAAGTAGATGGGGAAGAGGGCGAGTTACCCAAGGGGATAAAAGAGGTGTTGTGAAGGTAGATGATGCGGGTCGTGCAAGGGGTGTGAGAGATAAAGACTGAAGTGTAGTGGGTAGTGAAGAAATAGCTGAGGGTATTGGAGGTATGGGGGTAGAGATGTTGTAGGTGTGGGTGTAAGTCATGTCAGTGCCCGGTAGGTTAGAGGTTTTGAGGAAGGGATGGGCTGTTGTTTTTTTGGTTTATTGATAGGTGGAGGTTTCTTAACCGTGGTGGGAAGATGAGGTCCTAAGATGGATGGGATAGGTGTAGGTGTGATGGGCATAGCTGGGGTATGACGTTTATGGGTTTGGTTCTTTTGTTTGGGTACTTGGAGTAGGTGTGGTGTTAACTTTGGAGGATGTAGCTAAATCTAGTTTGATAGGTGGATGAGTAAGGTTGGTGATTGAGGTGACCCCTAAGGTGGTAATAGGTTTAGGTGAGGAATATGTTATAGTTGTGGGTTTGGGTTTAGATGTAGTTTGGGTTATGGATAAGGGTGTATGTTGAGCTATGATGGGTGTCGTGGAAGAATTTGTAATATAGGTGGTTGTGTTCATTTCGATTGGTTGAAATGTTTTTGGGTAGATAGTGGAGGTATAAGCAAGTGACATATGCATCTGCATTGAGACAAGAAGCAAAAGGTGCCCCCAAAGTAAGGCCCTATCCACATAATCTAAGTGATCGGCCAAATGTGATAACAACACATCTTTAGGTGGAATTAATGACCTAATGTAAATTCCCATAAAATACATCTTAGAGACGGGGAATTGGCTAGCTTTAGCTTCGTGGGTAAGAGAGCCGAAAGTAGGTCTATAAAATCTTAGGTAGTTGATGGAGAATTGTCACCAAGAGGCAAACGTATCTCAACCGGGTCTATGATAGGTGGAGGAGATGATAGGTGCTCCTCTATAGGTGGAGGAGATGATGGGTGCTCCTCTGTGGGTGGAGGAGGTAAACAAGTATCCTCCATGGAGTGAAGAAGTATTGTGGGTGTCGGTTCCCTAGGTGGAGAAGCCAAAGGTGAAATGGTCTCGATGTTAGCAAAAGGCTCCTCCATAAGTGAGGAAGGAGGTGAAAGGTGTTCCTCTATGGGTGAAGGAACAAGAGAGGTTGGTTACAATGTGGAAGGAGGATTTTGGGCTAGAATCTCCTCTGTGGAAGGAATATGGGGTAATTGGGAAGCAACAAGTGCATTACTAAAAACATGAACCTCGCGGGTATGGATATCATGAGTTAAGGTCTCACTGGTTTGATCGGATGAAGGGGCATGATTAAGAAATGGTTTCTTGAAGATGTGTAGGTTTTGGTTTATAGGTGCGTTAGGATTATCCATGGTTAAGTCACCTTTTTTGAGCATTTCTTGGACAATTTTTTTAAGGTGATGTAATTGCCATCACTATAACCCTTTACTTGATGATAGTTATATAAGTCATGTTCTTTATACCATGCAGGCATGGGGAAAGTAGGGTCAAAACCAATATGTTATTTTATAGGTGGAAGGGTGATGGCCCTAGCTTTGATAAGATTTTCTAAGACATAAGAGTAAGGCTCCCCAATTGGGGTGTATTTCTATTTTTCTCGTCTCGAATTGAAAAGTCCTGACGGGTGAGAGATTAGATGAAGGGGTAGCTTGATTTGACAGATGAGCTGGGCCGACCTTAAGTACCACTGCATTAGCAGTTCCCTTGGCCTTTGAATAATTGTTCTACAGTTTGGAAGAAGAAGAGGTATCATTTGACTTGAATGTCGAATTCTTATTGCGTAATTGGATTTTCTTCTCTTCAATGGCTCGAATCTCTAACTTTTATGCCATGGTGAATGCTTCATCAAATATTTGGAAATTCTAAACCTTTAGGGTCGGTGAGATATGTCTAACACAAGCACATGTGAAGAGCTCGATGAGTTCTATCTGTGGCAGTTGGAAGGTGAGTTGATTGATCAAACTACGCCAGTGAGTGAAAAAATCTATGATAGATTCATCCTCATACTGTTGCATGAAGTATAGGTTAGTCATGGTAACCTTCTTAACGATATTAATGGAGAAGTGATCCAAGAAGGCTTGGGATACTTGATTAAATCAAAATATATAGTGTTTAGGTAAACCAATATACCAATCTAACATAGGTCCAGTCATAGACATGGGAAAGGTCCTCAAGAGTAAAGCATCATCATGAGCGATTAGGTAGCACCCATGTTTGAACAACCACAAATGTTGTTGTGGGTCTTCCTTGCTATTGAAGTGGTTGAATTTAGGCATCTCCCAATGAATGGGGTATGGATGAATAGGAATGGATGGGTGGATGGGCTCCTTGCAAATTTCATCGTAGGTGAGAGTATTACGGGAGCCGAAACCGATGCCTCCAATGTCAACATCTTATCCATAATCAATTTGATTAGGTTGCTGGTATGTTGCAATGATTGGGTGCCTACTATAGTGTAAGAGGATTGGTTTTGGGCATGTAAAAATGTTTCACCTAATTCTTAGATGTTTCTTTGAATATTGACGAAACAGATAGGGTAACGGGTGTAGGAGGAATACCCGTTGGAATGATGGTTGTTGGTTTTGTTGCATGTGTATGACTTCTAAATCCATGGCTGATCATGAGAACTTACTTTTGGCTAGGATGAACTACCTAAAATGGAACAATAGACCACCAAAAGAGTTAAACAATATGTGTGGTGAACTCTAGTGTGTGCTAGATCCGGGAAGTGTGATACTTCCTAGACGGTTGTCAGTCCACTATTTAAAACAATTTAATTTTGGTAATGAAGTAAATCCTATTGTAATTGAAATGATTTAGGTATCTCATTAAAAACACAATAAGAAATATCTAATCTAACAAGCTAGGTTAAAATAAGATCCAAAGGTCCAGTAGTTGGTTCTAGTTCTCTGCAGGTCTAACAGAGGTCTCAGGAAGATCACAGGTGAATAAGGGTGATGTGGGAATAGGTGGATAAGTCACTGTTCTAGGCTATATTGGTGAATACAGAGACCGATGCCGGTTAAGGGTGACTGACACCGGTTGGGGAGAACCGGTGATAGTTCTTCATGGAAAACCGGGAATGCCATAGGATGAGCTTTGGATCTCCCTTGTGATTGCACAAAGGACTTTGGTTGGTTGAAATGAGGTATTAGGTGGTTTGGGTGGGATTTGGTGAGGTTTTGATGGGTATATGGAGGGGTGAGTATTAAAGGAAGTCAATGGGTGGCTAGGGAAACAAAGGATGACAATATAATGATGAAACCAATGAACTAGAGGAGCAAAACATTCATCTTACTTGGAACCTAGTTTTGGACGTCTGTGAGTGAGGAATGAAGGTGCCGGTAAGAGGTTGAAGGCTGCAGAGGATTACCAATTGTAAGAAAGATTCTACATGGGTGTCATGTGCATTCCTTTTTGCTTGGTTGGATCAAATCCTTGTTGGGGTGAGTGTTGGATGTCTATGCAAGAGAAAATGCTTGATCTCCTTCCTTACATGTGTGTTCTCTCTAAAATTCATTCTCCAAAGACATGATATCTCTCGGTAAGGTTTCAATGTTTTTCCAACCTCCAAAATAAGGTTTTTTTAGGAGTTAAAAGGTGACTAGAAAAGGTTTTGGTTTAACCGGTGACGGTTAGGGGTAACCGGCATCGGTCAAGGTAGGATTTCCTAGGTTTTACTAAACTAAGGAGATCCTCTTGATTTGTTGGAATCTCGTGTCGTTAACTCATGGATTAGATTGGAAGATTCTTGTAAGCATACATGAATGAGGTTAGAAGGAATGTAGGAATTTATTTTTAGGGTTTGGGTAAGTCTCGATTAGTTATGGCAACCTACTAAGAATAGGTCTTAGGGTGAGTTGGCTTGATGAGGTGTCTACGTGAGGTGTATGTGGACATTATCCCAATTAAGATATTTAAATAATAAATATGGTGAGGGTAATAAATTAATTTAATTAAATTAATATTAGTGGGGTGAAGGGGTCCATGGTTAGGTAAATGTGATGAAGGTGTTTATTTGTTGAGGGACCAAAGGGGAGTGTGACCAAATTTTAGTTTCTACAACCACCTTAGGTTAGATTAATTTCACAACTATTAGTATTAGGCATTAGGTTAGGATAGTCTAGCATTACCATAGTAGTATCCCCTTCCCATTATCATTTACAACAAGAGCTTAGGTTAGATTACAACCCAATTGAATAGACATAGCTAGGAAGTAGGCACTCTTACCTAGTTTAGGATATTGTTAGGGTAGTCCTTTAGTTTTAGGGTTCTGATCCCCTTCATAGTCTTGAAGCAGAATATTTTTGGTATGCCTTTAATGTCCTGCAAAGATCAATCCCAAAGACCCAAGCACAACATACAACCAAATGAATACATGACCTCTCAAGCCCAAAGAACTTGTAACATACAAGGTTCAGTCCACTATGTATCTCAACGAATGAATGTCAATTTATCATTTAGTCTTATTAAGAGTTTAAAAAAATTCCTTGGATCACTGAAATTGATCCAAGGAGGATTCAATACATGAGATAAGTTTATAACTCTCAAAACTAGATTGCATCTTATCAATAAGAAGTGAAAGTGAATTCTTGCAAGTCATAACATTTCAGTCCTATGAATCCAAGAGCGAAAATGATTTATCCATAAGAATGATTTTCAACAATCAAGGAAGCACACCTCATGAAAATCACATGCCAACGCTTGTAATGCAGAAGAGGAATATAATATTTTATCCAAGGTGTTACTTACTTCCCTTCTAAAAAGAATCATCATCCCGATGATTATCTCATTTTGATCATTGCATTAAGGATAATCAATTTATTCACTTTCTTAACATATGTTTGCAACAATATCAGAATTTAAAGTTCCATAAATCAGCATTCACATAGATTTTTATTCAAAAATAAAAGGCCATCTTCCCAAAACTAGCTGACTTATGGAAAAATAAAGATAAAATCACAAATCTTTATCTGTCATCATTATCAATTCGATCAAATAAATATGGAAAATAATTTTTCATATCTTTCGTGTTTTCCTATGTTGTACTTTCTTCATTAAACTCGGTCCCACTTTGGACCTTACATTGACTTATTTCATGATTTCTTAAATGCAACTGGTGAGTTTCAGCACTCATATGGGTCTAACCACGATTATTCTGGGTCTTGGACATGCAAGGAATTCCAGCTTTAACACATGTGATAAATCAAAACGTATTTCTTAAGCAAAGAAATATGGAAAACATCATGCATTTGTGACAAAGCAGGAGGTAATGCTAAACGGTAAGCTACAGGGTTGATTACTTCAACTATCTCAAAGGGTCCCACATAATGAGGTGATAACTTGGCAGCCTTGCCAAAATTTATAGAGCTCTTTTTCAGTTTAACCTGAAGAAATACTTTCTCACCAAGTTCAAATTTCTTGTCAACCCGCTTTAAATCAACATAACTCTTTTCCTATCTGTTGCTTCTTTCAAGTGCTCACGAATCATTTTAACTTGTTGTTCCATTTCCATAAGGATTTTAGGTCCAATTACCTCTCTATCCTCAATGTTGTCCCAACTAACAGGGGTTCTGCATTTTCTTTTGTATAATGCTTCGAAAGGTGCCATCTTAAGAGAGGCATGATATGTGTTATTATATGCAAACTCAACTAGTGGAAGGTACTCTTCCCACTTATACTACTGATCCATGTAATACATTCGTAACATATCCTCTAAAAATTGATTAACTCTTTCAAAGTGTATCCATCCGTTTCCGGTGATACGCATAACTAAAAATTAGCTTAGTTCATTAAGTTGCATTAAGCATTTTCTAAAACCTTGACGTCATTATAGGATCTCTATCCGATATGATTAATTTAGGTACTCCTTATAATCTAATTTTTTTCGTACAAATATTTTAGCCAATATAGGAGAATCATCCTTCAAATTACCAAAGATAAAATTCACTACCTTTGTTAGTTTATCAACAACTACTAAAATAAAATTATGTTTATTTCTTGACATAGAAAACCCTTGTACAAAGTCCATGCTTATCACTTTCCACTTATACTATGGTATGTTATGAGGATACAATAAACCATTGGCTGCATATGTTCCACTTTAACACATTAACATTCAAGACAATGTGTCACAAAATCACTAACATCCTTTTTCATTCATTTCTAGAAATATTCTTATTTTAAATCAGCAAGCATCTTTGTAATACCAGGATGTCTAGAAAATGTGAATTGTGAAATCCTCGCTAACAATTTCTTTCTCAAATCATTTAGTGAATGTATGTATACTCTATTTTCAAATCTTAAGATTCCTTCGTTATCAAAGTGAAAACCTTTATACCTCAAATCATTTGGATATGCAACAAGTGTTGTCTTTATTTACTAAAAGTAAGAATCACACTCCATAACAATTTTTACTTCATCTTTAAACTAAGTTCTCAATGTTATAAGAGCATAAATGTGCTTCCTATGACTTAGAGTGTCATCCACTCTATTTTCCTCACCCTTGATGTAATTGATGTCAAAATCATTTTGAGACAAAAAATCTAACCATCTTCGTTGTCTTGCATTCAGATTTGGCTAAGTGAAAATATACTTCAGCCCAAGATGATCAGTTTTCAATTCAAAAGGTTTACCAAGAAGGTAATGGCTCCAAACTTGTAATGCATGGACAATGGCAGCAAGCTCTAAATTATGTGGAGCATAATTCAACTCATGTAACTTTAGTTTTCTACTTTCGTAAGCTATGACATGATCATTTTGTAACAAAATACCTCCTAGTCCTTCACTAGATGCATCAGTTACTACCATAAAGTCTCCATTAGGATCTAGTACTACTAGAATAGGTGCTGAAGTTAACTATTCTTTCAAAGTTCTGAATGCAGTTTCACATTTCTCACTCCAAACAAACTTCTTATCCTTCTTCTGTAAAGAAGTTATTAGTGCAGCCACCTTAGAAAAATCTTTAACAAATTTTCTATAGTAACTAGCAAGCCCCATGAAGCTTCTAACTTCATGTACATTCTTTGGTGTAGGCCACTCAGTTATAGCTACAATTTAGAAGGTTCTATGTCTATTCCATTCTTACTTATTACATGACCCAAATAGTGCACTTCGTGTCATAGAAAGAACATTTAGATAACTTACCATATAACCTGTCTCTTTCTCAAAATTTCAAAAAAATCTTCAAATGCTCATGGTGTTCCTCTATGCTTTTAGAATATATGAGAATTTTATCCAAGAATATGAGTGAAAAATTGTCCAACTATTCTTGAAAGATATTATTCATTAAATTCATAAATTTCACGAGTGCATTAGTTAATGCAAAAGGTAAAACTATAAACTCATAATGTCCATACCTTGTTCAGAAAGTTATTTTATGAATATCCTCATACTTAATTCGCAATTGATGATACCTAGATAGAAGATCTATATTAGAATATACTTGATACTCCACGTATCGATCAAATAAATCATCAATCCTAGGAAGTGGATATCTATTCTTGATTGTTGCTTTGTTTAACATTCTGTAATCAATGCACAATCTAAGTGTTCCATCTTTTTTTCACAAAAATTACTAGTTCTCCCCAAGGTGAAACACTTGGTCTAATCAAAATCTTAGACAAAATTTCTTGCAACTAAGCCTTAAGATCTACTAATTCTATATTAGTCATTCGATATGGTGCCTTAGAAATAGGCTCAATTCCAGGCTTGATCTCAATTGTGAAATCAAACTCCTTTTTGGGTGGAAGACCTGGTAACTCTTTCAAAAACACATCACTGAAGTTTCGTAACAACGAATATTGGCCATGACATCACTGCTCTTTTTAGTTGTTTCTGCAATATTTATTACATATAAGGTACAACCTTTATTTTTGTCCTTTTTAAGTTGCATAGCTGACAGTTTCCTAACCGAAATCTCACATTTCACACCCCAAAATCTCTGTTGTTTTCTACATGTCATCTAAAGAACTAATGTGTTTTTCAAAATATTTCACTTTAGCCTTATGTTCTGATAACCAATTAACACCTATGATTACATCATAAGACCCCAAAGGTGTAACATAAAGATCAAATTTAGTGGAAAAGTTAGGTAAATCAAGGACTGCTCCAAAAAGACACATACTAACTATATGAACAACATTGTTTCCATAATGTACAGCCATGTTTTATCCATGTTTCCATCTTTTCTTTTTAGTTTTGATGCTAATTTACTAGAAATAAAACATTCAATATCTCCAGTGTCAAAAATAATAGTTATAGGTAAACCAAATAACTTACCCTAACCTCTATGGGTGTGGCCTATTTCTCAACCTACTTGTCAGCTACTGTAGTGTGTATCTTGTGCTACTGATTACAATCATCCTTTTTCAAAGGGCATTGATTTGCATAATGATATTTTCCACAGTTATAATAGCCTCCTACAGGTCCCTTTCTAGGCTCGGGTTTATTTCCAGCCTTAGAGTTATCATTCTGACCTCCATAGGACTTATGTCCATTATTATTGTTCTTGAAAAAGTTGTTTCGTGCATTACCAACAAACTTGTTTGTTGCTGCTTTCTTATTAGTATCAGATGAAAACTTACTTTTCATTCCAAATTTCTTCCATGGTCCTTTCTTAGGTGCAAGAGATGATGAAGAGGAGTTGGGGATTTTCTTCCTTACTTCCTCCTTATGAGTAGAAATTGCCTTCAATTTTTGTTCCTACCTTATGGCCTTTTCAACAACCCCTTCCATCATGGTTGGGCTGTGAACATCCACCTCTCCTCCTATAATGGGATTCAATCCCATGATGAATTTTTGTATCCTGAACTTCTCATCAGTTTGGTACTGAGGTACATACTTAAGGATTTTAGTAAACCGCTCCCAATACTCAGTTACAATTAGCTTTCCTTGAGCTAAGTTCTGGAATTCAGTCATTTTCTGATCATAGTAAAGTTGTGGCAACCAACATTGCCTAAAGTAACCTTTAAATTGATCCCAAGTGATATTAGTTTCATCAATGTTTAGCTTAGCCTTACAACTATCCCACCATGATGATGTGCCATGGGAAAGATGATAAGCTCCTCATATTGCCTTTATTTCTTTTGAGAAATTCCTTATAGAAAAGTATTTATCCATTTCACTGAGCCAATTCTCATCTCCATCCCTTAATGTGGTGCCATCAAACTTGGGTGGACTTATCCTTTTTATATCATTAGTGAGTTTAGCATTTGCCACCTAGCCTTTTTGTTCTTAGGCTGATTAGGTATGTTCACATTGTTATTATCAACACCTAAATTGACGTTGTCCTCAGGAGGTGGTTGATTATTGTTACCACTTCTTCCTTCTCATTGCCCATTACTTTTTGTTCAAGTATAGCCAAATGATCTATTGTGTTTAACAAGGAAGTAAGGATCTCATTAAGTTTCGGATAGTTTCGATCCTTCCTCGGTGGAGGATTATTTGCAACATTTCCTCTTGTTCTAACCATTTTATGTTAATAATAAAATTTAAGTTTCATCAGATTATGGACATAATAGGTCCAAGAGCTGTAACCTTCAACTCTGATACCAAGATGTAACATTCCCATTTTAAGACTTTAGAAACAAGGGAATTTTTTTTTGAAACATAATGTTCTCTATTCTAAATAAAACATCATTTAGAACACACATTCCATGCCAATCAATCTCATAATAGATAACCATATGTAGCTGTAATGACTTGGTATACGCCGATCTCTCATTCCATGACTCGGTTACTAACCGATCTCTCATGTTTACTTAAAGTATAGAATACTTTATGTATACTACATATACTTGGTTCTCCTACCCTATTCTAGGTACTAAGTGATCTATTTAAAGAACCTATCTAAATATTTGTTACCAATATTCATCTGACATCACGTTGCTTTAAACTAGGTGACATAGGACAACGCAACCAGCAACTTATGATACTTTGGCCAAATATTTTCAACATACTATTCATGTTACTATTCCTAGATGATATACATGTCATTCTGAAATACGTCCTTCACCTCACTCTTATGTTATCTAGAATGGTCTTTACTGACTACCATCAGTCCACTTGCCCAAGATTTGACCCTAGCCCTAGTTACCAACATAATTTGTTATAGGAAGATGATCACGATGACTTAGGGTATATGGGCATACTCGGCTAACCTAATTCATCTGAATGTTCCAAGGTACCCTAAGTCATAGAAAGCTACTACATATCTTGAACTTGCTACTAACTTGACCTAGAGAAAACTAAGTTCAAGTCTAGATGTGTGTTGATCTAGATGAACAAATACATAAAGGTGTTGCCACATGTCAACTACAACACTGTATCCTTGACAAGTCCAGGGACTCCTTGAGGGTATAGTCCTGTAGTTTACGTGTTCCAACATCCGTTAGAACTAAATCATCAAGATGTACATACCCCCTTAGTGGTTATTAATAATAATTAAATTGGATTAAGATTCAAATTACAACAACCATGCCTAACCCTAATTCCAATATTCCTTAAGTTCTTTATCCAACACTAGCCTGATTAGATATAGATAACTTCATTAATTCATGTTTGCATTTGTTATTAGTTATCGTGGCATAACAAGTAGTTATCCCAAAAACAAGACAACAAACATCAAACGTTTAATTCATAATGCAACCTAGCTATCCAAATCAAGTGTGTCATCCACTTAGATTCAACTAGTGTTTACTTTATAAACAAAGTATAATGATTTAAGACCATACCATTGTTCCTTTTACATTTCATTCTATGAATATTCTTCCTTTTCATGGTTAGATGTTAGGTTTAACATAACCTTTTTATTGTTCGTTACTTATATAGTTTAATTGTATGTCCCAAGCATATTTCATTATTAAACTATAGTTGTGCAATTTAACAAGTTCATTATTATAAAGGAGATTATATTATCTTCTTAATCCAACTCATTATCTTATATCATCAATAGTATACAACAAATATAAAGAATACCACAAAGATATCACTATTATTTCCATCATACAAGTACAAAAGTATTCACATCACAAATTGTAGTCCAACACAAAACCTTTCAATTCATGATGATAAATATACATTTTCAAGATTATGCATTTCATACATTCTGCATGTTAATCAGAATTAAGATCTTAAAAGAACAACACTTTTCTTTTCCAATACAACTCAAGAATGATTCAAAACTCTTTACATAAGATCCATAATTAAATAAGCCAATGCATCATAAAAGTTTTATCTTCTTTTATCACTTACGATGTCCATCTACAAAAATTTCTAGCACAGTGGTTCAATGAACTGAGCATGATAAGCACTAAGTATTAAAGTAAAGTGCATTCCACTAATTGTTCCATTAAAACAAATCTGCTTTAATGAAACAATTAATATATCATAAAAATAATTATAAGTAATAACATCCAGAAAAGAAGTACAATTAAAGAGTCTGAATTCACTTTTAAGAAAAGAGAATAATATAATCTGTAACACCTGCATTTATATCGTATGGTTTAATTGATCCTATCAATTACTTTAAAACAATATACATGTCTTTTCTTCCAATTATTTCATAATTCCATAAGAATAGAAATACACATTTATCTTTTCTAAGCAACGAAAATAATTTAATTATGACATAACTAATATTAGAATACTTCATCATTCCATATAACAAAGGAATAAGAATCAGTACATGTTATTTCCCAAACACTAATCATTAGAAATATAATTACAGGTTTAGAACACACAAACCTGCCTCAATTCAAATACCTAAAACCAAACGTTCCATAATAAATTTTCCATACTGAAAGAAGATCGTAAATAGAAAATTTCAATCAATTGAACTTATCCAAACAATAGTAAGAAGGGATCTCCATTGAAAAAGGTCCAATCCCAAATTCATTTCATTTACACTATGAATTGAATTCCCTTTTCTATTTCAAATTTATAAATTATTTAACCAGCCTCCCAGAGAGAACACAAAACCAAAAGCATAGTTGAAGAAGTCACACTTCTAATTTTCCTTTACACATCATACAAACTGGTTTACCTATTCCATTCATCAAACAAAAGTTCAAATTCAGTTCATAGAAATAAGTACACAATACAGTCCCTAAAATAGTATATTGTCCCCAAGAGATCATATTCATTTCTCTTTTTAAATCCTAGAGATTTGTTCAATGAATCCAATAAGGAATAGAAATCCACAAACAGAGAATGATATACAAGGATTAATATAACTCACGAAATCAAAATACTGAAATCTTATTACAAGGCTTCAACAACTTGATGTAATAAAGGAAATAGTTCACGATCCCCAAATAAGAACAACAATACAAGCATTCTGAATAGAGATATTGTGTCCTTCCTTTACAAAATTCAGTATAATAGGTTTAAATTCAACTTTCTAATTAAACCCAGTAACCAATTAAAAATAATTGAAGAGAGTAATAGATTCCAATAATGTTTAAGTCTAGTGTTGTCCCGTTCTTACCTCCATCGAGACTGAAATAGAATCACAACAATACTCTCAAGTTCCAGTTAAAATCTTATGATAGGGAAAGTATTTGTTTCAACATCAATAACAAGAAGGAAAGTAAATATTGCATTTCTAGAAGCCTCTAAAATCTGTTAACAACTTATTCCAAATGAACTATAAATCATCAATACCCATAACAAGATATAATTCCAGTCATTTAATCCTTCTAAAAAGATAGTCAAGCCTTCAACAGGACACGGGTTTGCTCAGGGTAGAGAATAATAGGATACACTTTGTATTCACATGCCTTATCAAGTTCAAAGAAGGTGGTATAGTCTAAAAGATAGAAGTACCACAATCAGTCCAACAAGAAGCTACAAGAAGAAGATCTCAAAAGAGATTACCAGGTCTACTTCAATACAAAACAAATCTCTCAAGACCCTTTTGAACAGACAATACTTAAATGGAATTAAATCTTTTCAAATCCTTAATACCAACAAAACTCCAGCTCAGAATACATGTATAAAATCAAACACGTTAATTCCAACACAAGTTCAAACACGCACGAATGGAATACCAGTATATAGTGTCAAACACGAGCTTGGAAAAAAAGTTCATAACTTCATAAGACTATAATACTGGTTCAAACAAACATGAAGTTCAAATACGAGCCTAGAACAAAACGCCAATGCTCTAATACGAGTTCAATCAATTTCAAGTCCCCGAATAAGAATAAACTTCCAGCTTAGAGTATATGTACAGAACAAAACTCATCGATTTGACTACAAGTTCAAATCACGCAAGTACTAAACACGAATACAAATAAGTTGATCATGGACCTTGAAAAAAATTTAGAATAACATGAAGTTTAAACTTTAAATACAATCTCCTAGCAAAAATCGAATGCTCTAATACAAGCTCAATGAAGCATAAGACTACAATAGAGATTCAGAACCATACAAGCAACAAATTCTAGTTCAGAATGACCAAGAAGCTCCACTACAAATTCAAATGAAACACAAGCTCTAAAAATAGTTTAGAACAAAGCATAAGGCAACAAATGCCATTTCAATCAACACCAGACCTTGAATACAAGTTACAGAGCTTTAAATACAAGTTCACATGAATATCACCATTAAACTAACACAGAGAAAGTTTCATAAAAACTATCATTGCCAGCAATGGATTTGCATTCCATAAACCACAGAGATTTCCTAAAACATGCAAGTAAATAACTAGACAAATCAAACAAACAATTATCTCATGAGAGAAAAGTTGTTTTAATGATTCATTTAGAAGAAAGTAAGAAATCTTAATGGGTAGAGCCTATCATGCCTGATAGTGCCTCTATCAATTTGAAGGAGACTTCTAGCCAAGATTCCAACCCTTTTTCTTCTCCACAACAGATCAACAACCAAACAATTTTTCTTCCAATGCCTCTTATACATTCCCTTGATTGAAAATAGACCAGAGAAACCAAAAATAGCCAAGAAGAAGAAGAAGTTTCAACTATTGGTTCAAAGAACCAAATAGCTCCATGCAAAGTGAAATTCACGAGGCATGCAAAACCAAACAACCTCCCACAAATCCACCTCCCTTGTTTCCAAGACGGTTTACACATAAAACCAAGATCCATTAATGCCATAACTCCTAATTCTCCTACTTCTCTCTCCTTGCCACTGCTCCCAAAACTGGTGAATTCCATTTCCAAGTTAACATGAAATTCCATTTTTAGTGAAGCCTCCACGTAAGCCTCCACTAGAGTTAACTAGCCCTTACCAAACTGGTAGTACCTCCATGCATTTAAACCCAATCAAATCAAATAAAATCCATTGGAACCATCATCGTAGTGCCATGCGACCCTAGGCCCCTTTTAAATAGTTTAGGATAGATGTCCCCAAAACTTAGGTTAGTCTAAAATCATTTCCTAAATAATTTCCTTAGGTCTAAAAACATTGCCATAGGTAATATCACCTTAGGTTAGATTAATTTCACAACTACTAGTAGTAGGCATTAGGTTAACATAGTCTAGAATTACCATAGTAGTCTCGCATTCCCATATTCGTTTAGCATAATAGCTTAGGTTAGGTCACCCCCCCCCAACAAAATAGAATAATAAGCTTAGGTTAGATTACAACCCAATTGAATAGACGTATCTAGGAAGTAGGCAATCTTACCTAGTTTAGGATACTGTTAGGGTAGTCCTTTAGTTTTAGGATTTTGATCCCCTTCATAGTCTTAAAGCAGACTATTTTTTTTACACCTTTAATGTCCTACAGAGATCAATTTTAAAGACCCAAGCACAACATACAACCAAACGAAGACATGGCCACTCAAGCCCAATGAACTTGTAACATACAAGGTTCAGTTCACTATTTCTCTCAACCAATGAATGTCAATTTATCATTCAGCTGATTAAGAGTTTAAAAACATTCCTTGGATCAATGAAATTGATCCAAGGAGGATTCATACATGAGATAAGTTTGGAACTCTCAAAACCAAATTGTAGCTTATCAATAAGAAGTGAAAGTGAATTCTTGCAAGTCATAACATTTTAGTCAATGAATCCAAGAGAAGAAATGATTTACCCATGACAAGCATGATTTTCAACAATCAAGGAAACACACCTCATGAAAATCACATGCCAACACTTGTAATGTAAAAGAGGAATATAATAGTTTATCCAACGTGTTACGAGATAATGACCGGATAGAGAAACCAAATTGGGCATCCAAAGTGTCAATCCTTTAATCGTGATATCATTGAAAACTTCTTCCAGGTAAGAGGATGTTTAAGAAGATGTGTAAATTATGTAAGTGGTTTGGTATAGAGAGAGAGTGTGTGTGCAAGTGAACTATGATTAAATTATTCAACCATCAGCTAGGCATGACTTCCACCATATAAGTTGTCCTCAAATTAATGTGAGCTATAATGTAGCACACTAGAATGAAATTCAAGTGTTTTAAGCCCAAATCCACAATCATGTTCAATGTAACAAATGGAGAACAAGAAGAGGGATGTTCTTTCACTAATGCAATACAAGAAAAAGAAGACATGTTCTTTTCGGATCACTAATGAAATAAACACACAATTTCTCCTAAGAATGAACAAATGTAAAGGAACCCATGATGGGTCCCACTAGGTGTGCCAAAATGTTTCACCCAATTCTTAGATAATTAATGAAACAGATAAGGGTAGTCGACCAAGGATGAATACCTATTTGTAATGTCGGTTAAAGGTTGTGCGCGCATTCTGATTTCCTGATCCAAGTTGATTGTGAGAGCTCCCTTTTGGCTAGGAGGAACTACTGGAAAGTAGATTGGAGAATGTAGGTGATGAAGACGGTGACAATAGAAATCTAGAGATAAGATCCATTATATTCATGCCATCGTAGTTTGAGCCTATGTGCTTCTCTATTGTGAATCTATGATTGTGAAGAGAATGATGAATGGTGATCGATGTTGGTAGTGCTCCTGTGTGTCTTCTTTTTCCTGAGTGCTAAAGAAATTTGAGTGCTCCAAGTCTCTAGAAGAAATGAGATCCTAAATGAATTAACCAACCTAGGAAAAGACTTTTGGAAACATATTTAACCTAACCGAAAACGGTTAGGTGACCGATGTTGGTTGATATATAACTAGTGTCGATCAAGGAGGGAATATCTAGGTCTAGGTTGGCCAAAAATAGCCAAATTGTTGCTATTTTTGGTGTGATATCCAACCTTCTACCGAGTCTTGAGTGATAGATCATGGAAAGATAAGTGGGATTCCTTTTAGGTTTGTTAATAGGAGTTAAGTCTAGGTTTTAGACTAAGTCTTAGTTAGTTAGGATAGGTTTAGACTCGGTCTTAGGTCATTAATGAAGTTTGAGTAGGTCATTGAGTGAGGTGGCTAGGTGAGGTGGTTAAGTGAGGATATTTAATTAATTTAATTAACATGTGCACTATGGGATATGAATGGGTAGGATATGGTTAATTTAATTAACAAGGTTTAAAGGGGAGTATGACCCAATTTTGGTGTCTATACTTGGTTTACCCATAATATATTCTCTGAAAATTCTAATCAAATTGTTAATGTCCTCCATTCTAATTATTTCTCCACTGTCTATCCCAATCAATTTTTCTATTAGAGCATGAATATGATTGATATAATATATTGTCTTATGTCTCACTTTGTCCATAATTTTAAGAGAATTTGCTAAGATTTCCACTCTTACTTTTTCCATGTTGTAATATTCATACTAACTACCCACAGAATCAGGGGATACAATACCTTCTTCAGCAATCAGGTCATCATCTAAGTTTTTGATAGCTTCCATTTTAGGTAACATATCATTCCACATTAACTTCTCAGCCCCAAATTTATCCATTAATGCCTTGGTTGCTTTGACCTTCTCAAAATTACGGGAATACCATCTTACAAAGTTTATGATTATTGGTTCACCTTTAGAAACCAAATAATTTTCCCATTAGATAGTAGCCTCTCCTCTTCCACTCAAGTCACTTACCCTCCTGATGTCTTCACTAGTGATTTATGGGACCTCAATTCATCCTTCCTAGTGATTTCTAGTCAATTTCCTAACCAAGTTAGATAGTGCTTCATTCTTGGCCTTTAAATCCTTTTTTGTTTCTTTGAACTCATCAATCCTTTGGAATACTCCTTCTACTAGCTATAGAAAAATCATACTTCATTTCTTCAGTAGAAGGCCTACCTAATGAGATCCTGGAGACCTAGAAATCAGATGGGGATGCTTCCCTGGGAACATTAGCTTTGGGAGTTGCAATATCTACAAATCATTCTCCTTTCTTGCTTAGGGCTTCCCTAGAGATGAATTTTTTTCTTTTTAGGTAATCTTGCTAGAGTGAGGAGATCCAAAATTTGTAAATCATCATCATTCAGTTATATTTCTACCTTATTTTTCTTTGGGAGAGTACTGTTGATCCATTCTCTTATAGGAGACTCATGTTCATCAAGTGATTGTAGAATTGGGGTCTTGGGTGCAACTGTAAGTTCACCGGAGGAAGATTAAGGAATTGACATATATTTTGAAATTGTAAACATTGATTCCTCCTAGATACTTTGTCCAATAGGTCCACCCTAAATTTCAATTCCTTCCATAGGTTCATACTTGACCTCTTGTTTTTTCAAATTCTAGGTGGTGCTATCACTCTTATTTTTGCTTATACTAAGTCTCTACATGTTATCTCACCATTAGTAGATATTGTTCGATGAATCCCTAAGAAATGGATGTAGTTGTGGGAAAGTGAGATTTAAATACCCCGCACTCATTTCAAAGTGTCATGAGGTACCGTATGATGGAAAAGTGACATGCGAGCATGAGAATCTACAAGTAACTCTTCTTTGCACCCGACCTCCCAAGGTCTTGCCGAGACAAATGGGGTGGGGATGGACAACATGTGAAGTATAGATAGGTTACTTTGGTAATATTATGTCTTCAACATGCAATAATAGGATCTCGTGAATCTAAGGCAAAGAAGCCCCTCCTAACCTAAACCATTGTGATATATCATTCGGTGAGGATAGGCTGCTCAAAGGCTCTAATCAATATCGAGTTCTCTTGCCATGATCCGATCTATGGGTTATGGGATACATGGAAGATAACCTGTGGGTTCTTCATATATGTATCCCAACAAGGTCATGAAAATGAAATGGCTAAATATGTAGTGGATCTTTTGGTGTTTTATGGATGATTCTCTGGTCTAGTCCAAAAATCTTTAGCTTGATTAGCTGCTACATTTAATAATGATAGTTGTGTGATAATGTCTGGTGGGAGTGGAGAGGATCTAAACACTAATGTTCGCAAACTAGCGTCAACGTTGGATTGATTTGTAGGCCCATTGGGTTGTGGGACTTTGGATCACAACCGTAAGTTCGTGGTTGTTGTGGACCTCCTATGGTCATGTGAAGAATCAATCCCTTCTTCTGATCCCGAGTATCCAATAATCGTATGCCTTTTCGGCCTCTACATTTAGAACTAAAAGTTGCACGATTTTCTCGGAGTACCTAACAGGTGTTCTGGAAACTTGGATATGTAAGCTAGTGTCTATATCAATGAGGAGGTCTCCTATCAAGTTGTGGGACTAGTGGATCACAACCGAATGTTTGTTCTCTTTCAGGTCCTTCTACAGTCATACGGATGTCTATCAAGGTAATCTATAATTTGGCTGACTTGACCAGAAATGTATGCACTTTGTCATCTTCTATGTTTAATCCCCTTAACTGTGAGCTGATTTCTAGTAGGTATATTGTTGTTTGGAAGACCTGAATTATGAGATTTTGGTCTATGTCAGTTATTGCTGCAACAATATTGGGTTGAGGCACGATTGGCTCAAAAACGTATTCCCTGGGCTCTCTAGGTCCCGTGATTGTCATACAAGGTTAATATAAACCTAACTGAAATGAAATAAATTAACTATGCAAGATATATCTACAACATATATGTATTCCTCTATTTTTGTATTTTTTTAATAGAATTTTAAATGGAATTGAAAGAACAACTAATCTAATATATTTAGAAAATGACAACTAATCTAATAACAAAATTAAAACAAACAAGGTAGCCCGGTGTAGCTACTTTCCTGTGCAGTTGTGAGTTTATCCTAAATAACTAGATAGCTGATTAACTTAATTGAAAGATTCTTGATCCTACCTCAGAAGTGAGGAATGAATCATAGTTTCTCAGAAACTATCAATCCCCATAGCTTCCCTAGTAATATCGAGAATGAAATTTAACTGAAATGAAATGTTTCACTACTCTATTTGATATATTTTAACTAGAACTTTGACAGATAAAACCTGGAATTTGCATAACAGTGGAAAATCTAGTAGTGTATGACTTTGTCCCCTCAGAATGATCTCCTCGTTCCTTCATGTTCACGTGAATCCATAGAAGAGCATGTATATGCTAGCATCAACAAAAAAGGTATTCAACAATGGCAGTTTGGATATAGACCGAATATAATGTGAGTAGGAGAGGGACAACGCAAGAGATAGAGCTTGGCATATGTAATTCCTAGTGGGATTTATTGTAGGAATACAACGCAAGAGTACCGAGAGATTCTAGAATCCACCTTCTATGAAGAACACAACCTGCAACTCTAATGGATGCAATCTATAACTGACACTACTCTGCTCTAAACTAATTTGTATGAACAACGATGAACAAGACTGAAGCAAGAAGATTGAATGGCTTCTAAAAGCAAAGGAAAAACTAGCATGGATGCAAACATGAAAACAAAATGAACTCTAAGCAAGAATTGAGAGACTAAACAATGGAAAATGAGAAATTGAGAGGTAGTTTTGAGGGGCCATTTGCTTGAAAACAAGTTGGCTATTTATAGATTTCACATTCACCCAAAGGTGATTCCCATTAGAACTCTTTTACCATTAAACAATGGAGAAACACTATTCTAGGGACATAAAACATTAATACAAGCTAAGGCGGTTGAGAAAAGTTGGTAAAAGTTGAAAATTTACGCAAGTCGTGATCAAAGAACATGCTGGAAAACACGTGAAGGACCGCCGCCCTAAGCAGGGTGGCGGTTATAGGACCGCCACCCTGCCAGGGTGGTGGTTTCATCACTAAAGGTCAAAAAGCTAAGAAATGAAGGGCAGAGGAATAAAACAAAGCACAAGGAACATGGATAAAGCATTTGGGATGCTAACATATACTTCGAGCTTTTCTGGATCCGAACACCTTACGAGGTGACCTGTATCATCATTGGGGCATGTGTAACATCATTCCGGTGGTACAGTACCCTATAATTTTTGGGTACATACATATTGCCCCCTTAGAGAAGTGTTTTAAGCCATGAAGAGGCATAAAATGGTGGGTCCGAGTATGGCAGTCCCAAAATGGGAAGTTAGAAATTATACCTAACACGCCCGTGTGTCGAAATGTCGCCATCCAAGTTCCCGCTACCTGCAAAATGGAAAGAAGACTCAAGTGCAGATAGACAAAACAAATTGAAAAATAAATACTAAATTAGTATGAGATGAGGACTTACCATTTGTGCGGGGATGAGAACTTACCTCCGTTGGCGCTCTAAACCTATGAAAGGGGCACTCGAAAATGCGTCAAAACACTAATATATATATATATATATATAATGGGACCATTTTCCTATTCATTTGTATGTGTTGATTTGATAGTTTTTGAGCTCTGGGACCCACGGTGATGGTTTTCAATGAGAATATAGTCGAAATGTTCGCATCGAGATAGTGATCATGCCTCCGTGAGCAGAACCTCGACCCGTAAAATCTCAGGTTAGTTCTTCTTGATTATTCATTTTTGCACCCTAAATGTAAAAATGATGAAAACTTTGTCGTGGGGGTATTTTTAGAAATGTCAGTTTCAAATGTATCTCTTAGGGGGGACACCTAATGGGTAGGCTTTTGTTTTAGCAAAAATGGTCATTTTTTAGCATTTTTGAGCATTTTTAGGGTATGCGACCCATTTTTAAACGTGGGATAGGACCGCCACCCTGAGTAGGGTGGTGGTTACAAGACCACCACCTTCCAAGGTGGTGGTTACAGAACCACCGCCCTCCTCAAGGTGGCGGTTCTCTCCAGAATGCCAAAACAACACTTGTTTGAATTCATTTTTGCATTTCTAGCATTCTTACCTACTTTAATGATTTTTTTCAATGCAATCTTGATACTAACTTGCTCCTTTTTGCATGTTTTTGTGTGTTTTTTGCAGAAGAAGGAAGAGTACATCAGATGGAGCTAGAGAGAGAGAGAGTGATTGGCTTCCAACAGTGCTAGATGCACTCTCTCAGGATGAGTAGGATACTCTTCAGAGGGCAGGTATATTGAGGATCGCACGGGTCCCCCACGTTACACCTACCAGTCACATACTATGTGACTTATTTTCTTACTGGGATGTAGATTGGAACACTTTTCGATTTCCAGGTGTCAAGGGTGAGTGGAATATCACCTTAGAGGATGTCTACCACATTTTGGGAGTCCCGATTATTGGGAGGAGACTTTCATTTGATACAACAGTATCTAGAGCTCAGGTGACACAGTGGGCCACCTATATGGGAGACGCAGTTGTCTCCACTAGTTCAAGAAGGGGGTGAAGGTCCATTCTATTCCTAGCTTTCCCATCCCTCTGATCCGTCAGGCCATCATGGGCATCCTTGCTTTGAGATTGATCAGGAGACAAGGGAGGGGATACTTTACTCTATTGTTGGGCCCCCATCATCGCACAGATTGAGGCACATGGTCAGGATTTACACCTGGGGAGCTGATATACTTGGGACCACCTATCACGACTTGTACAGGGTGGTTCATTTACAGGGATAGTCGTTGACTGAGCCATCCAACCTTGGTTATGAGTTGGTCTATGAGCATATCATCCCTTATGGGAGAGGTATAGAGGTGGCGGATCCCGAGTCATGAGGGCAGCTAGATGGATAGAGATGATGGTGCTTAGAGCACCCCACCAGCCATTTGCTTCCCTGATATTGAGGATACATGGAGGCCACACCTTATCAGGCCATGGTAGGGTTGTGGGGTGAGGAGACCTTCACTTTGATTTCCTACTCTACTACAGGAAACTTGTGGACAGATGGGGATGGGAAGGTAGACACACCCCCTTTGATCGAGTGCCTCAATAGTTTGGCCTTGCTTACATTGATATGCTTCCCCCAGTGGTGCCGTGTTCAAGATCAGTTCGGGAGGCTAGGGCGGTCCTAGGGGCCGGTTGGACTGTTGTTACTCCTGCATGTCCCTGATTGCAGCCAAGAGGGTGGTACGCGCCTGAGCGAGAGTCGGTGCTCCTCAGGCACCTTTACTTCAGATTGGATCCGGTCTTATGCATATAGAGTGATGACCCTATTGATATAGACTCCAAGTCTGAGGAGTTCATAGGGGGAGAGATGGAGGAGGAGACCGAGGACATGGAGGTCAGTGAGTCGGGTGGGGGAGAGGATAGTGATCCCGAGTGGCATGACACTCAGGAGATGTTACAGGCCGAGAGGGCAGAGCAGAGCATGGAGAGGGTGACTCTAGTCTCAGAGGAGTTGCCTTCTCAGGACCTAGGTGGAGAGGATGAGTCCATGGTAGGACACTATGTTGCCCCAGACATAGGAGGAGGACATCACCAAGTGGTGGCATCATGGCCGTGCAGCGCTGATCCTAGAGATCCCTCTTGGAGGCCTGGAGATCCGAGTGAGTTGTCACTCTTCTTTTAATATTTGTTTTTAGCTAGGATTGCCTTAGTTGCTATCTCTCCTTTTGTTCATCCTTGGTTTCATCTTTTGATTATTTTCTAACTTGTTTTCTCCTTTTCTTGCAGAGACTGTTGATGAGTGGCGAGACTTGATTCACCGGTATGTACTGATACCCTGATGCTCCCTATGGAGAAGACTCATGCCGAGCTATCCATGGATGCAGGGGAGCCTTTGGCATCCTGGTAGGCATACCAATGTTTTTTCCCCCCATTTGGCATGTGGCCAAGATGGTGACTTCCCTCCATACCGAGTTAGCCGGGTATAGGACTACAGAGTGCCTGATGAGGAGCCACTCTCATAGCGAGGCTACAGCTACCATTCGGGACCGTGAGCCCTCAGTGCACTCGAGCACAACGATGTAGCCGAGTCCTAGATGTGGTCATGTGCCTTCTGAGGGATCCCATAGGGATTGAGAGGCCACTTGGCTCTTTTTGTAGTGACTCTTGCTAGATTGTTTATACGACCATTTTGTATTTTCTCGGGCTCATTGAGTGTTTTGACCATGCCTAGTGCATGATGGCATTGTACATAAAACTTGATTATATATATATACATCTCTTTTTGGATCTAGATCTCTTTGTACCTAGAGTTTTGTGATTCATTTTCACATGTATACTAGATGTTTATAAAATTTTGTTTTTATATGCTTTTTAGAATGTATGCAATGGAGAACAAATATCACAAATTTTTTTTTTTTTTATTTCATGATGCTTGATGTATGATGACACAGATGAGCTTTGTGATCTTGAACTTTAGTTTTCATAAGAAATTTTTGGTACTTCATATTGTTTTGACAAAATGTGATGATGAATTGGTATGATGAGTAGATGTACTTGCCCCACTCCTAACTCCACGCAACTAGTAAGATGCGAGGGCTCACCACCGAGAGCTAGAAAGGGCACAAGCTATGAGGTGTGTTGAAATGGTAATGATGGGAGATAGACAAAGAGTTGGTGGAACCAAATTAGGATGCTACAAACCTATCTTACTCAAGTGACTCCATAGTTTAGAATGTGACTTGCTTTGCAGTTTATCCAGACTTAGATCCATAGATGGCCACTTGGTTGAAAAAATATGGCTTTCAGGGTTTTGAACTCTCTTGGAATTTTGGACATCTGATTCATTTGTTTTTGACTCAAGATTTCAAAGGTTTGTTTGAACTATTTTCTTATGACTTTCAACATTTACTGTCAAGAGGACCCCCTACACCTTGCCCCATGCTACTAGTAGGAAGCATGGGCTTATCACCATGGAATAAGGCACAGGTGAGTAAAGGCATTCCCATCCTTTCCCAACCCTACGTCACTAGTAAGAGATGCAAGCTCAACACCGAAGGTTAGTAGGGCAAGGAAATGTGTAAAAGTAAAATTTTTTGTTTGATCTATATTCACTTACTTACTTGAGCAAAATGTCAGTATGTTCTTATTTCCAAAGAGATATATATATATGGGATAGATGTGACACCATGAAGCTTCTAGAATAGACCATAGGCAAGACACCTATCCTAGGAAGAAACCAAAAGTGAGAACAAGCATGCAGGCCTTGGTATGGCTACCATTAAGACTTTGTCATATCTAGCTTTAATTGATGAAATGATTCTGAAATAGTTGATGATGTTATGAAAATGAAGAAGTATGATTTGAATGCTCCTATCAATACCATCAAGTTTGTAATGAATTGCTTAAGAGCAAGTCCCTTGATCACCAAGTTTTACAAAACGAGTGAACAAAATGAACCTAACTAAATGAATATGTAATGTAGATGTATTTATACAAATAGTGCTGATGCTTCATGCGTAAAACCATTTAAGATGCAAGGAATTGACTGATTCATTGAATTCCTCACCCTCTAGTGTGCACAAGAGATATGCACCATTTCCATAGTCTTTCATGACTCAATATGGGCCCAACCATTTGGGCCAAAACTTTCTTCCTTCACCGGTTTTCTTGTCGATCCGGCTGTCTAGTCTTAAAACTAGATCTCCTTCATATATTTCTCACTCATAGACCTTTTTTTATACTGCCAGAGACACATCCAGTCAGCATAGGCTCTATGTCATTGTTTTATGTTTAACCTAGCCTCATCTAGGCTTTCTAGTTGGGAGAGGCGCCTCCCTATAAGATTCTTCATCTAGAATCCCTTGTAGTGAGATGCGAGACTAGGTATTTCAACCTCAAGCGAGAGAACTGCTTCTGCCCCGAATACCAGTGAGAAAGGAGTTACTCCTATTGGTGTTCTTATTGAGGTTCGATGGGCCCACAAGGATGGATATAATTTTAAATGCCAATCTCATTTGTTTTCTTTTACCGTTTTGAGGAGAATAGCTTTCAACATTTTGTTTGTCACTTCAGCCTACCGCCGTTGGCTTGAGGGTAGTAAAGAGAGGTCATGTGATGGTTTATTTTGAACTTGCTACATAGCTCATGAACCTCATCATTTTTAAAGGACATGCCATTATCGGAGATAATGACTTGTGGGACACCATACCTATAGATAATTTGGTTCAAAATGAATTTGGTGATCACCGAACCTGGTACGGTGGTGAGAGGCATGGCCTCTACCCATTTGGTGAAATATTCCATGGCTATGATTATAAAATTATGGCCATCGGTTGATGAGGGAGAGAATTTCCCTATCAAGTCCAGACCCCATGTGGAGAAGGGCCACGGAGTTGCTATTGGTTGCAGGGATTGTGCTGGCATGTGAATCTCGTGAGAGAATTCTTGGCATTTGTGGCACTTACGTACAAATTCTACTACATCATGTTCGAGAGTGGGCCAAAAATAGCCCATCCGATGTATTTTTTGAGAGCGGTGGCGTGACCACCGAAGTGGCCCCCACATATCCCACTATGGGATTCATGAAGAATCTTCTTGGATTCTTCTATGTCGACGCATCTTAGAAGCATGTCGTCAAAGGCTCTCGATAGAGCACTTGGTCTAAAACAACATATTTAGTAGCAATAATGTGTAACCACCTTCTTTTTTATGGCATGGCACTTTCCAGGTATGTATGGTCCATGATAAAATTGATGATATCAGTATACCAGGGACATGTAGAGATGGGGGGTCTGTTTCAACAAAGTATACACATTCATCGGGAAAGTCTAGATCTACCAGCTCACCTCCATCTAGTGGATTGTCAGCTAACTAGTTTGTAATGATTTGTCCTTTAACAGATTTTTGGTTTATGAATGTTAACTCAAATTCTCCCATTAGGGTTATGAAATGACTAGATTTTCTAAATAAAGATCCTTATGTGAGAAATGTTCGTAAATGGTCTGTCTTTACAATGACCCTTGTTTCCTGGTTTAACATGTAATGTCTCAAGTTTTTTGTTGCAAAAATTATGGCAAGGCATTCTCTATTTTCTTGTGTGTAACGTGTTTCATAATCGAGCAATGTTTCAGCTAATGAAATAGATCACATTCTCATTTGTCATCATCTTCTTGAGCCAACGATGCAGGCCAACGAGACATGAGTGGCTCATGAGTATAGGATTAAAGGGCGGTCTAGTTTGGGAGGCATTAGCATGGGTGGTGACAATAAGAAGTGCTTAACTACTTCGAAGGCCTCGTTGTAATCTTTAGTCTAATCGATGCTATAATCTTTCTTGAGTAGATTGTTGATTGGATGAATGGAAAAGCTTAAATCTGGGATGAACCTTCGGATTGCACCGAGTTTCCCAAGAAATGTCCTAATTCTAGATTCATTCGAAGGTGGGATCATTTCAAGAACAACCCATATTTTGGCCAGATCAACATCAATCCCTCATGAAGATATAATGTATCCTAGAAGTTTACCTCCTATTACACCAAAAACACACTTCTCTGGGTTTAATGTGACACCATACTCAATTAGTCATGTGAGAGGATGATACAAGAACCTCCGGATGATCACAACATTTCTTGGCCTTGGCCAACAAGTCATCCACATATGATTCCACAATTTTATGGATAAGATCATGGAATATATAAGTCATTTCCCGCTGATACGTAGCACCAACGCATTCTTAAGACCAAATGGCATGACAACATAACAATAAGTTCCCTAGGAGTTATAAATGTGGTTTTGGCTTGATCTTGTTCGATATTTTAATTTGATTATATCCCGAGAACCCATCCATGAGGGACAAAATTCAAATCCAGCTATTGTTGCATCAACAATAACGTCAATGGATGGTAATGGGAAATCATCCTTGGGACAAGCTTTGTTAATATCCCAAAATCTATACAAATGCATATCTTCCCATTCTTTTTGAGAACAGGGACGATATTAGATACCCATTGTGAATAATCGACTAGTTTGATGAATCCTACTTGGAGAAGTTTTATTACTTCCTCTTTTACCATGAGAGCCACTTTTGGCTTCATTGGTCTTGACTTCTGTTTAATTGGCTTTGCATCTGGTTTAGTGACAAGATTATGTACCATAACTTGTGGTGCGATACCTGTCATTTCTTTATAATTAAATGCAAAAGCCTTTTGATGTTCTTTGAGGATTTGGGTGTGTATTTCTATTTCTTCCGAGTTAACGAGGATCCCAACTTCAAAATTCTTGGTTCTTCCTCCATTCCAATGTTTATATCAATGGTTTCTTCTATCAAAGAAGCGTTACCTTCTTCAAACTCAGGTGGGGCTAGAGGTAGTTCCAAGATTTCTTTGTTTTCTATCTCGTAGATATCGAGATCCTTATGTGGAGGAGACTCTACCATGGGATTTCCAAAGTAGGAAGAGGAATGTGGTATTAAGGAAAGATCAACTATACGGTGAGCAAGGTGTAGCTCCGGTGTTTAGATATTCGAGAGTGACTTTATCACTATCAACATGATGTAAGATAGGAGATTCATTCTCATTTGTATGTGTTAGAAGAGGGTTTGTTGACATTTTCTTCACCAATGGTTCAGTACAAAGTGATACCATGAAACTTGTATCTTCCAACTCATTACTTGGGGTGAAACGTGAAGCTGAGGTTGCTATTGAATCTGCGAGAGAGGGTTCTGTTCTCATGGGATTGCCTCAATGGATATGAAGTCGAATCTTTTTCTTAGATCTAATACCACTATTTTATAGAGTTGTAAGTGCTCAGCTCTAGTCTCATATACTTCAGAGACCTGGTTTGCAACTAACTGCGAGTCTCCTAACACTCTGATGTCATTAACACCAATCCTTTTGGCTATGATGAGGCCAAGGAGGAGGGCTTCATACTCAGCGCCATTGTTTTTACATTCAAAGTTCAACTTAAAAGCAAAAGGTAGGATCTTTCCCTCAGGAGAAGTAAAGATTACACCTGCCCCAGCTCCATAGCGACATCTAGCTCCATCAAAATGGAGAGTCCAATATTTACTAGGAAAGATGGATGTTGGGACATTCTTCACATCTGTTTCTTCTGTTTTGGTTACTTCTACCATGCAAAGTTCCTCTAGCTGAAGAGAACCAACTCCTAGGGTGCATCCCATACCTACAGAGTCAAATGGTAGGAAAATTGGTAGATCTTGTTCTAGTAATTCGACAATTTTTGCAGTAGTTCCTAATGACACTATTTCTACAACGTTAGCTTCATCCTTGAGGGCTGGGATGCTCTTGACTAAGTTTGTAATTTCTAGTTCTGTTGTAGGTATTAATTTTTCTTCTGGTTTTGAGTCAATTGGTTTGTTAAGTTGGTTTGTTGGGAGTTCAAACTCAGAGTGAACACCTGGTCTTTTCTTCAGGTCTGCTAGGTGTATGTTGAATGGTTTTGGGTCACCTTTTGCTATGAATATCTTTCCTAGGTGTAAGAATCTTATTTCCTGGAATAACGTAGAGGGAATTGCTTTCATGCGATGTATCCATGGTCGATTGAGGATCATATTATAGTTGGTTTCCCGATCTATGATATAAAACTCGGTGAGGATTGTCTTGGGTCCTAAGGTGACTGGTAATATTATAGTCCCAATTGAAGTAGCTTTAAGGCTATCATAACCTCTTAGCGTATTTCTTGTTGTGGAATAGTTTGTTTCTCCATATCCTAGCTTTTGAAGGAAAGAAAAAGGGACAATATTCACTGCTGCCCCATCATCCACCATTGCACATTTAACATAATTATTGTAAACCCACACCTGTAAATGCAAGGCCGGATCACCTCTACATGCAATTTCAGCATCTGTTGGCATTTTGTTTATGTCGAATATAAACTCGGTATCCCTATCTAGCTGCCCTAGAGGGTGGATATCGAATTCTATATGGTTTACTTGTGTTTCGAGAGGTGGAGTGATGTTAATTAAATGACCTAGACCTAGTGCTTCTAATAGAGTAGCCCTATGGGCAAGAGAGTTTTTCAACAAGTCCAAAAAGGAGATGTGAGAGAAGGTCTTTGTTAAGTCATTAATTAAATCATAAGCACCCATGGGTTTTACCAATGTTTGTTGAATGTTATCTAGTTCTAGTGGATAGATTGGATTTGGTTGAGAAGAATATTCTCATGTTCTTGTTATGGCTTCTACATGCATCTCAGTATCTAACTCCACTAGACCAACTATCTTGGTTCTATCTTTCCTAATTGTGGTGCGACTGGATTTAGTGAAGTTGAGGCTTCATGATCGTTATTTCCTGTCATTACACCTTTGTTCATCCCATTTGGATTTAATTTATTATTGTTATTGTGATTTGGAAGTGGATCATCGAAGATCTTAAGAGGTGCGCTTGAGGGAGACTGCCCTCGTGAAAGTATTTGGCATAGGTGTCATAGAATCTATTAAGAAATTTCTATGAAGAGTTGTCTTTGTTCTTCTGGTAGATGTTGCATGAACTTATTGTAATCATGGTAAGTCCTAGTGTCATGGCCTCAATTTTGTGGAAACCACAATACAAGTTAGGATTATAACTCCTAGGTTGTTGGTTTGGCACGTGTTGTGGTCCAAAACTCTGATTAAACCATTGACTATTAGGATTAAAGTTTTGCATTTGTTGTCTTTGGTCTTGGTTTTGATATCCAGTTGAGTTTTGACTTGGACCCTGTGTTTGGATCTAACTTGATGTTGTTGTCATTGTTGTTGTTGGGGATGATTAAAATCCACCGTGCTGATTATTGGGGTAAAATTTTTGTTTCGTTGATTGTTAACTGGTGGTGGAACATTTACAACATTTTTTTTTGCTTGGTCAGTCACTCC
The DNA here is from genome assembly GCA_018340775.1 of Taxus wallichiana var. yunnanensis. NCBI lineage: Eukaryota > Viridiplantae > Streptophyta > Pinopsida > Cupressales > Taxaceae > Taxus > Taxus wallichiana. The sequence continues at coordinate 454,892,613 of CM031238.1, forward strand.
ATCTTTTGTCACCCCACAATTTTTGTTAAGGATTTTAGGTCCTTGATTGGCATTTGTGGTAGAATAAGTCATAGTGTTTTGGTTAGGGATGATTAACCTCCCATTTGTTCCATATGTCTTATGCGACCACTGTCTATTGCAGCTTGATCTATTCGAGAGAGCGTTCTCTCGAGCACTTCATCATAAGTTCTTAGTGGGAATTTCTGGACTTCTTCCTTTATCTCTCTGCTGAGAGAATGAAGGAATAAATCACATAGTTCCATCTGATCCATGTTTGGAGTGCTTGCTGAAGAATAGAGGACTCGTACACCATCTTTGGATGAAATGAGCAATGATTCATTATGTTCTTGCTTAATATGCAAGAATTCCCGATTCTTGTTCTCAACAATTTGTTCATGTTGAATTCCTTAATGAACTCAAAATGAGTTATTTAAATGAATGTATTGAGGCTTCAGGTATTCTGTAATACCAATCGAGGGCAATACCCTCTAACGTTTTGGGGAATATTTTAGCAACAACTCCATCCCAAGGGAGCAGTTCTCGAATGGCCATGGCATAGGCCTTAATATGTGCATTTGGGTCTCCCTCTCCTTTGTACTTGGGTAGATCGGGAGAGGTCTTGGAAGCATGATGCTTCATATAGTGAAGTCTAAAGGTTCTTTCAAATATTCTGAATAAGTCCCTATCGCATAGGTTTCGACCATTGATGGTGCTTGCAGGAGGGGGAGGTGGAATGGGTTGTTGATGTGGTGTAGCATATATATTTGCAGGGACATAAGGAAATCCCTGTGGTTGAGTGAACATGTCGGGAGAAGAGAACATATCTCCCTGTGGTGATTTGGAATAAATGTTTAAGTATGGAGGAGCATTGATTAGGAATGGATTGTTTTGTACTAAACCGGGAGGTATCATATTTTCCACTGGAGCGGCGTTAGAAAACATGGTTCTAGTTGGCATTTGTTGTGAATACTGAGGAGGCATGCCCAATGTTCCTGTTCCTGTGAGGAGGTCTACTTGGCTAGGATGATGTGGAGGATTGGAAGTTCCTGCCTGCATGAATTATGAATTTTGACTTGCTTGAGCAAGTTCCAACCCTCTAACCTTCTCAACTAAGGCTGAGATGACCTCATGTTTGGTGAAGATACGGTATTTTTCCTTAGTGGTGTTTGTTGTATACCTTGAGGTTGTATAGGCATATGGTACCCTGCTATGAACTGATCGTTGCCCTGCCAAGTATCACCGAGGGCATTTCCTATAGGTGGAGGAATGGGGGTGTTTTCTTGGAATGAGACCTCGGGTTGTATTTACAAACCTCCTATAGGTGGGTACATACTTTGAGAGCATTGTTCACTCCTAGCATAACGTGCTAAGTATTCATCATCTAAAAACAGATATGGATCTGATTGTCTACTGATTTGTGGTCTAAGCAACACCTAAGGAGATGAACCAGATTCTCCAGTGAGTGTCATGTTGTTTGATCCTGAAGGCTCTGGTTGTTACATTTGAGTGAGCTGATCCAACTCCTCTATTTGGAAAGAAGAACTATATCTAGTCCTTTGAGGCAGAGTTTGTGTTGAAAACCGGTTAGTTGAATAGTTATCACCCCATGCTGAGAGCGAGGGTGATGGTTGTCTATTCAGTTGATCGTAGTATGCTTCAAGACCTAGGAGAGGTCTGCCATATGCATCAAATCTTGACATATTCGGGGGTATATGAATACCCGTAGAATAATGGGAAGAAGCGAAGATGGATAAAACTAAAAGAAGAGTGTGAAAGTGAAGAAATTGTTCTGTCAATATCAGGTTCACCAATCTTGGGGGTGAAGCTGATGTGAAGGCTAATGAGGTAGGTAAGATGAAACAGTTGTTTTTTTTCATGTCAGGTTCACCAATTTTGTACGATGGAAAAGTGACATGCGAGCATGAGAATCTACAAGTAACTCTTCTTTGCACCCGACCTCCCGAGGTCGTGCCGAGACAGCCAATGGGGATGGAATACATATGAGGTATAGATAAGTTAGTTAGGTAATCTTATGTCTTCAACACATAATAATGGGATCTATGAATCTAAGGCAAAGAAGGCCCTCCTAACCTAAACCGGTGTGATAGATCATTCGGCAAGGATAGCTGAAGGCTCTAATCAATATCAAGTTCTATCATGATCCGATCTATGGGTTGTGGGATACGTGGAAGATAACCTGTGGGTGCTTCATATATGTCTCCCGACAAGGTCATGAAAATGGAATGGATAAATATGTAGTGGATCTTTTGGTGTTTTATGGATGATTCTTTGGTCTAGTCTAGAAATCTTTAGCTTGATTAGCTGCTATGTTTAATAATGATAGTTGTGTGATAATGTCTGGTGGGAGTGGAGAGGATCTAAACACTAATGTTCATAAACTAGCATCAACGTTGGATTGATTTGTAGGCCCGTTGGGTTGTGGGACTTGTGGATCACAACCATAAGTTCGTGGTTGTTGTGGACCTCCTATGGTCATGTGAAGAATCAATCCCTTCTTCTGATCCCGAGTATCCAATAATCGTATGCCTTTTTGGCCTCTACGTTTAGAACTAAAAGTTACACAATTTTCTCAGAGTACCTAACAGGTGTTCTGGCAACTTGGATATGTAAGCTAGTGTCTATATCAATGAGGAGGTCTCCTGTGTCTGGCTATGGGACTAGTGGATCACAACCGAATGTTTGTTCTCTTTCAGGTCCTTCTACAGTCATACGGATGTCTATCAAGGTAATCTATAATTTGGCTGATTTGACTAGAACGTATGTGCTTTTTTGTCTTCTATGTTTAATCCCCTTAATTATGAGCTGATTTCTAGTAGGTCTGTTGTTGTTCGAAAGACCTGTATTCTGAGATTTTGGTCTATGTTAGTTATTGCTGCAACAATATTGGGTTGAGGCACGATTGGCTCAAAAACATATTCCCTGGGCTCCCTAGGTCCCGTGATTGTCATACAAGGTTAATATAAACCTAACTGAAATGAAATAAATTAACTATGCAAGATATATCTACAACATATATGTATTCCTCTATTTTTTTTTTTTTTAATAGAATTTTAAATGGAATTGAAATAAAAACTAATCTAATATATTTAGAAAATGACAACTAATCTAATAACAAAATTAAAACAAACAAGGTAGCCTAGTGTAGCTACTTATCTTGTCATGTGAGTTTATCCTAAATAACTAGATAGTTGATTAACTTAATTGAAAGATTCTCGATCCTACCTCAGAAGTGAGGAATGAATCATAGTTTCTCAGAAACTATCAATCCCCACAGCTTCCCTAGTAATATAGAGAATGAAATTTAACTGAAATGAAATGTTTCACTACTCTATTTGATATATTTTAACTAGAACTTTGACAGATAAAACTTGGAATTTACATAATAGTGGTGAATCCAGTAGTGTATGACTTTGTCCCCTTAGAATGATCTCCTCATTCCTTCGTGTTCACATGAATCCAAAAGAGTGTGTATATGCTAGCATCAACAGAAGAAGGTATTCGAACAATGGCAGTTTGGATATAGACCGAATATAATGCAAGTAGGAGAGGGACAACGCAAGAGACAAAGCTTGGCATATGTAATTCCTAGTGGATTTATTGCAGGAATACAACACAAGAGTACCGAGAGATTATAGAATCCACCTTCTGTGAAGAACACAACCTGTAACTCTAATGGATGCAATCTATAAGTGACACTACTCTGCTCTAAACTAATTTATATGAACAACTATGAACAAGACTAAAGCAAGAAGATTGAATGGCTTCTAAAAGCAAAGGAAAAACTAGCATGGATGCAAACATGAAAACAAAATGAACTCTAAGCAAGAATTGAGAGACTAAACAATGGAAAATGAGAAATTGAGAGGCAGTTTTGAGGGGCCATTTGCTTGAAAACAAGCTAGCTATTTATAGATTTCCCATTCACCCAAAGGTGATTCCCATTAGAACTCTTTTACCATTAAACAATGGAGAAACACTATTCCAGGGGACATAAAACATTAATACGAGATAAGGCGGTGGATAAAAGCTAGTGAAAGTTGAAATTTTATGCAAGTCGTGATCGGAAGAACGTGCTGGAAAACATGTGAAGGACCGCCGCCTAAGCAAGGCGGTGGTTATAGGACTGCCACCTGCCCGCTAAGGTGGTGGTTTCATCACTAAAGGTCAAAAAGCTAAGAAATGAAGGGTAGAGGAATAAAACAAAGCACAAGGAACATGGATAAAGCATTTGGGATGCTAACATATACTTTGTGAGCTTTTCTCGGGATCTCGAACACCTTGCGAGTTGATTTATCCTTTAAATTTGGACTTTCTCCTCCTCCTCTGATCCTTGCATGCTAGTATGGGGAGTCTCAAATAAATTTCCTCCTTATGCCTCTTCAAAGTGGTTTCCATAACTTTCTCTTTTCCTTTGGCTCCTGAAGCAGATGCTAAAATGATCTATAAGGGAGTAGAAAAATCAATAAGACTTTCAAACATACCTTCCTGAAGCATCTCTCTAGTTTTTCTTGCTACTTGAAGAAGGGGAGTTCTGAATTTTCTATCCTAAGCACCTACATCACCTGTTGTTGGCAATGAGTCCAACCTCTTAATCTTTTGTCTCCATGAAACCTCTCTAGTGGCATAAACCCTCCAAAATGTGGGAAGAACATCATCAATGAGATGGTTGTTCCTATATTCTCTCAACAATGGGTTCGGTGGCCTTATGGAGAGTCATATGGGATGTGCAGTCTTCTCTTGGTTATATTTCTTCTCATTGAGGTTCCAATTAATTGGTGGAAAAGGTTGAGAAGAAATGTTGTTCTGGATGTATTCTTCACTAATTATATTACCATCATCCTCTAACCCTTCAGGAGTTTGGATGACCCAAAAATCAATCATTTGAGATAGAGTCATTCTTGAATATTCTCTTCATCTGACTTCTCTTTCATCTTCATAGTTCATCTAGAAATCCTCATAATGAGGTTTATGCTCTACTTGAGTGGGCACAATACTATGTAAGATATGCTTTATATCATAATGTTTTATGTCCTCAAATTTATCTATCATGCATTTGTTCATCTCTCCTTCAACATTTTTTTCCTTCTGGATATGAGGAAAGGTATAATTCCCTATGACTATGGGAAATTTTATTGGGGATGTTACATGCTTCTGGGAAATGAAATGATCTACTGATAGAAATTGTCTGACTAATTCCATTAATGCCCATTTTTCATTAACCCATCTCGTTAATACAAAGGGTTTCCCATCAAAACCACTAACCTTGATATATGAGAATTGAATGAAATAACACCCATACTGAGTAATGAATCTCTTAGCATTGGGGGAAAACCTTTCCATCTCCCAATCTGGGTGATATAAGCAAATTGTAGGTGTAAAGAAGTGATTGGAAACATTTATGTAGTGCATGTCATAACTTTCCAACTTCAACTGATAGAAAACATCATAGACCTTGGAACTATTAAGCTCCCCATCCATTAGTAATTTAGGAAAAATTCTATGAAAATAAATATTATAAACAAGGTAAGAGGTCATGAAAAATTCACTCATTCTAGGCCTTTCTCCTCTCGCTATCTGGCAACTCCCATCATTTTCTCATGAATATGAGTTCTTATGATCTTAGCCTAGGAGAGAGGAAATTTGTTAATAAGTATCACCTGAATTAATTAGAACTTCAATTCTTAAAAAAGTAATTAGATTCAATACCCATTACCTGGTTCAACAATGTAAACACATCCCGACTTCCTCAATAAATTTAGCCCTATTTAATTTCTTTGTCATTCGGGGGGCAGAAGTTTGAGGATTATTCAGCCAATGGTCGTTCATAAATTTTGTCCATTTTTTAGAATGATAATTCTAGTACTCTTGTGTTGAATCTTTGGTAATAGCCCCTCTTCCCTTGTAGGAGGAAAACCCAACATTTTATCAAATGCTTTCTCCTAGAAAGACAAAACTAACTCTCCTCTTCCGTCTCAGACTTCTCTAGTTTTAGGATTGTAATTTTGGGCACATACCCATACAAGTTATGGGCATGGCGTAGTGGGAGGGAAGGAAGTAGTGAGGTCAATGTAGTTATTAGCTATTTGGGTCATGACATTACTTATTTCAGAGGAATGTAACCTCTGTTTAAAATCTTATAAGTTTGTGGATGTAATATCAGTCTGTAATTCTTTCTAGAGGGGAGCTAAGATTGGAACTTATTTTTGAGGGAAACACAAGAATATTCATGATTTTGGTTTAGTTATATCACACCTCTTTCCACAATATTTTAGACTTCTCAGACCAACTTTCAAAAGATCACAAAAGATACGAGGACCGAGGATCTCACATTTTATCAAATTTTTGTTTGATGCTCGGAACTTGATCGAAAAATTTTGCAACCCAATTATGAGCCTTAGATTTATTTTTTTCTTCAACTATCCTTCAGTATTGTCTCTTTAGAATATAAAACTTTGGGAATATCTGTAGATAGTTTTAAAACAAGTTACCTTATTAATGACTCACAGATTTATGCATTAATGCTAGATATTTCATTCGTATGCGGATTTTTGATAATTCTTAAATTTTTAATCTTTTCAATGTTCTTGAATGTTTTTGTGTCATATCATTCACATATATACCTTATAACAATCCTTCAAATTAATGGTATTTATTCCCATATGGCCACTAACAAGATTCGGTAGATTTTTACAAAATGATCTACACGCTATTATTGTAACATGAGAGATGTGATTCCTTCTCTGCCCCCGTGTATGCTACATACTTGGTTCATGTTCCCAAGTATCTTAGACTTTAAGTTTGTTTTTATCAATCACAGACCCCAAATAATCATGAGACTTTGTTTCCCTTTTTCCTGGCTTCCAAAATTTTCTATTTTTGTATTAATTTCTTGTTGCTTATTGAATTTGATAAATGAGATAACATAAATATTCCTTCAGGTTTCAGAATTATAACTTCATGTTGTACTTTATCATCTGTAAGGTTCCCAGGTAAATAAAACCCCATCTCCCTGATCCAATAGTACCTTTAAATGTATTTTCCTTTATGGGAACGAGGATGTCTTTGCACTTTACATCATATTTTACATGAATACTCCTTGGAATGATTTATCGAAATTTCAAGAACTATCTTGGGTTATGCATATTTAAATTACTTGTGTAGACATCCAAATTAAGTACAATATAGGAAGAAAACCAATAATACACCACTTTTTTCAAGTTTTAGGAGATAGAAATTAGTTTACACAAGGATTAATAAGATAACACAGTAGGAAACTTGTGCAAGGATTGATATGACTGTTTTAATAAATTTTGTATGAATATTATTCCCCTAAACAAGGCCCGAAGATTTTTGGAGGCATGTTTTTAAATCACAAGGGGTGAGTTTGAATCAAGAACCAACACACGGCACTATACCAATCTAGGGTGGGTCCCGATAACGACATGGGAAATGTTCAAAGGAGAGGAATTTTTGTGGCCTATGAAATAACAAAAGTGTTTGAATTATCGTAAATGTTGTTGAGGGTCTTCCTTGCTATTGAAATGGTTGAACTTGGGTAACTCCCATTACGTGGGATAAGGGTGGATAGGTATGGATGGGTGGATGGGCTTGTTACAGATTTCATCATAAGTGAGGACATTACAAGATTTAGAAACAAGCCTCAAGTGTTTACATCTTATCCATCATCATCTTGATAAGATCTGTGGTAGGATTAGATTGAGGAGCTCCCCTACGGTATAAGGGGGTGGATGAGATGAATAGGTCATATATGGCATACCAGTGTATGGTGGTGTCAAATATGTGAAATGAGAAGTGGGTATGTAGGAAGGAATAGATGATGAGGGCATGTACCACAATACGAGGTAGAAACTATAGGCTATGACTAAACCGGGGTGTAGGTGGGAATATATTAGTGGTAACAGGTGGTAAAGTAGGAGTAATTGAGACCACCAAATTTTGATAAGACATATAGGATGTCAACGTAATTGGAAGTTACGAAGTAATAGGTATTAATGATGTGGGGATCCCTATAGTAGGAGTTGTGGATGAGGATATGGCAGATGTCGAGGTGTTGGAAGAGGTCGAGGGAGTGACAAACATTGAAGGTTTGACAAACGCTAATGGTATTATGGATGTCAAGGGTGCAATAGGTGGCATTGATGTGGGAGTAGGAAATGCTAAAGTATTATTCATGAATATAGTAGGGCGCATTGAGGCGGGCATATCAAATAACGGCCACCCGATGAGTCATAGGTAGAAGAGTGGGAAAGGTAATACTATAAGGCTATGACATTATGATCGAGGAATTTAGTGAATTCCTTGTCACTTCTAGGTATAGTTGTAGGAACATTGGGGTCCATTGGTGAAGAAATAGATGGTACCTTGAAGGCGTAGTAGGCAGAGGTATGCACCTAGTGTGGAAGGAAAATGGTTGCGCATGTTAGCAAGTCCAAACCATAAGAATAGGTTTTAAATGGGTATTTTGAATTCTGTAAAGGTGAAAAAACTTAGAAATAGATGTTTAAAGATGTATGGAAGATAAACATAGGTTGTTGTTTCTAAAAATTCAAAATTCAAAAACGACATCTTGGTCGATGAACTGGTGCCGGTTAGGCAAAAAGACCAATGTCAATCACTGGACCAATGCGGTTACTATGATAATGAATAAATTTGAAGATCTAGGGAAGAAAAGTGGAAAATGGGTATTCTAGGATCTATTAAGGGTGATAGAAACTCAAAAATTGGTTAATCAAAAGAATAAAAAACACATAAAGCCAAGATATGTAAGAATAGATTGTTGTTTTGACAGAAAATAAAAAACACAAAGAGACTAATACCAGTTAGTAAACTTGTGCAAGTATAATAAAAGAACCAATTCCAGTTGTAGGACTGATGTCATTCTTGATAAAAACTAGGGAAGTGAAGAAATTAATATTTTTGGGTAAAGATTTAGTCATAATAAGATCTAAAAGAGGTTGTGTATAACAAATTTGAAGTAACACACTTAGGAAGAACCAAATTAACCATTTTTATGGTTGAGTGTAGAAACAAGAAGAAAAAGTGGTGAATATGTCCTCACAACTCAAACTACAAAAGACAAGAAAGAAAGGCAACAATTGAACAAACAAAAACTAAATAAACAATTTATCCTAGGATAGATTTGAGTGTTGTTTGGCTTATGCCTTAAGACAAACTCATGAATAATATGGAATATTTGGATCACAAAGGTACCTAGAAATAAATCTATGGATGGTTTCAGCTTTGTTTTGGAAAATGAGCCCTCGATATACCTTTCAAGACATACATGAGGTCCGAGCTCGATGTGACAAACCGGTCGAGACACCGAGCGGGGCCCATCGTCAACGAGTTTTTAAATCCTTAACAAATTCTTCCTAGAAGGGAATGTTTAAGAATTTTTATATTTTGTTAAGTGATTTGGATAAGGATTGTGTGCACAAATGTGAACTACACTTTATTAAATAATCACAAAATGGTCATGACCTCCGTCGTATGATTTCTACTTAACTATGCGAGCTAAATATGCAGACATACAAGGATGAAATGCAAGTGTTTTAAGCCCCAAATTGAAATATGATATTCGATGTAAACAAGAATGAATAAAAATAAGGATGAATTTCACTAATGCACACTTAGAAGAAAAGAAGAAGGATTCTTTTTAAATGTACCAAAAGAAATGTTTCATTTAGAGCAATTAGAAAGAATGAGCAAATTACCAAAGAAGAAGATTTAGTGAATAATGATTTAGAAAGGAAACACACAAGATGCAACTTATATGAATAGAAAGGAACCCACAAATGAGGGTCCCACTGGGCATGCCAAAATATTTCACCACAATTTTACATATAAAATAAATAAGGTAAAGGTGAGGTGAGGAGGAATACCAATGAATTCGAAGAAGGTTGTGCACCATTGAGAAGACCAGGCTAATCATGAAGATCTCCTTTTTGTCTAGGAAGGACTACCTGTAGAATCACAACAATACCACCAAATAGAGTTAAATAACATATGACAGGTGGACTACCTAGCATATGTTGGATCCGATAAGTGTGAAACTTCCTAGAAAGGCCGTCAATCCACCGTATAAAAACACTTTAATGTAAATAAATGATAATAAAATAAAGGTCCTATCTGTAATACAATTTAGGTATCTCATATGCTAACAATAAACTAGATTTAAGCTAAATATTGAATATACAACTAAATATAGAGAAGGAAGGTTGTTGTCAAGGCGACGACAGTGTGGCGAGAGTGTTTAGGAAGGTCTAGGTGAGATTGGGTGAGGTTTGGGAAGGTTTTGGGTAAGTTAGGATCTCACTGGTCTAAGATAAATAACCAATCATAGATAATAATATCAGTTAGGTGACTAATGCCAATACCTGTAGTAGCCAATGTCGGTGGGGTGACCAATGCCGGTAAGGGTGATTAGGAGTGAAGATTAAAATGAGGTGGTTTTGAGCTCTCTATTATTACATAGAGAGTTAGGGAGGCTTAGGTAAGGTGGTAGGACTTAATTAAATACTCAGAGATGAAGAAATAAGCATTTGGGATGGGTACAAAGGTCAAATGGGCAAGTGGTTAGGTGGAGGTGAGACGAAAGAGATCCGGAAGGGTATAAGGTGAAAGAAATTAGATAAATGATTAAAAATTGAAATACTAAAATAAATGACAAGGTACAAATCACTTACTTGCAGATTGGAAACTGGTTGTAGAAACAATAATTATGGTTGAAGGAGAGACAAGTCCCGATCCCATGTAGTAGTAGAAAGGTGTTGTACTTCCTTATGAGTGATCGAATGCTTTGGAACACATTATTGATGCTTGGTGGAGGTTTTGAATGTTTGGCATGATCTCTAGTTTGTCGTGAAGTCACTTGAATGCCTAGATGCAAGAGCTTAGAATGTCATAAATCCAAAGCCAAGATGGAATAACCTAGGAAAAGGGTTGAAATTTCTTATTTAAAGAAACCGATGACGACTAGGTGACCATCACCAGATGAGGAATAACCGAAGTCGATTAGGGAGAAAAGGTCCTATTTTTCTAAAAATATCCTTTTCTCTCCATTTTTGGCATTGGTCAAGATTTTTTTATGGACTAGGAGTTTGGGTTGGCACTAAATGAAGTAGGAAATTGGTAGGATGGATAATAGGTAATGAATTTTAGGGTTATAATGAGTCTTAGTTAGTTAAGGGGAGTGGTGACTTAGTCTAAGTTAATAAATAGGCTTGGAATGGATCCATGGTGAGGTGAAGGGGTGAGGGAATTATTAACTTAATATGGGTGGTTAAATTAATAATAATGTATAGAGGGGTCATGATAGGGGGTATGTTAGTTGAAGGGGGTCTAGAGGGTTGCTACCCAATTTTGGGTGTCTACATGTGCATTGACCGAGCCTTTTCTAGTGTGTTCTAAACTCATTTTACTCTCTTCAAACTCATTTTTAACACACGCTTCTTAACCAAATTGACTATTCTTGAGCTTGTTAGATGCATACAAACCTTTTCTTCTTTACTTACTATTATTAATAATTTAACTGGACCTCTTTTGAGTGATGTGGCACTTCTTGGCTGCCAAGTGTGATAGACCATTTCCTACCCAAATTTCTATAAAATCTAGGCTTCTTCCCAAAGCATTGGTTGGAGTTTCTCAATTGGAAATACATTGTTATGCTACAAGAATCTCACCAAGAAGTACACAAGAAAATAAGTTCTTTTTCCTTATTTCTCTCTTACTTGCATTGTTTCCAAACTTCTTATAAACCAGCTAGCTCTATTACTCTCCCATTCTCTCTACACACTTCCAACACAATTCTATGGACACGTTTGAAAACTAATTGGAAAAGAAGCTAAGGTGACATTGAGAAGAATTTCCAAAGCATTGGATTTATCTTTGTACAACATTTCCGTGTTGGGGTGTCTTTAAATACTGTTAGTTTCTTTATTTATTTTGAATAGTTTCAAATCTTTAGTTTGATTAAACAAATTTATTTATACAAATACAATTGCAGTAGTTATTATAGTATATTTCATTTGCAAATTTATGTTAGTATTTCCTCTCATCTTATCCCCGTGGATTTACTCGAGAAGTATTTGGAGGAAGTTTCTTCCTTAGTATTTTGTAACCATTTCTTCATTGTTAAATTATTTAGAAAATTTCATTACAATCGAAATTCAATATTAATTATTCACGAAAAAGCTTATGTGAAAATATGCTTCTATACCTATCCCTATGTATTTTTACGGAAAGTTAGATTTAGAAGCTTCTATTTTTGTGTTAGATTTATATGTATTCATTAAAAATATTTTGTTTTACCAGGGGAAGCTTCAAGGGAAGAATTTCTTCTGAGAATATTTTCATTCTTCCCATGATTCTGAGGTAGAGCCAGAAGAAGTAATATCCAAAACCACAAATTCAAAAACCTTTATTTTTATCAAATTATATTAAATCCTCTGCAACAGGGAAATAATCACATCCAACTATTTCACTATCTAGTTTAGTTAGTATTAGAGTAGAAGTAGTTTCATTTAATTAGAAGAAGTTAGTTTGTTTATGCACATTTCTTTTATTTTCTAGTAAACAAAAAAATCCAAAAATATTAGATTAAATTAATTATTTTTCTTTTATTTGTCTTATTCCCCTTTTGTTTAAAACAATTGAAAAACACAAAAACAAATAGATTAGTTTTGTTTCTTTATTTAATTAATTATCTTTCATTTGTTTAATTAGCTAGCCACACGTAGATTTAATTAGGTTCAAGGAGAGTAATCAACTTGATTTAATTTAAATATGCTTGCTTTCATTTGTTAATTAGGCACATAGAGTTAATTAGAAAGGAATTAACACAACTCCTTACGTATCCTTAGTTGGCTTAGGTTTCCTAAACATTGACCTTTCCCTCTTGTAGATTCTTTACATGTTTTTTTGTTTCTTTGTTTTAGTATTTTACACATCCACATGACCATTCAAGGCCCTAGGAAACACAAATATTTAGTGTGTGATCCAAAAGCACCTCAACCAAATCTAACTCCACATCGATAGATGTAGATTAAGGCCTCGGAATCTCATTTTCAAAACCACCCCACTTCCACCCATTATTATCTCATAGTTGATGAATTTAATTGTCAAAGTCGAAATCACTTACGTGTTGTGGCATAGTCATCCTATTCAAGATTAGATTTCATAATTCACCCATTTTTCCTACCCGTGTATCCCCTCACACCTCCATGATCTTGTGCTGAGAATTTTACATGGAAAACACATGACAATTACCATGCATCCCACAAATAGTTTAGAGGGTGTTTCATGACACTAATATTGATAAAAATTTGTGTGTCCATTCTCCTTGACCATTCCATTTTTCATGCCCAAGTTAGACATGCATTCATTGCTTTAGACAAGAAAATTCTCATTGTGCCCATATAATACATTCAATTACCTTGATTACATGTTAGAAATTTTACACCCATTTTAACATATTCGACCGATTCGATCTAGTTATCCATTTCATAGTAATCTTCCATCTCATATTGGCTCTCCTAAAATGACCTCAGGAGGTCAAGTGCATCATAGAGTCATGTGTTGATTCTCGATGTACAAAATTGGTAAACCTAATGTGAAGGACTAGTTTCTTTGCACTTCCTCTATTCCTTTCTTCTTTTATCCATCCTTCTCCTCTCCCATTATTCTACGAGTGTTTATACACCTCGTGAATATATCGGGTCAGGAATACAACATGCCTATTTTAGGTCTTGAAGCGTATTATTACCAGATAGGTATGCAAAAATTACCCTCACTATTAGGTTGGGCTGATATTTACTCATCCAATTTACCTTCCTGCCAGCTCTTCCTCCTCAAGGTACCAAAAATGGCTCATTAGTCATACTTGAGGAGGTTTATCAACCTATCTATAGACTGCAACCGGAGTCCACCCACTCAAATAACATGACATTTATGGGAGACTAAGGGTTCTATCCTTGGGTCTTTACAAGACCTCAAATTAGTATGCAATATGCTTCACTCCCTTCCTATATATTACCAAATGATGAAATCCTAGAATCCTTCTCCCAAAGTGATGAGCGTATTAACATAATAGACCAATCCTTGGAAAAGATGCAAGGGTATACTAATGTTCTTCGAACAACGCTACTACCCCTCCTCCTACAACAAAAATACATCCAAATAGGGGTGGTCTCCCAAGGATCAATTCATAGTAGGACATCATGTGCCTTTTCTTCTTGACAAGAATCATAACACGCTTAGGTCAAATGCAATGCATTTTTCAGATGATGTAATTTCAACATTGATGGATAAATTTAGGGAACTAGATCTTACCCAATCTTCTCATTCTACCCAGTTTGTAAGGCAAGGCAAGGTCCCCACCACCTTCAGAATTATACCTATGTGCCCTTTGCACCTTCACCTCCTTTGGTCTACATGGGTGTTTCTACCCCTCAAGATCTCCTTATTGGATTGGGCAAGTTAGGTATGGCCTCCCACACTCCATACATATATCCTCCATAGGCACCAACTGAAAGTACATTCTCAAATTTCATTCCAACTAGTAATGCAACGTTCCCTGGTTTCGCACCTACCACTCCATATCAAAAATGTTCCTCCATACCTTCACATGTATTCTAAATCACCGCAAGGGGACATGTTTTCCTTTCCTAGTTCGTATTACTAGCCTCGGGGATGCCTTACACTCCCACAAATGCTTATGCTACACCTTATCAACCTATTTTTCCACCTCCACCCCCATTCAAGGGTCATTCATGGTAGATTCTTATATGTTGGGAACTTATACCGAATATCTAAAAGATCCCCTTGAATTTAACGTATGAACTATAATGTTTCCATGATTGATGTCCAATCTTCCAAATTTAAAAGGGGAGGGGAATCCAAATGTGCACATCAAAGCGTATGCAACTGCCATTAGAGAGATACTCCCATGGGATGTGGTTGTAGCTAAGATATTCCCCAAGACCCTTGAGGGGATTTCTCTCGACTAGTACTATAGGATACTAGAAGCCTCAATTCATTCATTTAAGCAACTTGTTTCAAATTTCATAAAGGTTTTTGATATAAAAAACTCCTAAGAATAGGAATCAAAGAATTCCTTCACATTAAACAAGAGCATAATGAATCTTCTACCCACTTCATTCAAAGGTGGAAGAAATTCCTTTACTCCTAAACTAGTGCTCCTAACATAGATCAAACGAAGCTTTTTGAATTATTCCTCCATTCTCTCAACTAAGAAACTAAGGAAGAGGTAAAAAAGTTCCATCTTAGGAGCTATGAGGAGGTCCTAGAGGGATCTCTCCACATTGACCAAATGGTGATTGATAACATTCAAAAGACCTATGGCTCGAATGGGAAGCTGGTCACTCCCTCACAAGGTAATTTAAATTACCCAAACATTTCAATAAAAAACAATAAAGGACCTAACATCCTTAAGAATGACTTTTGTTTGATATTAGTAAGATGCCTACTGATGTAGAATTGGCACGAAGAGGTGATCCTACGTTATATTTTTAGGTTTGCACTTTAAAAATATGTTAAGCATGCAAAGATAGACGACGGGGTTTCGTTAATATAGTCCCTTTCTCTTTTATTAAAAATCTAGGCTATGGAGAAACAAATTGATCTTCAATGTGAAACATGCTGAGAGGCTATGATAGTCTCAAAACAACTTCTATTGGAACTATAGTGCTTCCAGTAAATCTTGGACCCAAGACTGTGTTAACTGAGTTTTATATTATAGATCAGGAAACCAACTATAATATAATTGTCGATCAACCTTAGATTCATCAAATGAAGGCCATTCCCTCCATGCTATTCCAAGGGGTTAGGTTCTTACATCTGGGTAAGGTCTTCATGGCTTAGGGTGACCCAAATCCATTTGATCTCCATTTGGATGAATTAAAGAAGAAACTGGGAGTTCACACTAAATTTGAACTCCCATCCAACTAGTTAAGCAAGCCATGAGGATGAATGCCTATGTCTAAGCTTGTCCCTACAACTAAGTTGGAAGCCCCTAAATTAATTGAAGGGGTAACTCCTGATGAAAAAAAATATGCCATAGTAGAAAAAATATCAACAAAAATTACGGATGAGATCGTTAAGATTCTAAATAATGATTTCCATATCATTCCTTTTGATTCCTTGGGCATAGGCCATGCTCTTGGAATTACCACTCTTCCTACTGATGGATTTGAATATATTTTCATGGTCAAGGTTTTATAAGTAAAGAGGAAGATTCCATAATTGATCAAGCTTCCATCTTCCCAAATGACTGATAGACTCTCAACTACGATGGTGTAAAGTGTCACTTTGGCATTGTGGCTGGGATGATCCTCACTTCTCCTAAGGGGAGGGTCATGCCATTAGCCTTCAATCTAAAATTTAAGTGTACAAATAACAAAACTGAGTATGAAGTTTTACTTCTTGGTATTATCATAGCCAAGAGGATGGGCATGAACAAACTTAGGGTCTTGGGTGACTCTCAACTCATTGCCAATCAAGTCTCATAATTCTATGAGACCAAAGTGGAGCACCTATAACTCTTCAAGTCCTTTGTTCTAGAGAGATGAAAGGGTTTTGAATTCATCTCTACATAATATATTCCAAGAGAGAAGAACCTTTTATGTGATTCCATGGCCACTTCCTCCTCTCATTTTATTCCAAGTGAAAATTTGAATGAAACTGAGTTTACCATTTTAGTTCAAGCTGAACATTTGGTTCGAACGATGCCAACCAATATAATTTTGGCATATGTTGAGAATGAGAAAAATCCTACCACTTGGGACTACATGGATAATGATGAGGAAATTCTAAGATACCTCAATGCATAAACTGAACTCCAACTTGTGCACCATATGAGGGGATTTTCTCTTATACCTCACCATTCTTCCTACTTCGAAGATCACAGATAGATCCTTCCTCTTTAGATGGCCTTGAGATCTGTGATGTAGAGGAAGAAGAGATAAAAATACCCCCAGCTCCACCTAATTTTGAAGAGAGTAATGCCTTTTTATCAAAAGAACCATAAATATAAACATTAGGACATAGGATGATCTTAAAATCTTGAAACTCAGTTCTTCTATGACTCAGGAGGAGGTATAGCCACATACGAAGGTGCTTAAAGAGCACTCAAAATACTTCACTTTCATATATAAGGAGATTATGGGTTTGTCCCCTAATGTCATAGTTCACAATATCATCATGAAGCCCGACACTAAACCTATGAAATAAAATTTGAGACCCATGAAGCCCAAGGTGGTTTTAACGGTTAAAGATGAGGTAATGAAGATCCTACATGTAGGGTTTACTAAGCCGATTAATTATACAATGTGTGTGAAAACATATTCCTAGTTCACAATAATAATGGGAAGATATACATCTGCATTTACTTCAAATACATCAACAAAGCCTATCCCAAACATGATTTCCCTTTTCCCTAAATCAATGTCATAATAGATGCGGTGGCTAGATATGAGTTGTTGTCTCTTATGGATGGATTTTTGGATACAACCAGATATGTATTTTTGAGGAAGACCAAACAAATAATACCTTTATAAATTCTTGGGAACCTACTTTTATGTGGTCATGCCTCTCGGTTTGAAGAATGTTGGAGCCATTTACCAACGGCCAATGAGATACATATTTCATGATCTTATTGTTGGATGAATTTTCTCTTTCCTCTTGATTATTGAACTATATACTCAAAAATAAAGAAAATCAAAACATGTAAGGGTTTAAGGTACTTTGGGAATAATATGGTTATGGTGGAAGGGCACAAAGTAAACTCCTTGTTGCAAGCTTGATGGCTCTGCACAACAAAGATAACTAGAAGTAAAATAGATTCGATCGTAGATGAGGACGTTTCAAGACGAATTCGGTTCCAAGAAGTATGAAATTCCTTATGCATATGTCAACCCCTAAATTTGATAAAGGAGGATAAAATAAATGATAAAGAACTTGATAACATGCATAACCTAAACGTAAACATAATCTACAATATAGCATAACGAGAGGAAAGTGCAAATATAATCTAGATCAACAAAAAATGAAATATACCGGGCTGAGTTGATGGTGACCCGAGAGCTACGAGAGGTCCAAATCGATGATGACCTAGGGAGGTGGATCAAAATAGTAACTAGAATGAAAATCTAAAAAGCTTTGTATGCAGATCCGAGAGATGCTTAAGGCCTATAGAAGTTGATAGTTACTGTAAAAAGATCTAAAATAGGGGAAAAAAGGATGTAATAAAATAAATATTTAGATGGGTAGGATGGAAATAGGGCTCAGGTTGATGGTGACTTGGATGAGTTTACGGTGGTGAATCTTGGCAGAGTGGTAGGATGATGGATTTGGGAACTATATGTGATGGAAAAAATAGAACAATAGACTACTATAGATATGGATTGAAGAATAAGCGACATAAGCGAGAGGCATGGTCAAAAATGACTTGAAAGGGTTGATGGTGACTGGACTGATATAGGTAATGCCAAAAGTGAATGGGTTGGATTGACAACCTGTACACAAAATGGATCAATGAAAGGATGGATTTGAAGCTCTGATGGCAGCTAGACCTACAAAATGTTAGTAACTGATAATAATAATAATAATAATAATAATAATAATAATAATAATAATAAAACATAAAAATGAGATAAATCAGCACAAGGGAAATATGAAATCCCTAAAGTCTCTAAAAATGATACAAGCAAGTCAAAGGGACACCAAGAAGATTGAAACAATTCCAAAGAATCTAAAGCATGAAGACAAGATCAAAAATGGCATGGAATCTTTAATGATGTATCCTTTAGATGAGGGGAAATGTGGCTTTATAGGGTCGATGATGACCTGGGTGGGTCATCTCCAATTTTGGGGATGATGATATGGTTCCCAACAACGACACAATAATGAAGGATAACAAAGCATGGGTCGACGACACCTAAGGTAAGTTGAAGGTGACTAAGGCCAATTCATGATGACCCAAGGGGGTCGGGGATGACTAGGGTGGTGGTTATATAAGCCCAAAAGATGACCGAATAAGCTCATTTTCACACCACAGAGTGACGATTTGAAAACATGAGGCTATAAAAGGATATTGAGACTTGGAGAGAGATGAAGACCGAAGGAACAACTAGGAAGTGCCGAGGGTACATAGGATGGTGACTAACAAAAACCTTAGTCTATTTGTGTTTTAATTTATGTTTAATTTATTGTTTTACATTTTTTTGATTTTAGATTGGTGCTTTGAGGAAGTCGAAAGTGAATGGGTATGGTTGCCTTCGACCTATCCCTAAAAAGCGTCAAAATTGACCTATACACATTGACTTGACATGAGCTGATGTCAACCAAGGGGAGGATAGAAAACTTTATTACTTAAATGAAAAATGAGGAAAAATTAAATGATGAGGGATATAATTTATGTTTTTTAATTGATGATTTTAGACCCGAGAGACCCTATTCCTAACATACATATTCCTAATATTATATGATCGAGATAAGGGGGACATAACGAAAACTAAGTGGGATCACTTAATAATAGTGGGATTAGGTGGATTTAGATATTACCAGAGGATCCCATGAGATGTGGATTTGATGATCACATTGGTAGAGAGATGGGACATGCACACATGCACTTTTTGGTTCAAGATGGGTGAGATGAAGATCACCCTAGAGGATGTATATAGGATCCTTAGATTACCGATATAGGGGAACAAATAGCTCCCATTATAGTGAATAACAGAATAATATTCTTGACATGACTATTTGTAGTCGATGCACCACACATTACATTTACTTTAGGTGTATTTTCTTATGAGATGAGATATGAGTGTGGTGTACCACAAAGTAGATTGATATGTATTGTTATGATGGTGATATCGTGTTATGCGCTACCTAAATTAGGAGGATCCAAATCTCCCCGAAATGAGTAGGGGTCTTGGTTGATATTATGGATCACTAGACCATATTTTCATTTAGGACAATACTTGCTAGCATCGGTATATCATGAGTTAGAAATGTATATATTTGAGAGGAGGACAAGACTAGATGTGTGATTCCTCCTTCATTACTAGGATTATGAGTATATTACATTTATTAGACCACTAAGACTACCATGGGTCATAGGGGATCACATAAAGCTCATAGTTGGATTATTGAGATGGTGAGCCGAGATAGGCTCATAGGGATAGAGGAGTTAGAGATGTTGATTGGTATGTAATGAAAAATTTACGAGATCTCAAGGGAGATAATTTTAGATGACGTCCATATAGAGACTTCCTTGCATGGATTGGGTTAGATGAAGAGTGGATTGGGATGTGGAGGAATAGGTAGGTATAGGTCTGTAAACTAGAGATGATCAAGGTCATGTAGTTTGATAGGGTCAAATGATATTTTTTTTTATCGAGAAAGTACTCTAGGGAGCCCATATCCTATAGGAATGTGGAGATAGATAGGGATTTTCGTAGTCCTTACATGGTAGATCTGATGGAGGAAGCGTAAGATCCATGGGATGATGACAATGATGTGGGAGTTGGAGTGGGATTCACAAAGTGGATGACCACTACATGGGCGACACAGAGATGGCTAGAGAGAAAGGAGATGATGATGATGATGATGAGGAGGAGGAGGAGGAGGAGGAGGAGGAGGAGATGATGGTTTAGGAAGACGCTGCTCCTAGAGAGGGTGGAGATGATGACCGAGGAGATTCCATAGAGATGGTGCAATTATGCACCGAGTTATCTCCTATGAGTACAGAGAGAGATACCACTCAGCATGAGTGAGATATAGCATGACAAGAGGCCTAGAATCTTAAGTAGGAGAGGTATTGAGTGACCTAGGAGAGAGATAGAGCCATCCAAGATAGGGATCGAGTATCACAGGAAAAGGGAGGCCTATAGAGCCCGATTTGGGGATCTTGCATCTATTCTAGCCTCGAGTCGATGAGTGGTGCATTGGCGTATCACGGGAGTAGGATAGATGGAACCTCTTGGTATCATATCCATGGACTGATATAGAGTGTTAGCCATAGAGGCTAAGTACTATCGTAGTTTGTGGGAAAGAAATTACCACATACCTTGAGATATTGGAAGTATTTGTAATGACGAGTGGTAGTTGGAGTAGGGATATCTAGGAGCACAAAAGTGTGGCTTAGCCGCATTGAGAGGAGGGCTAGGTTATAGGAGAGACAAGGCCCGAGAGACAAATAAAGAGAATTTACTCAAGGGGAAAGAATTGAGGATTTATAATTTTTCATTTACTAATTTTGATGATATATCTACTTTTAGAGAGGGCCCTTATAAGCCAATGATTTATTGAGACAGTTATATGAGATATATATATATATATATATATATATATATATATATATATATATATGATTTTGTCATATTCTAGCATGTGTCAATTGTATGATGTTGATTATTTGATTTATGTTGATGATGATCATATGTTTTCTTTATATTTTATGATGATGGTGAATATACATACACATGAATTTATGTTAAACATAGAATTAATTGAAAATATATGTGATGGATAATGATAAATAAGAATACGTGCTTAAATGTGAAATTGTTGATAGATAACATGTAGATGTTTTAGATAAAATAGATGTTATTGTAAAATAAAATATAGATGTGGAAAACTAGAATAGAAATGCCACTTGATGATGAGTAACCTATGGGTAGGAATGATGCTATTTCATATTAAGGAATGTGTGAGGAAATAATTCCTCCAACCACATTAGAGGAAAACAAGATGCGAAACCAACTAACACAATGCACATACGACAAAAACATGTGTTAACACATAACCAATGATAGTAAGATCAAGAAAGAAATATAGATGAAATGATCTCATGAACCAAATGTCAACAATTGAAATGGGTTTGTGATACAACCTTATACGTGAGAAGAGGGTTCTCCATAGGTGGATTTCCCTAGATCTACACCCTAGATATGGGTAGGGGAAAGAGCAAAATGATCAATATGGGAAGTTTTCTTATGAGAAAGATGATCAATGCGAGAAGATTTCTTAGGATGCTAATAAGATAGAAGGTTGATCAATGTGGCAATACTTTGCTACCACAATATAAGAGAGTAGCCATCCTTCTAGGGTATGGTCTAATTTTTAAATTTTAGGATTTCGATAGAAGGAATGATATAAATGATAGTTTTCCTTTGAGGGACTGGTCTATTTATTTAAATTTTTTAACATAAAAAATTGTCCTTCGAGGGAGTATTCTATTTTTTGTAACTTTTACTTTTGATAAGAACATCTATGAATTTTTAATTTTACATGGGAAAGAGCTAGGAATATCTAAGTAGAACACCTAGAAGGGGAAAATTAATATACAAGTGACACATTGGACCCTTAACATGGTTCCAATAGGTAAATAAGAGGGTGATGGATGTAATGATTTTGGAGTTCTCACCAAGAAGGAAGAACCTATCCATAAGTAAGATGCTATGAGAAGATCCCTAGTGCCCATATTTATGGTCATGACTAGGGAAGTGTTAGAAGACCACATAATTCTAAATCATTATAATGATAGATGGAAGAGGCTGATGATGGAGGAATGATCTAGGATATGACTAAGTGCTAACTGGTAAGTGTGCTAACAATATAAAGGTTACAAGTGAAATGCATTAAGTGGTTTGACTTTTGGTTTACCATCAAAGGAGGCCAAACGATAGGCTCCTAACCCATACTTATGTGTGATAATGTAAGGTCCAATCTAGTTGGGGGGAAACTTTCCATGTTGACTCCTTTCTAAAGTAATAATGTTCTGATTTTAAGGACAAGGTCACCAACATTAAATTTTCATTATTTGAGGTGCATATTTTAAGAACTCTTGATGCAATCTTGATAAATATTATGATTCTAAAGAGTGAGAAGGTGACATTGGTATAAAAATTCAAGATGTGTTAGATGCTCTTGGTGATAATATTCATCAGAAATGAAGTTGAAAAGAGACATGTGCAAGGATGGATTTTGAAATTCAATTTAAATAACAAATTCAAATCCATATACAAGAGAGAAGGGAGTATCCCCCATAGAGGTGTGAGTGCTAGTCTGGTAAGTCCAAAGAGTGAAAGGGATATGAAGATTCCAATTATGACTTGATTTGTCAATAGTATTGAAAAGAATATTACTAAGAGTTTATTTATTCACTTCACTTGATCATTATCTTGAGAATAATAAGGAGAGGAGAAGATAATTTTAATATTTAATGATTAAAAAATCTTCTTGAGATATTTTTTTGAAGGACTTTCCATTGTCCATGATGATTTTATGATGGATGTTGAAGTCAGTAAATGATGTCTGGTAAATGAAGTTAATGATTGGATTAGATTTGGTGGAAGTGAGTGGAATTGCTTCCACCCACTTGGTGAAATACTTAGTCGTGGTGATGATAGAATTATGACCTTATGAAGAACAAGGGTTGATGGGACCGATGAGATCAAGGCCCCACTGTTAGAAGGGATAAAGGTCTTGAGATGTCTATAAGGCCTGGACAGGAATATAGAAAGATTGGAATAATTCTAACACTTGAAAACTTTCTTAACATATTCATAGAAGTCGTGATTGAGATAATTCCAATAATAGACAAGGAAAATAATGCACTCAACATAAGCTAAACCAATAAAGTGTCCACCAAAAATATTGTTGTGGACTTCTTGGATAGCGCAAGTACACTCGTGAGATTTAAGCCATCGAAGGGTAATGCCATCGAAGCCATATTTATAAAGGATACCTCCAAGGATGACATAATGGTTAACATGTTGAATAAAATAACTCCTTCCATTCTTAGATAGATCAAAGGGAATGATAGATTTGGATATATAATCAAATATTTGAGAATACCAAAGATATGACGCACTAGATTCAACAAGATTAACGTGAGGTAACTCATGAGAAAACTGATCCCGATGATGAAAAATAACAAAAAGTTTGGAGTCATTTGTTTTCCATGGGATGAGAGATTTAAGAGAAGACATCATGTCAAAAAATCGATTGGATGATCAAGGGACGACTTGGATAGTGTAAGAATCGAAAGACTCAAGGAGAAGGATGGAAATGTCCCTATATTTCTGAAGGGTGTCATTTTTACATTGATACTTTCCAAGAAAATTCTTGATGACAAGATTGAAATCCCTATAGATGTTAAAAATTTGAACACATAAAAATACGACGGTTTTGAGACCTAAAATAAGGGCTACATACTCCACCATATTGTTTATACATTCAAAATCAAGATTTTTCAAAGAGGGGAATATGAGTATCCTAAGTAGGGATGATAATGATGCCAACGCATCCCCGTTTTTGACACTTAGAGCTGTTGAAAAGAGGGTCATCCTAAGGGTAGAATACTCGTGGTGAAAGTGGTTGATGGATTCATTTGGAAACTACTCGTGAGGAAGATGCGCACTAGGAGGAGGGGCTTCAACTAAATTGTCTTCAATAGCTTTCCCCTTAATAGAATTTTGAGAGATTAACTCAAGGTCAAACTCATTCATGAGCATGTACCATTGAGTGATGTGATTATTCTGATATGGCTTAGAATGCATCATTTTGAGAAGATGAAATCTAGTGAAAAAATAATTATTTTGATTGAGAATATAACATCAAAGCTTATAAGTAGAAAATAAGAGGGTGAAACAAAAGCTTTCAGCTTTAGTGTAGAGAATTTCATGGCATTGTAGGGTGTGGTTGTTGTAATAAACAACCTACTCATGACTTTGGTCATCACAATGTGCTAACATAACTCCTAGAGCTTGAATAGTGGCGAAAACATATAGATAAAAGGCCCCCCCATCGTGTGGAGGTGTATGCATTGGTGGGGACAAGAGATTCTATTTAATATCATCACAAGATTTTGGAACTTATCATCCTAATTGAATTCTACGTTTTTGCAAATAATATGATGAAAGGGTTGGCAATGATCTAAAATTTACAAGATGAAGCAGTGAACTGACTCAGGTTATCCTTAGAGATTGCGATGTTGCTTGATATTAGAAGGAGGCATCTCAAGTATGGCCTTGATTTTGGAGGGTCAACTTCAATACCCCTAATGGACATGATAAATCCAAGGATTTTTCTAGTTAACACTTCAAACACACACACAGTTGGATTGAGACAAAGCTAGAAACAAATATGACGCTCGAAGAGGGTTTATAGGACATAAAGGTGATCGTTTCGATGTTTATATTTACCCAAAATATCATTAACATAGTCCTCTATTGTCTTATGGATGAGATCGTGAAATATGTAAGTCACGAGATCACCGATAAGTAGCTCGGTTTTTTCAAAGTGAAAGGATTGATGCGATAGCAAAAGGTCCCCCAAAGAGTGATGAAGGAGGTCTTATATTGGTATTTTGGTCCAATGAGAATCTTATTATAACTAGAGAAACCATCCATAAGAGAAATCATCTAAAGTTTGGTGGTGAGGTTGACAAGCTAGTTAATGTTAGGAAGGGGAAAGTCATCTTTAGGACAAACAAGACTGATATCTTGAAAATAAGTGCAAATGCAAAGCTTTCAAGATGATTTAGAGACATGTACGATGTTAGAGACCCATTGAGGATAGTCGATAGGAATGATGAAGTTGGCTGAAAGAAGACGTTCCAGCTCCTATTTGACAAAGAGGGTAAATTTAGGGTACATGCGGTGAGGATTTTTCTTAATCGACTTGGTGTTGGGAAAGGTGACTATATTCTAGATGATGATAGAAGGATCGAGGTTTATCATGTCATAGTATGACCATGTGAAGGCATGAATATGCTTTAAAATAAAGGCAAAGTGGAAGAATCAAGCTCATGTGGATCAAGGGATTAACCCACTTTAAGGATGTGAGGCTCTTATGGAATCTTCATGTTGATATCGATGGTGGACTCGTTGAGAAGATTACATGTGTTAAGAGGTAAGGAATTAGGAAGATAATAATATTCTACCCCTATGTAAGAAAGAATTTAATTTTCATCGGCATTAAAGAATATAAATTTTGGGTGAGTCTTCTTCCACCATATCAGGAAAGCGAAGGGGAAGGGACCTAGTATTATTTTTACACTAATGAGTGACTGAGCCCAAGGTGATAGTATAGAATAAGAAAAAAATATAGAGGATATAGAGATGGTGTCATCCATATCCATGTCCTCATCGAGATGAATAAGATGGAGAAGCTTCAGTGCAGCAAGCATCATGGATGGTGTAAGGGGATAGACAGATTGTTATTTGTAACCAAGCAAAAAAACTTCATGATGTTTGCAGAACTAATCAATAACAAGGTCATGCATGCCATATTCAAAATATCCCATGCCAAATCCCTTCCATGCACAATGGTGAAGATAGGTGTGGGTGAAGGATGGTTTGTCAAGGAAGACACAACCGTTGGTATATGGTTTGGTGTGAGGATTTTTAATGATGTGAGAAGAAGGGGCATCAAAACCACCATAGATAATATTAGTGAAAAGATGGGGTCGGATGAAAGGAATGATGTACCCAATGTTGGGTTGGTACATTAGAGATTTTTTAGGTATACCAAGGTGATGAGGCATAAATAAGGTGTTGAGCATGACAAGTCGATACTCCCCAAAGATAAGGTTGTCCATGACCTTATCTAAGGAATCATTGTTAGGAAGCTTGGATGAAGAAATTGATGAACTAGTGGATGGTTTCGATGGATCATGTTTAGGAATGATGGGTCGATAAGTCATGTTGCATGATTTGAAAGGAGGAGGATCAATGGGGAGGGTTAATATATTTCCCTCATGCTCATATTTGATGTAATGATGAAGTGTGGAAGGAAAACAAAGTGCATGAGATAAATCCATGGTCATCTTAGGAGGAAATTGTATCAAAAATCCCCATCTACTATATAGAATACTTCATGAAGGAGCTTCTCACCGATGCGATATGAAGGAAAACCATCCCCAAGGTAGGAGTGATAACATCATTGAATGCATGAAGGACTATGGGTGATTGGGTGATAATGGAGTTAGGGATCGAGCGTTGATCAAAGGTATGTGATGAAATAATGTTGATACTTGATGATTTGAGTCATTTTGTATCCGGGAAGGATCCATCAGTCTCTTTTCACTCTAACTTGGGGAATATTGGATAGCACCTACACTAAGGGTATGACCTACCCTACTACTTTAGGTTTTTTCTATAACCAGGGTGAGAGGACCCATTTTGTAACCTATATTTGTAAAAGGAATGGATATAACAACAATATTTAAAATTTATTTCTTATGGATGTGAAAAGGAATCCTCAAGAAGACATGGTAAATACAACATCATATAACTCTCATGATTTTTCACACTAGAAAATGTAGATATCTTCTATAAAGGCTCAGGTTACTAAACACAATTGTAAATTCCAAGTTGTTATTGCATACTATGGAAAAATGATGTAAACATTTAACAAATATCTATAATATTTATGCCTAAATAATGCAAGCAGGGGTATTTCTAGTGGATATGATGGTTATTGGTTGTAATTTTCATGTATTTTTGGGAAGTTAAGCAGGATAAATTTTATTATACAAAGAACTCAAATGAGCCCTATAAATACTGCAGACAATTGTTCTTTATGTAAAATATAGATCACACACCAATCAAATAATTCCTTCAACCGAAGGTTTATAGTCATGGAAGCCCAAAAACACATGATTTCACACAAACTTTGAGAATTCAAACACAAAATCTCATGACAAACTCTCAACAAAATACTAACAATATCTGATCAAATACATTTCAAATACACTCAGGAACTAAAAATATCTTTATACAAACAACTACAAATTGATTTTAAAACCATTTATTACGTCATGAAGGAAAGCTCCATCAGTCATGTAATTACACTACCAAATTGTCACTATTTTAAACCAAATATTTATGTAATTAAGACAGATTAATTAGCATAAGATTACATTAGAAATGTGGACAATCGATTCAAAAAAATACACAAATTGATTCAAAAAACAAAAATTCTTCAATAATAAGACACACCAAATATGACCTCAATATTTACCAATGACTTTGTAAAATGCAATAATATTGATGAGAAGGCTTGGGAACAAATGAATAATAGTTTAGACATCTCAAATTGGTTCAATTTCATAAAGTACAAATAGGTTCTCTCCTTTCTTCTCTAAATCTTAGAAAATTTTAACCCCCTTCATGTGAGAGTGTTCTCATCACATTTATACAATTTCACTCACTCACTCATTCTCCATTTTCCCCAAAAGCATGAATCTCTAAGAGAATATTATTCTCAAATTTTCCAAATGAAATTTTTGAGCTATTTAGGTTTTTAGTTTTTCTCTCTCGGATATGACTGAACGTCATGCCATCCATTTTGATAGTTTTCAGCACCTCCATATGGTTTGATGTTTAAATGCAATCCTTTTCATCTTGGCCTTAGGGCCCCAATAGAACCCCAATTTTGCATCTAAATATTTATTTCCATCATATTTTGAACATATATGAATTGAAATGCTTGACTTGCTTCTCCACTTTTGACTTTAATTGTGAAAAAAATTCATTTCCTATGTCGGGCTTTGGGGACATATACACATATAAAATAAACTCTCCTCAATGAATCTAATGGTGTCATGCCACATGTTTTCTCCATCCCTTAGTGTATTGAAGATTTTCAAAACCTCCCACAAATGATCCGAATGATTTGATTCACTTCACTATAATATGTGGCCCACCTTGCACTATTACCTTAGCTTGTAGTACTACTTAGAGTAACGTGGATCTTAATATCCATCTGCAAGGCTTCTTCTCTCTTCCATAACTTTCCTTTCTTCATCAGACTTATTCTCTTTTGAAATTGTGCATGGGTGACACGTGGAGGCATGCACATTCTTTTCCTTTTTTTTACTTTTCAACCCACTTGGGCTGCCCTGCCATGCTTAAGCCACGTGGTCGACCCTCGCAACTTGGAGGTTCCTGATTTCTTGCGCTTCTTCAAAGGTATGCTAGAAGGAAACATGGATAACTTTCCTCCTTTCTACGATGATGTTCCTTGATTAATGGATTCTCAATTTTTGTCTTTAAATACCCACCAAGTCATAATTTTTTTAACAATCTATAGTTTACACTAGGGACAACAAGGGCAACATTCAAAAGGGATAAACCATAGTTTTACATAGTTTTTTGACCTATTTCATAGGGGTTCTTCAGTAATGACACACTTTCACAATCCTTGACCGAAAAAGAGGATCAACACCCTAAACAAAAGGTTTTCATTCACATTCAACATGATTATATCTTCAAGCATACAATTTCACATAAGCAAACTAGTCAGAGAGAAATTTTGAAGGCATACACTAGATAAAAGGGTGAGATCAAATAAATCACTAACATCAGCTCTAACTCAAGGATTGGCATCCCTCGCGAGTGCCAAAAGAAACATATAAACCAAACATTGAATAGACCAAGTGCCTAAATCCATTGGGTTACAGAGTCAATTTAAAACATGCACAAGGTCAAACCAAACCAACCAAAAATGAAAAAAACAAACCAAGACACCGAGGAAACTGGTCACTGTAGAATAGAAAAACAAAAGGGAAAAAAAAAAAAAAAAAAAAAGACTATACACTGTATAGGAATGTGTACCTTTTTTGTAATCAATCTAAGTGTTTCATATGCCTTCCATTGACAGGTAATTCAAGCAAATATCCATCCAAATATTTCAAGAAAAAGGTGTGCTCACCAATTCTTATGTTAATAGAATAAGGACCCATCCAAAAAGCATAAAATTTACCATGTTTTCCTTTATCCTCATGTCTGATGTTCCATGATAAAACAATATCTCCAACATTGAAGTTCTGGGAGTCACCTTTTTATCAAACAATTTCTTAAGTTTTCTCTAAACTTTAAGTGTCGTTGGTTAGAATCCCTTCTCTCTTCATCCAACTCCATTATATGATCAATCCTAGCTTTATAGGGGTTCGATTATTCATCCTCAAGTTTTTTTTATGAACTAATACAAAGATACCTGCATATGTAGGGGTAAAAGAGCCTAGAATCCATAAACTAATTCAAATGGACTCTTTTCAGTGGCTCTTTTGGAAGTGATTCTATCTGCCCACAAAGAAAATTTTAACTGCTCACCCCATTTTCTTTTATTAACCTCTAATGTTCTTTTAATTATCTTAAGAAAATATTTATTTCTTGATTCAACTTGACCATTCCCCTGAGGATTGTAGTTAGATACATATGTCAGACTTATCCCATATTCTTGGCACATAGATACTAATGGCTTAGCTCAAAATCTCATGGCATTATCAACAACTATTTTTACAGGTACTCCAAACCTACAAATTATATGATTTAAGATGAAATCCATGACAATCTGGTGAGTTGATTTTTTAGTGGGGATAGCTTCAACCCACTTGGTAAAATAATCTATGGCCACTAGTATCCATTTATGCCCTACACTTGAGGGATATAATATCTCTCTAATAAAATTCATTCCCCATTGTTTAAATGGAGCTTCTATGAACACTGGCTGCAGGGATAGAGCACATGAAGCTTTCATTCTTCCTGAAAACCTTTGATATATTTCACACTTTCTGATCAAAGGAGAAATATATATTAAGAGTGTGGGCCACCAAGAAACTTTCCCTCAATATCTTGCGTGCCACCACTCTTCCAACAAATTTTCCTCCACATACTCCCTTATAAAATTATGCATAAGTTTTGGAGCTTCTTCCTCTATGATACATATCAAAAGAACCCCTTCAGAATTTTTCCAAGCCAACCCATAATCAATTATGATATATTTCTGGGAGGCTAATTTGAGTGTCCTTCTCTGATTTTTATCTAGATGTCCTGGACACTCCAAATTTCTGAGGTAGAATATTATGTCCTTATACCATATGGAATTGATTAATTTCTCATGGACATTCATAGTTCCTTCCTCAATTTCGTTGAATTGCATCACGTGCGGGTTGTTTTCTACTACTATTTTTGTAAGACCCAAACCTCTAACCAACTTGGTGGTCTATATATCCATGTCATACTCCTGTATCTTATTCACCCACTGAAATTTTTTACTTCAAATTTCCATTTTTGATAAAATGTCTTTGACCATAGTGTGGGGAACATAGGCTACAATTTTAGAACTCAAAATATAGGGCCTGAATATTTTATTTTCTCTTACCAAAGAAAAATCCTTCTTCTCCATGATGGTATACTTCAATTCAGCTCCTACAAGGCTTTACTTAAAAGGAAATAGGCCTTTCATTTCCCTCTTCATCCTTTTGCAACAATACAAGCAATATTGTTTTCATATGCAAAGGAGAACATCTAGAAAGCCTTTTTATAATCAATGGTTGCTAGCACTGGAGCATTTTTTAACGCCTCCTTAATTCTAGTGAAATTTTGGAGATCTACTTCCTCCCATTTGATGATCTGGTCCTAATTTAACATGCTTGTAATAAGGATAGTCATTTTAGTGAAATTAGAAATGAACCTCAAAATGAAGTTTATATTACCAAAGGAGTGAATGAATTAGTTTTTGGGACATGAACTTTACCAACTGTTTCCACCCTTTCAAGATGAATCATGACCCCCTCCTTTGACACAATGTGCCCCAAAAAAATTTTCCTTCTAAATCCCAAATTGGAATTTTTTTAGATTCAATGAGATGCCATATTCTCTACATCTAATCATCATCTTCTCCACATGAATAAAGTGGCCACTTATTTTCTTAGAGAATACTATCACATCATCCTGATAAACTGTAATAAAATCATTGATGTATCCTGAGAATGCAACATCCATATCTCTTTGAAAATTAGCCCCAACATTCATCAGACCAAAAGGCATCCTCACATATACATAGGTACCCCATGGAGTTGTAAAAGTAATTTTAATTTTCTTTGATTGATTTACAACCACTTGGTTATACCCTGAGAATCCATCCAATGTAGACAACAACTCAGATCTAGTGACCAACTATAGCATGTTGTCCATATTAGGAAATGGATAATTATCTTTAATTGAATCCTTATTCAAGTTCCTAAAATCCATGCACAACCTTATGTCTCCATTTTTATTTCTTATGGGAACTAAATTTTCCACCCATGAAGAATATCTCGTTGGTCTGTATTATCCCTCCATCCCTTAAATTTTTGAGTTCTTCTTGCATTTTGAGGGAGAGAAGTGGATTAATTGGCCTCTACTTTTTCCTAAATGGTTTAACATTAGGTTCTAAAGGTATCTCATGTTGAAATAGATCCTCCCTATATGCTTTCAATTCTGAGTAAGACCATGCCAAACAGTCTTGGTACTTCTTCAACAATTCAAAATAGGAATACTTTTCCTCCTTACTCAACTTACTTCCTAGCCATACTTTCTTAGGTTTCTCTTCAGTTCCCATATTATGTTCTTCCACATCCCTTAAAGTTGAGATATGTTTGTGAACCACCCTATCTACATTATCAAATTTGGACTCTAAAGCCACCAACCCTCTAGGAATTGTGTTTGTTTTCAATTGGATTATGTCCTTACCAAATAGGGTTTCTTTCCCATCACATACTACAACCATCGGTTCCTAATCAATACAATGATTAGTAAATTCTCCTTCATTCTACAAAAACCTCTGAACCTGGGCATCATCTTCAAAAACTTTCCAATGTTTTACATTATCAAGGATAGATGGTCTTGAAAATACTTCAATATCATAATCACAATAAGGAGAAACAATGAAATTTTCAAACCTAGATCCAAGCACTACCAACCTATCTGCCGTAACATTTTGAGTTCTATCATGATATAATATATTAAAGGAGTCAAACATTTCAATAAAATCCCAAACTGCATGCTTATATTGTTTCATCCTTTGATTTTTTGTAGCATATAATTTTTTGACTTGTTTGACCACCAACTCCGAATCTCCTTTAAAAATTATGTCCCTTATACCATACCTCCATGCAATCCTTAATCCCAAAATTAGTTCCTCATACTCTGCAATATTATTTGTTCACTCAAATTTAAGCTTGAAGGAGAAATTAAAAATATCTTGAATTGGAGATATAAGAAAACTCTCATGTCATTTCCCAAGTTGGAGAAAGCTCCATCAAACATCAAATTCCAAGGAGAACCAATTTGTTCAAGACACTTACTCTTATTAATACTATGTTCCTCAAAATATGCATAGCCAAAAAGTTGTTAACATCTACATATTCATATAATACTTCATAAGAAGCATTATTAGGATCTTCAATTAGATGTAACATATTTTTCTCACCATACAACTTGACAAGGTTTCCTTCCACTAGTATGGTGGCATATGACATATCCATTTGCACACTTCCACCCACACTAACAACCCATTTTCTTGATAGTAACATTCCACATTTAGCAAGGTAGTCAACAATGACTACATTCATGGTTAAATATTTACCAGGATAAGCTGCTAATTGCACTACTAAACCCTTCACATACCCAATGACTGTACTTCTCTTGATTCCATGGAAATGCATTTTCCAAAGGCTGTTGTTACTTTGATATTCAATTCATTCATCACTTCAAGAGGCATCACATTACATGAATCCCCTGAATTGAACATGCAATTGTGCACAAGTCTTTCCTTAATGATTAAAGTAGTATAAAAGGGATCAACATCAAGTTGGGATTCAACAAGAGAAGTGCCCAAATACACTTCAGGAGATTCCCCTAAATTTTCCAATGCTTGCGGCACTTCTAATTCTACAATGATAGGGGGAATATCCACACTGTTAACATCCTTTCCCGGGGGCACTATATTTTCCTTGAATTCCAAATACTCAAATGCCATTTTCCTATGCTCAGGGACCATAAGAAATTTAACAATGGGTACAATGACTTTTATTTGACTCAAAATATGGGCCATATAACAAAGGGCATATTTGGGTAATACTGTGTTGGGAGGGAGAGTGAATACCTCTTCTCATGGTATGATATTCTTCATGGATTGGGAAGGGTTACTGGGTTTATTGACATTAGTTGGGATTTTGGTTGGTACATCCTTCTTGGGGGAATCCTTTAGGATATTAGTGAGAAGGGGATTTTTTCGTTTGGGTTGTGGCCCTCCTCCTTTGATAGTTCTACTTCTAAAATTGTACTCCTTTTCTTGAGCCACTACTGCATTCATCAAAATATTCCTATCCTCCTTAGAAGGAATTCCTCCATCATACTTCTTGATCATCAAAGCTCTTAAGTATTAAAAATCATGATTAGGTAATTCAAAATCATGAACCATATCAACTTCAACATTACCAGTAGAAGGAAGAGGAGATACCCGTGGATGTAATCCCAAAAACATTCTATAGTTCTGGCACTCAAAAACTCAGTAGAAGTGGCTCCTTGGTGTGAATTTTTAGGGAAATCCATCATGCACACATTACCAAAAGTAGCATCATCATCAGCCTCTTCACTTTCTTCATTAGGATCACAAGGGGAATGTGATAAGAAACACTTATCACACCATTCAATAACATGGTTCTCTTCTATCATAGAAACCCTAGCAATTAAAGGATCAGGGACCAATTTGTTTTCCCTTGGTTGTTGTTGTTTATTTCTTGATCCCATGGGCCCTTTACCTCTCTCATATGATCTATGATCACCCATAGGATGATTACCAAATCTATTTTGGTTTTGAGGTTGGTGTTGGACTTGAGAACTCTATCCTATTCCCTTCTCTACTCTAGCAAGCTTATAGGAAATTTCCTTCACCGCCCTACTAAAGTCTTAACTACCTCTTCCAAATCAACTCCCTTACTAGCTTGAGGATTTTCAGGATTTACTAACTTAACACCATCCCTCTTAGGAGGTTTCCTTATTGCCTTTATATTGTTTTCAATCTGCACTGCCATAGAGAAATCCTGCCTCAAATTCCTAGGGTTCTTATCCCTTAAATAATATGTTGCTTTCTTATCAAAAGCATCAAAGTATTTTATTAGGTAGGACTCATCACTTGGCCTCAAAATTATAGGCAATCTAGTCAAGGTTTTGTTAAATCTGGTATTGAAATCTTGAACAGGCTCATTGGGATTATTTTTAATGTTTTCAAACTCAGAGAGAAGAAACCTTGGATTAGTTTTGTCCCCATATTGTGATCTGAATAAGTTTTCATCTCAATCCATGAGTCAATTTAATTATCTGATAAGTATTTATACCAATCCTGAGCATACTCTTCTAAGGTGTGAATAAATAGTTTTACATAGACATCCTCATGTTCAAATCTAAAATCCTCCATAATATTCACAAAAAGTCTTAGGTGTTGATCACCAGTAATAGCATTATTTCCTTAAAACTTGGGCAACCTATTCCTTACTTCTTGTGGAACTGCATTAGGATAACCCACCATACCATGAAAATCTATGGGCCCAAAAAAATTTACAACAAATAGAGGTCTAGGTGGAGGATGAGCCATGTTATTTTGAGAAGGTGTCCTAACAGGAGGATTAAAACAGTATGAGATAGGGGGTATTTGAGGTAATGGTGTATGATCCTCGAGTATTGGTCATGTAATGATTCGGTTTCACAAAAATCTCTATTACTTCTGAGTGGTAATGAAGGGAGATGAGGAATACCCATACCAGTTGTAAATGAAGGCCCCTCACTAGTTGGAGTGTAAAAATTAGTGTAGGGACTGCTTGATCTAGATTTTTCTGAGGAGCAAGAATAATCCTCTATTAAAGGATGATCACTTTCAACCACAAACACTACTTTCTTGTATGACCTTTGATCTCCCAATGCTCTCCAGACTTGTTTCTTAGTTGGATTTGTCCTTCCTAGCTCTAGAAACAATTTTCTAGTAAGATTTATCTTGAAGAAGGACCTTCTTCCTTCCATCTTTACAGATCTTGATGACAAATTTCAATTATTAAAGCTTGAGGCACTGGTATTTACTAGAAATTTTAAACAATGTGGAGTCACCACTAAGGTCTTGCACCTTAGATGTGTAAATCACTGCAAATGACTTGTCAATGTGAACCTTAATGATCAAATTTAACAAAGCTTGAAAAATATCAACATCCTTTGTCGGTATTTACCCCTAGAAAAACAAATTTAATGAAAATCTTGCTTAAAATATCAAGAAAATAACTTCTGATTAAGCTGATTTTTCATAAATCTCAACAAAATATGATGCATAGATCATGTATTTTCATCTAAAAATATCTAATATGTTACCAGAGGTTAGTATTTATCTGTATTTACACAAATAATTCTCTAACAATGGCACCACAAGGGTGGTGGTACCTAAATCAGTCCCACATTCTAAGCCAAGTAGCATCAATGAACTAAGAAGGATGCTTAGATAAAGACATGACATGATTTGAGTCGTTTTGTAGCCGGGAATGGATCTGACAATCTCTTTTCACTCTGACTTGGGGAATATTGGATAACACCTCCACTAAGGGTATGACCTACCCTACTACTTTAGGTTCTACCTACAACCAGGGTGAGAGGACCCATTTTGTAACCTGTATTTGTAAAAGGAATGGATATAACAATAATATTTAAACTCACTTTCTCATGGATGTGAAAAGGAAGCCTCAAGAAGACATGGTCAATACAACATCATCTAACTCTCATGAGTTGTCACACTAGAAAATGTAGATATCTTCTATAAAGGCTCAAGTTACTAAAGACAGTTGTAAATTCCAACTTTCTCTTGCATACTTTGGATAAAGGATGGAAAAATTTAACAAATCTCCATAGTATTTATGCCTAAATAATGAAATTAGGGGTAGTTCTAGTGGATCTGATGGTTATTGGTTGTAATTTTGATGTATTGTTGGAAGTTAAACAAGATAAAGTTGATTATACAAAGAACTCAAATGAACCTTACAAATACTATAGATAATTGTTCTTGATGTAAAATATGGATCACATAGTCCAAAGCATTCCTTCAACCAGAAGGTTTGTATTCATGGAAGCCCAAGAACACAAGATTTCACACAAACTTTGAGAATTCAAAAACAAAATATCATGACAAAATCTCAACAAAATACTAACAATATTTGATCAAATATGTTCCAGATACACTCAGGAACTGACAAATATCTTAATACAAACAACTAAAAATTGATTTTAAAACCATTTACCACATCATGAAGGAAAGCTCCATCAATCATGTAATTGCAATTACCAAATTGTCACTATTTTAAACCAAATATTTGTGTAATTCAGAGAGATTAATTAGCATAATATTGTAATATAAATGTGGACAATCGATTCAAATAATTCATCTTGAACAAAGTAACAACACTCGTGAAAATATACGTAAATTAATTCAAGAAACACCAATTCTTCAATAAGGGGACATAAAAACTATGACCTCAATATTTTCCAATGATTGTATAGTGCAATCATCTTGGTGAGAAGGCTTGGGAACAAATGAATAACAATTTAGATATCTCAGATTGGTTCAGTTTTAACAAGTACAAACAGGTTCTCTCCTTTCTTCTCTAAAAGCTTAGAAAATTTTAACCCCCTCTTGATGCAAGAGTGTTCTCATCACATTTATACAATTTCACTCACTCACTCATTCTCCATTTCCCCCCCAAAAGCATGAATCTCCAAGAGAATATTCTTCTCAAATTTTCTAGGTGGAAAAGTTATGAGCTATTCATGTTTTTTACTTTTTACTCTCTCAAATATGCCTGGGATGCCATGTCATCCATTTTGATAGTTTCTAGGCACCTCCATATGGTTTGATGTGATATGCAATCCTTTTCATCTTGGCCTTGGGGCCCCTATAGAACCCCAATTTTGCATCTGAATCTTTATTTCCATCATCTTTTGAACATATATGAATTTACATGCTTGACTTGCTGCTCCATTGTTGACTTTAACTATGAAATAGAGTCATGTCCTGTGTCAAGCTTCAGGAAATATTTACATTTACAGAGAAAACCTACCTCAATGTATCCAATAGTGTCATGCCGGTGTTTAATCCATCCCTTCTTGTATCACACACATTTTCAAAACCTACCACATATCACCTAGAAGATGTGATTCATTTCACTATGATCCGTGACCTACCTTATACATTTACCTTATCTTGCAGGATTACTTAGAGTAGCATGGCTCTGAATATCCATCTGTGGGGCCTCTTCTCTATTCCATAGAAATTTCCTTTCTTCCACACTTATTCTCTTTTGAAGTTGTAATTGGGTGACACATGGAGGCATATATGTTCTTTTCCTCTCTTTTTTCAGCCCACTTAGGCTTCCCTACCACACTTAAGCCACGCGGTCAAACCTCGAACTTAGAGGTTCCCAATTTCTTGCACTTATTCAAATATTTCTTATGCTTATATGACACATGGATAACCTTCCTCCTTTCCATGGTGATGTTCCTTGCTTCTATGGCTTCTCAATTTTTTGTCTTCGAATACCCACCAAGTCATAGAAGTTTTTGCAGTCTACAATTTACACTGGGATAATAAGGGCAACATTTGAAAGGGACAAACCATAGTTTTACATAGTTTTCTTGACCTATTTCATAGGTTTCTTCAATAATGACACACTTTCACAATCCTTGACTGAAAAAAGAGGATCAACACCCTAAACATAAGGTTTTCATTTGCATTTGACATGATTATATCTTCAAGCATATGATTTCACATAAGCAAACCAATAAAAGAAAAAATTTCAAAGGCATACACTAGATAAAAGGTTGAGA
The DNA here is from genome assembly GCA_018340775.1 of Taxus wallichiana var. yunnanensis. Taxonomy (NCBI): domain Eukaryota; kingdom Viridiplantae; phylum Streptophyta; class Pinopsida; order Cupressales; family Taxaceae; genus Taxus; species Taxus wallichiana. Next base: position 454,931,363 of record CM031238.1, read on the forward strand.
TCAAATCAAGCACTAAGAGTCCTCGATGAGATGGAATTAGAAGCCGTGAGTACTCCTACAAGATATGTGAAAGGATGAATATCATCACTAGATGTTGGGATACGTTTCAAGGCTTTAGTGAGAGCCTGCATATATGGTCTAGAGAGCTTTGGATAAGCTCATAAAGTGAAATCTTAACCAAGGCCTGATGAATTTGTTTGATAATACTTTGTTCAATGGGCCAAAGGGAGGCTAAGATGGAAACCTTAGGTTTAGATGATGATGGGGATAAAGTGGAATCACTAGGAGGAGTGGTGACAACAACCTTAGGTTTTTATTAAGACGTGGATGAGGTGAACTCCTTAGGAGGAGGGATGGCAACAAAAGTCTTTGATTTTGATTGGTCTGTTGGTTTAGAGTCATGGGGACCAAAACAAGTATCTATTTGAAAAACATTGATGAATAGAGGCGGATCATCCTTAGAGTCTTATTTTAGTGGTGCGATGGTGAAAAAAATTCATGATGAATGGGGGACTTGTGTAATTTTTTGGACAGGTTTGATGATGTAGATGTTGAAATGGTCATGGATGAGGAGGTGGGAGAAGGAGATTGATTTGTTTCAAGAAGAAGGTCATCCTCATCAATGTTGTTTTGGATAATGGTTTGAAGTTCTTTACAATGTTCCATGTCATGTCCAAGGTTGCGGTGATAAGCACAAATGAGGTTAGAGTCAAACCATGATGGTTTATTACTATGTGGATTAAAGGACTTGATAGGAGGAAGTGTGATGGTGGGAATTTGAAACAAGTGTTGAAGGACCTCCACATATGATTCCACCAAAGTGTTGCGAGGTGCTTTGTATTTGTGGGATGTATTAGGAGTTTTAGATTCGTGCTTAGATTTAGAAGAAGAGGTGGATGTTTGGGATGTGGATTTGAGAGATGAATTGGATTTTTAAAGTGTAGTATTAGTGTTAGGTGATTTGGATGTCTTAGTTTCATTTTTAGTGATAGGTGATGTCTTAGAAGAAAGTTAAGATTTTAAAGAAGGGTTGGATTGTTTTGATTTGGATTTATTTGTTGGTTGTGATTTTTATATGAAGGAACTGGAATTAAGAGAGATGGGGGTGGTCCTAAGATAGATTATGTGACATTAGATTGTTTGATGTTAGGAGGAGGGATGTCTATATTTTTATGAGGAATTGAGAGATACCTTTGAGAAAGTGTGCCAAGGGTCTTAGATTTTGATTGTGAAGAGGAACCCTTGATAACAATCTCAACCAAAGGGACTATAGAGTGTGATGTTGAGGTTGATACTAGTGGAGGGAGTAAATTTTGTTTGATGAGGTCCAAAGAGGATGTAGATTTAGTTGATGTGGGAATTTATGATTTTGTGGATGAGGTGGGGACATCATTTGAAGTCATTACAAGTTGAAGTGCTTTCAAAACTCTTCAAATGATGAGAGCAATGTAGGAGGAGAAGATGGTGTAGATGTGGATGTGGTTACATTGGTTGATGTGATTGGTGTGGGTAGAAGTGTAGAAAGAGGAATTGGAATAAATGCTAAGGATGGATTTGATATAATAAGCGGGGGTGGACAAGATGTAGGTGAGGTAGTAGGTACAGTTAAATCTAATGAAGTAGGTTTCAAAAATGATAAAGTAGATGTAGGTATAGGATCAATGGTATAGGTTTATATAGGTGTGGATATTATTAGTGTAGAAATGGGGGTAAGTGTTGTGTTATCACCAAATCACCACACCCCCCAAATGGCCTAAAAATGAGTGTGAAATTTGGTGTGATTGGGTAACATGGGATCACCTCTCAAGCTCTCAAACTTGCAGGATTGAGGTGAACCTCCGAGAGATGTTTGAATTCCTCTTCCTAAACTAAGCACTACATTACTCCTAATACAAGAAAAATAGCTAACTATACCTATACCAACATTTCCATGTGATTAGGGAGAGATATTTGTAAGAAATAAAACCTATATTAGAATTGGTGATGCACTAAGAAATGGGTTTTCTAGACAAAATTCTAGATTTCCGATGAAGAAAGATGAACATGGGAAGAATGAACTTGCATTGAATACCCAACTACATACAATAATTCATTTCAAAATAAGCACAATAACTCCCAAAACCTACAATTAAAACATGGGTTGCACAATATACCTGTAGACACAAAGAGAGAAAAATGGAAACAAAAATAAATGCAAGGACATATAATTGATCAAAAATACCATTTCGTTACTCCAAGCACATGCACAGTGCATCATTATAGCGGGAAGGGGCAGAAGCTTCCATTACAATATTTCGAAGAAAGGATTATAAGCCTCCAAATTCACAACAACTAAGCTTGTGAAGGGAGGGGAAACTTGGAAAAACGTCTAACTCTAAAATAATATATTCCCTTTAAATTTTATAACATTGCTTGAGTTGGTGAGAGAAAGAAGGAAGAACTCCTAAAAACTAGGCCAAAATGTAGCAAATGATGGACCATGTTATTGGTCGTACTTTCTTGTGGCACTCCATACTTGATGACATCACTAATTGTATCGAAAAATATCCTCCCCATACCTTCATAAATTCAAAAACTACCTTTTATTTCAAAATAATATTTTTTAAAAAAATATTATTTAATTAAAAATAAAATTTTAATAGTTCACACAGGATCTAACTTGGTCCGTAGTGGGACCCTATCAGTCTGAATTTACATTTGAGGGATTTTTAGAGACTAGCTTGGTTAATGGCTTGCCATCTAGCTCACTGAGATCATTGGTGAGCTCCTTCATTCACCTTCACAAAGTGAGCTCTACACTTTGTAAACGAAGTTAGCCATTTGTATTGCATGATGAGGTCTTCTCATTTTTAACTAACGACTTTAAGTGTGGTTTTTTTAGCCTTAGCACGTATACTCCTTTACATCGAGTTTTGGGCTCCCTTTACCTTATGCCACCTCACTAACATCTCGCATTGAAATTTCCCGACACCCTATAGTTTATTAAGTTAACTACTTCAAATAAACCTTAGTGAGCAATTAGAAACACTCCAACCACATGATTCTCCACATTACCACCATCTCTGTTGGGTTTTATTGCCATATCCACGTTACATTGAAACCCACCCATTTTTATGGTTAGGTGAGTTATTTTTGTTCCATGTTTTGACTTCCTTGCTTTATGGCTCGAAGGATCTTCTTCATGTGTCCATGTTTAAACTTCACCAACTTAACCGCCAAATGCTTCAGAATCTCTAAGTTTGCATTGAATGGCACTTTTCACTCCATATCATTTACCAATTTAGATGCCCGCCATGTCAAAAATCCCCAAATGGCTCAAACGTAAATATCTGAACCACCCCAAACACCTCGGACTTTAGATGTGGGCCCACCTCTTTTATACTTTTGGATCCTAAGTTCTCCTTGACATGCTTACCATCTCGCCCTATGATTTTCTGGGTTCTTCTAAGCCAAGTCCATGCTCTAGTCCATGGATTTCCCATTCGTGTCTTGAGTTATGTTGCCAAGGTACTTGGCAGCATCGCTAGCTATGACCGTGTGTCTTATCTTAATTCCTACGCAGGTGAGCCACCACCGAGTCCCTTTGACTACTAAACTTATCTATCAAGATAAATGAATCTGCACCACTCCTACAACTTACCATAACTCTCCTCAAACTCGGCTTCAATGACTCTCTACATCACGCCTAGATCGACCGAGCTTCCTCTTCATGGAAATATTGATGGAACTCTCTCTACGGTGACTACAAACTCAACCCATTACGATCCTGGAATCATCTTGACCCATACACTAAGATCCCTCGATTTTTTCAACATGCTAACCTCCTTTCATTGCCTTTACCATTCCATGGCTCCGTTGAGCTTGATGAGCCCGACTCACTCCTATACTTTACTATCAAAATTTCCGAGGGCTAAGTTTCAATGAATCTTCACATTTACAAATGTTGACTCATCATGTATGGTCTAGCTTAACCACCTGTTACTCAATGCCTTACTCACCACTAGGATGTTTCTAACTCAACTCGGTCCTTTATGGCTCACCCAAGTCATTCCCAACTCAACGAACATTAAGACATTTGAGCTCTCTTTTCTTGAGTTTGAACTATACACCTTGTGAACCATATTACAACCTAGATTCCATTGTGAGTCAATCTTAACCTCACCATATCAAAGTCAAGATCGAGTTATGCTCTTCCAACCCTAAGATCCATCTTCATCCATTCTACTAGTGAGTTTAGTTGTGATCTCTTCACTCATGTCTTGCATTCTAAGTTACTCATTACCAAGAGCCAATGCATACCCTTGTTTCGAGTTATTCACACTCATTTATCATAGTCCACTCAATGCATCGAGTGTATATTGGCTCGAAACATCCACTTTCAAGCTAGTTAACCCAAGCCAATAAACACAAAACTTTAGACAATTATCTTTATCATATAAACCAGCTCAACGAGAAGCTTTCCAAGTATCTCAATGAGCAACTCGGTGAGGTAATTTGGCTTGGTTCTATTATGCTCTCCAAACTGAATTTTCACCCTAATTATAATTATCTTGGACTTTCCTTTGAACTGGGGAATTCATGGGAAAATCATAAGACCTTCTCAAGGTAAGTTATTGATTTTGATTAATCTCTACCCATGATGACTAGAAGTGGGTCCATTGAGGCCACTTTTCTTGCTCCGAATAAACAAAGGTGAGCCTCTCGAAATCCGAAAAGGAGATAATAATTCAAGAAGATATTGAAACTTCTCATCATGCCATAAATGTTCCCTAAACACAAAATTTTACCCAAAATTTCCTAGAAAGATTAATGAATCCCTCTTTTTCAATCCTAGAGCACAATAGGCCCCCGTTGTCTGATTTTTCCCCAAGGGGAAAAATTGGATAATATGTTAGTAGAAGCGTACATATATGGATGATGTCCAAAGAGGGAGTAGATGTAATAGTTGTTTAAGTAGGTGGAGTCGTTGATGGGGTGATATCTTGATCAATGGTTTTGATAGTGTTAATATTGTGAGCATTGGGTGGTTGAGATGTAAGAGGGGTGGTTTGATTTGTTAGTGAATGATTGGGAAATGGTTGTTTAAAGACATCAAGTGGTTGATTGGAATGTGCATTAGTGTTATCCACTTGAAGATCCACTAGAAGATCTTTGTTGAGGCCCCATGTTAGAAGTGGATGTGGAAGAAGATTCAACTACTATGGTGTTGGCTGAATTTTTGGATTTGTCACTATGTATAGATGGCTTAGTAAAATCATATTTTGGTTTGTTTAATCTAAGCATAAGTTGGCCTTGCTTAGGGGCACAAATCTCAAGCTTACAAGCCATAATGATGCCTTTTTAAAATGTCTAAAATGATTGGATTTGTAAGGTGGATGAGATATGCTTTGCATAAGAATGTGAAAATAATTTAATGAGCTCTGTCTATGGAGGGGTGAATTATAATTGATTTATGATTCCACACAATTGTGTGACAAACTATGTGATATACTCATCATTGAATTTTAGAATGGCATATAAATATTTAATGGTGATCTTGCACACAATGTTGATTGAATTTTTTTAAGAAAATATACACAAGTTGGGTGAATGATAGCAATGAGTGTTGGGGTATTCAATTATACCAATCCAATGCAAGACTGGCCATGGACATAAGAAAAGTGTTATACATGAGGTCTTGATCAAGGGAAATAAGATAGCACGCATGCCTAAATGCATGAAGGTGTTATTAAGGATCCTCTTTTGTTAAATTTGGTGAAGTTTGAAAGCTCCCAATGAGGAGGGTAGGGTTTGATTAGGATCGATGGATAAATAAGTTCATTACAATTTTTCATAAGAGAATGTGACCTTGGGTCCCAAGGTAACAGCTTCAAGGCTAGAAAACCTATTCATCAAGGCATGCATGAAGTCATTTGAAGTGGTTGTATGAGAAATAGATGGTTTTGGTTGTATGACATGAGAAGTGACTTGATGGGGTTGTTAATATACTTATGAATGAGTGGGTATTTGAGGGATTTCTTGTTGAAGAGGAATGTAAGTAATTGGTTAGGATTGGATGGGTTATTACAACGGTTGATGTTGATAAATAAGGATGTGATGTGATTGTTGAGATTGGTTGGGTCATTTTGATGTAGGGATGTGGACTTGTTGACATATATGATGAGTGGGGGTATAAGTGTTGATGGGTTGAGATTATTAAAGAGGTGGATTGGTCATCATTTGATGATAAGCACCCCTAGGGGAGGTTGGTAAGTGATGAAATTTGCATGAATGTGAGAGGTAAAGATTGATCATGCTACTCGGATAGGATGGGAAATGGTTGGGATTGTTAAAAATATTGGATAGGGATACTAGTGATGATGGTAGACAAAAAATTCATAGGAATGGAGGTAGTGATATTTGTGTTGATGGGAAGTAGATTAGGGGAATGGGTGTTAATAGTTGGGTAGTTTGATGAGGATTAGTGGAAGAAGATGGATCAATCTCAAATTGGTCCATAGTGATCTCATACATGGACCTAGGGAAAAACACTACAAGTTGCAAAGATATAACTTGGGTTGTTTCAAGATTGGAGTGATAAGTATAGAGGTTTTGGATATGTGGCCCATCGATAGGAAGTTGGGTTGATTTTCTAAAAAGGTAATCATGGAGAGCCACCATATTAGTGTCAAGGAGCTCTTTAAACTCCACACTACCATGAGGGATGATGGGAGTTCCAAAAACTTTAACCGACATAATGGATTGAGGCATGGATGACCTAGATGGGGTGGAATGATGATATAGGAAGGGATTTGTCTCATCATGAGTAGTGGTTTGGACAAGAGATTCTTGATGAGGTAAATTGATGATCAAAGGTTGGGTGACCATGGAAGAGGTGACCAAATGCATGGATGAGAGAATGTTCAAAGTGGAATTTTATTGCGATGGCATGATGGGATTGTTTTGTGCAAGATTTTGTTCCATTTTCCTATATAAAGAGTGTATGATAATGGGAATGAAAAAAAACAGGAAAACAATAGCTATACTAATTAAGGTAAAAAGTCAAGGATATAATGTTTTATTTATCTCGATTAATTAGAAGGTGTGAAAAGAAAGGGGAAGTGGATAACGAGGGTACCTAAGAAATGGAAGCCTAAGGATGGTTTCGGGTAGTTGTGGATGTGGAGTCCTTAATATATGAAAATATATGTGAGGCTCAAGTTTAAATAGGATTTATAATGCAGCCACAAAACTACGACAAATTTACTATTTGGAGATGAAATCCCAATTAGGTCCACACAGTAAGGGACTTTTTGATGTGTGAATTTGATTAATGTGTTTGGATGTGTGGGAAGAAATGTCAAATGCAACCAATTAAACCCCTACGTACAGTAGATTTGCAATCAAGAATGAAATAGGTTTGTTTTTAGCCCAAAACCAAGTATGGATATTTGATGAGAACAACCACACAAGGAATGGAAAATGCGATGAAAAAGGAGAAACTAAGACAAAAGGGGAATACCCAATTTTTTATTTTATCTTCAAAATAAAGCAAGCAAAGAGAAAAATCCAAGCAATCCAAAAGCCCAACATGAACAAGCAAAATAAAATCCTCTACCTATAATGTTAGTGGAAGAAAAATGGAAAATGAAAAATGAAACAAAATGCAAGAGACTCACCTAAGAGGTTAATCCCACCATGTGTGCTAGAATTTTGGATGAAATTTTCTCTTTCTTATTCATATTAGTGAACTAGATACTAAAGAAAATAAAACAAATCAAAACATGTAAGGGTTTAAGGTACCTTGGGAATAATATGGTGATGATGGACGGGTGCAAAGTAAACTCCTTGCTGCAAGCTTGATGGATCTACACAACAAAGATAACTAGAAGGAAAATGGATTAGATGGTAGATGAGGGGGTTTCTTGATGAATTCGGTTCCAAGAAGTGTGAACTTCCTTATGTGGATGTTAACCCTTGTATTTGATAAAAGAGGATAAAATAAATGATAAAGGACTGAATAACATGAAAAATCTAAACCTAAATAGAATATAAAATCGTAAAATGATAGGAAATCTGGTCTAGATCAACACAAAATGAAATATACCTAGCTGGGTTGACTATGACCCAAGCTATAGAGTCAAGTTGATGTTGACCCGGGAGGTGGATCAAGATAGTAAGTAAAATACGAGATCATAAAAGATCTGTATGTAGATATGGAGATGTTGAAGGCATGTAGAAGCTGATAGTAAAGCGCATAAAATATATGAAACAAGGGAAACAAAAAAGATGCAAGAAAATAAGGATTTAGATGGGTAGGATGGAAATAGGGCTTGGGTCAATGGAAACTTGGTTGAGTTGGCAATGACTGAAGACTAGAAGAGTGGACTCGGATCGATAAAGTGGTAGGATGATGGATCCGGGAACCATATGTGGTGGTAGAAATAGAACAACAAACTTCTATGGATCTGGATGACAGAACAAGTGACATAATAGAGACAGGGTCAATGAAAACTTGAAAGGGTCGATGATGACTTGGGCTGATATAGAAAATACCAAAAGTGAATGGGTTAGATTGACAACCTACACACAAAATGGATGAATGAAAGGATGGATCATCATCTCTACTGGAAGATGGACTGTAAAATTTTATTAACAAATAATAGCAATAACAATGATGCAACAATGTGATAAATAAACACAAGAGAAATATGAACTCCACAAATGATGCAAGAAAGCTCAAAGGGACTCTAAGAAGACTGAAACAACTACAAAGAAGCTCAAGAACAAAGACAAGATCACAAATCGCATGAAATCTCTGATGACACATCCTTTAGATGGGGAATGTGGCTTTATAGGGTTGATGATGACTTGGGTGGGTCATCGCCAACTACCGAGTAATCATCCATTTGGGCAGTAGGAGGATTCCTAACTCAAGGCATCAAGCCCATTAGAAGTGGGATTAGGGTTTTGAAAGGCTTAGGCAGGTTAGGGGTATATATGGAAGTTAAATGGGTATATGAGTGGTCAATTAGAGTAAATAAAGGCTAAGGGGAGCCTAGGGATGATCAACTAGGTAGTTTAGGGATGATAACCAACCTAGAGAAGAGAAATTGGGATTGATTAGGATTAATTAAATAATGAGATGAGGATTAGAGGATAAATAATGAAAATTAGCAATAAATTAGAATGGATAGGATAATATGTGGAAAGATGGGAATAAGAATTAAAATAAAAGGGGTCTAGATAGGTGACCATGTTGAAAGTAAATGAATGTGGGGCGATAAGGGTAGTGATAATAAATTTTGGTGTCTACACTTATTCAAAATATTGTGTAATCATATGTTGATGATCTGCTAACGAAAGTAAAGAAGTGTACCGATGACCCTGAAGTGCTTTGTGTCATTATCTCATGCCTAATCAAATATGGAGTAATGTTAAATCCTAAAAAAATGCATGTTTGGCATGATGAGAGGAAAATTGTTAGGATATATCATTTCATCCCAAGGCATTGATGTTAATCCTAAAAAGATCTGGGTAGTTTTAGAGATGTCTCCTCCTACATATGAATCAAAAATCAGGTCATTTCTAGGAAAACTTGCTGAAATTCATAGGTTCATCCCTGATTTAACATTTTCCATTCATCTTACTAATGGTTTACTTAAGAAATATTATTGCAAAACTTGGACAATCAAGTTCCACGAAGCATTTGAGTCGTGAAGTGCTTCTTTATATCACTTCCTATGCTCATAGCTTTGAAATCTAATCATCCTCTAATATTATACTCTCAAGCTTGATGTCTTGATTGCATGTATGCCAGCACAAGAGGATGATGATTTCCATGAGTGGGCCATTTACTTCATAATCCATACTATTCTCAATTACAAGACACGTTAAATGCAAGTGGAGAAAGAGTGATTTTCAATAGTTTTCACAACCAAGAGATTAAAGCATTACATGCTCAATCAAGAGATATGAGTGATAGTTAAATATAAATAGTTACAAACCTTTATAACTCATACCACCTTGTCCAAGAAGGTATGTCATTTCATAACATTGATGGGTGATTTTGAACTCACATTTATTAACTAAAATTCCATCAAGGGACAAATTATTGCTGATTGGTTAGTTGATAACCCTATAGACTATGGGGATTTGGTAGATTTAGATTTCCTAGATGAATCATATTCTATATAGAGACAAAGCCTCCCATTGCCTCATGTCCATGGTACACTGACATTATTAACCATATTATGGACCAGACATATCCAGGAGGAGCAACTTCACATTAAGAATGACATATATGTGTCATATTTTCCAAATCTGTGATTGTAGAATAAGTGATCTATCAGAGAGCCTTCAATGATATGTTGTTAAGATGTGTCAATCAAGAAGAGTCATAAAATATCCTCTTCAAAGCCCACAACAGATTATTTGGTGGTGATTTCAAAGGGCATGCTACCAGCTAAAATATTCATTGTATGGGATATTTTTAGCCTACTTTAGAACATGATTCTATAGAATATGTATATAGGTTTCGAGAAAGATAAACAATTCTCACATGTGGTACACATTCCTACACAGAGCTCTACAACCCATAGTGACACCTTGGCCCTACTTGGTGCCTCAATTTGATAGGTAAATTCTCTCCCTCATTATCGATGGCCATAATTTCATAATCATGGCTACAAAATATTTTAGAAAGTGGGTTGATTTTATGCCTCTTACGAATGTACCTAGGTCTATGATCACCAAGTTTATTCTAAACAAGATCATCTGTAGGTATGGAGTCCCACAAGTCATTATTTCAGATAATGGCATGCCCTTTAAGAATGAAGAGGTACACTAATTGTTTGTGTAGTTCAAGATATATCACCACACAACCTCTTTATACTACCCTCAGGCTAATGGAAAATCTGAGGCAACATATAAAACCCTAAATTCAATTATCCTTAATATAGTTAAGGATTATAAAAGGGATTGACATCTCAAGTTATTTCCAGCCTTGTGGGCATATAGGACATCAATTAGAACTCCCATGGGGAAACCTCCTTTCTTTAGTATTTGGATGTGAAGCAATTTTATTGTTGGAAATCAAGTTACCTAGCCTTCGTATATCTTTGTAAAGAATTTTGGATGAAGATGGGTACTGTAAAGCATGATTAGTACAATTGGAACCACTTGATGAAGCTTGAATTAGAGCTTAGCAAAGCCAAAGCATTTATTTTGACAAAATGTGTCATCAATATAATAAGAAAGTATACGAGCATGAAATATGTGTCGAGATCTAGTCTTAAGAATCAACAAATGAATTGACAAGAAGACTGATGAAGGGAGAAAATTTAGGCCCAAGTGGTTAGGCCTGTGTGATAAGAGACTTTATATATGGTATGTATTGCTTATGTACTCTAGAAGGTGAATAATTCAACGAATCGGTTAATTCACTTCACCTTAAATGTTTCTACACATAATTCATTTGCATCCCCACTTGTACATTATTACACTCATACTTTGCATCCATACTACATTATCATACTATGAAATTTTATATTGGAACTTACTTTTCAAGAAAACTTTAAGAAACTTTCAAATATTGGAAAAAATTCAATAAAACATATTTAAGTATTCATCATATCATCACTATATTATTGTAATATTTTCATCATCTCAACCATTAGGTTGAAATTTTACATTGGTCCTACTAAAAATTTCATGCCTAGATCTATTCACAATTTCTTCTAGCTCCAGCTTTCTTTTCCCATAGTCTCGTACTTGAAGCTTCTTGGTGTCACATATTTCTATAAAGAACTATTTTATGACAAAATTAGTCTAAACATTTCACCCGAATCTCATTTTCACCTATCTCAAACTTTGGTGTTGAGCCCTCACATCTTACTGGTTATGTGGGGTTGAGGCTAGGGAAAGCATTCCTTCCCAAAAGCACAAGTATAAAATAAAAATATTAATAAAAAGGGCCAACAATAAATACAAAAATGCTTTCTTTCAATAAATTATGATACACCTCTTTTCCCTATCAACCTTTGGTGAAGAGACCATGCCTCCTATTGGTGGTGTGAAATTGGGAAAGGAGGGAGGTTCCCTTACTCACCTATTTCTTGTCTTCAGTGATGAGTCCATGCTTCTTACTAGTAGCATGTGGCAAGATGTAAGGTGTCATGTAAAACAAGTCAATAAGATGTAAATAATTTAATGAATAAAAAGTTCTTTAAAATATCAAAATACCAAGAAGATGAATTAGATGTTATGTTATAGGAGAGAGTCAAATAATTAAAACAAGATTTTTTCAATCAAGAGGCCATCCACGGATCTAAGTCTAGTTGAACTTGCAAAACAAACACATCCCGAGTTGGTTAGTTGATCTTGTTTAGAGTAGGGTTGTGAGTCATAGTTGGATATTTGTCAAAATTTTGTCTTCCTTTCACCATTTTCACTCATCAAATCATACAACCTGCATCCCTACTAGCTCTTAGTGATGAGCCCTTACATCTTATTGGTTGCATAGAGTTAGGGGTAGAGCGGGTTCATTTACTTATTATATCACATTCTTCATATTTCTCTATAAAAATGAAATTCCTAAGCATTTCTTGAAAACTAAAGTATCAATTTATAATTTTTTCTCATGTGCATCATGAAAGAAAACTTATTTTGTTTACAAATTTGAATATTCACAATCTATAGCATACATTTATAAAATCATATAAAACATTAGAGATTATAAACATATAAGAGTACATAAGCAAAGGAAACCATCAATGAGTGAAATATTACATGGAATATTAAAAAAAAAAAAAAATTTATATACATATATGTCAATAAAGTCAAGTTTGTATGCCATCACACTCTAAGTGTGGTCAAAAATCTCATCTAGGAGCTGAAACTAAAACAAATCGATCAAAAATGACCCTAAGCAATAAATGCATATGGCCTATCCCTCTCTACTGGATCCATGGAAAGGTGTACAGATAGGACTCCTGGTGCAACTCTTATGATGGGAGTGATAGCCTCCATACATGTAGACATGTGGGAGTGGCCATGAGACGGTGAACCAAATAATCAACCATTGGTAGTATGAATAAATATCTCTCGCCAACCCTCGAATTAGCTACAAAACATGAGTAAAAAATGAAGAATTAGAAATATATCAAAAAATAAAAAAGAGTTGTGCATAGTCTACTAACAATCTAGTCTAAGAAGAAGGGTCGAGAGAATAGTATTCTACTTGGATATCTTACCATCCAAGTTGGGTCAAATGGTGTTAGTGGTGGTGCAGGAGGTGCAACATGCATCTCCTTTGCTTTGAACTCCTCCACTACTATCTCTCCTCCACCCCTCTCTCGGCCATAAAATGAATCTTCGTCTGCTCCTCCTACATATGGAAGATTGTCCTCCATTTACAAAGTCTCACCTCAACCTCAACCTCATCCCTTGCTATTATGGAATCCTCTTTAGTGTCCATACACTCTACATCAATTACCTCCTCTCCTCCCTCCTCATCCTCTACCTCCGCCTCTATCTCCTCCTCTGCCTATGTCTCTTTCTCAACATCCTCCTCGTCACTATGTGTGGGTGTAGCCTCAATATGTAGAATCGGTCTCGGTTTGACAAGGTCGCATATAATTTTTGAAGTGCTGATCGAATCCCAAGAATAATAGTCTACTCAAGATTTCCCTTCGGGCCAACTCTCACCTCTCATATCCCCCTGTATACTATGGGTACCGCTAGGAGGGCATCAATGTAGGGTAACCAAAACTACCTAGGAACTCTCTAGACTAGATAGACCTCCACCCTGCTGGTCCTATCCACTAACTATGTAGTAGAGCTCTAAGTAGTCAAAATAACATCTCCCTCACCCCATAAGATGACCACATCCTGATAAGGCCATGTAATCATTTCATCGGTAGTAAGTGTGCAAACCGATCTATGTGACCCCTTAAGGGGATCCATGCCAACCCACCTCACTTCTCTGATAACCCTAGGATATGATATCCCAATGCCCCTCTAGTAGGGGATCATCTTCTCATAGACCAAAATCATAACAAGTATGGGATGATTGAGGGAATTTCCCCCAATCTAACTATCCTATAAAAATCATGTTAAGTAGTGCCAAAAATATCCACACCCCATGTATACGTGTGAACATACCGCTCAATGCTCTGAATAATGGGGGCCAATAATAGAGTAAATTGTCTCCACCCTTATCCATAACCAAGTACGAAGACAAAATACTAATGATGGCCTTGTGCAAGGTAGGGATAAGAGTAGAGGCAACTGAAACAATCTAATTCCCTTCTTGGTACTAGTATTTTATGCCAATACATCTCCCATGTATGCATCCAAGTTGTGAGATTGTATCAATGAAACCACACTCATCAAATTTAGCTTTTTTCATGTGACAGAACTCCCAAAATGTGATAGGCATCCTTAATGGTAATCATCCACTCCCCTCTAACTCTAGGTAGATGTAAAGTGTTTCATTTGCATCCCAATAGGTCAATAGGTTACATAAAAATAATTTTCAGTGTAAGTAATGTTTCTTAGATAGCCTCCATATCCCGACCCTATACAATGTGTCCCTCTCATCCTGAGTAAGAACATCTAAAATTAGGAGAAAGAATTCACACTCTCAAGCTCTACTCCATTTGATATACAGGCCATGTATTCATAAACATAAAAATGAGAAAGTAAAAACCATAACAATGCATGATAATCTCACTAAAAACATCATAAAAACAATAAAAAACTAAACATTTTTATATACTTAGTCAAATTTGGGTTCTACCCTAGAAATTACATAATCACCACTGCGTGTACAGAGAGGTAGTTTCGTAACCACCCCTCTTTGTAGAGTGACAGGTCTCCTAATTGCCACACCAATCCCACATTTTACTTTAACCTTTTGAAGGTTGCATAATCGAGTCAGTGGTTGCACAACCGCCACTCTACACAGAGTGATGGTTGTAAAATCTCCACAACGATTCCATCTACCAAAATCAAGCCATACCCTAGGGCCCCAAAAATGAAAAAACAAAAAAAATTAACCTTTTTAAATAAAACAAAATCTACATCCCATGTGGTGCCCCTAGTGATGACTACAAAATTATTGAAAATATCCCCCCTTAGGCTAATTTTTTCACGTCTTTAAAATTTTAAGGTTAAAATAAACAAGTGCAAATAACTCACCTATTTGTGATCCACTTCTCTTCCCATTAGTAAGGCTGCCATCATGTTGACACACTATTCAATTTGATTGTATTCCTGCTCAAAACTGTCATAGGTTATCTAGAGCTCAAATTTCACCAAGTAGGTAAGTGCAAATGATTTCTAAAAATAGTAATTTTGATATATATATAGCATGTTTTAACTCTATTTTGATTGTGTGTGTTTTGCAAGGAAGGAGCGTTGTGCCGATGCAAGTATATTTCTATCCCTACGATATGGTAAGTCTTATTGTTGAATATGTCTTTATCTGCACTTGATTCTCATTTTCTTCTTGCAAGTAGCGGGAAGCTTGGATTGGCATACTACCAACACACAATCACATTAGGTATAACTTCTAACCTTCCCATTTAGGAGTGCCATACTCAGACTCTATGTTTTACAACTCTTCATGGCTAAAACACTTCTCAGGGGGAAATATGTACGCACTCAATTTTGTATGGTGTAACATTCTTGGAACAATTAAATACCCAATGATGAAAAACTATCTTTCTAATGATGTTCAAGTCTAAATTATCACTTTCAGCATGCTAATTTACCTTACCTATCCTTTTCTATATTTTATCAGCTTTCCTTAAATCATTTTACAGCTTTTACTTAGCTTTATGGCCTTTAGTTATGGAACTGGCATTATGCGTAACCGCCAATCTGCACAAACCAGAAATTTCATGTGCATTTGATCGAGCCTTTTCCAACATTTTTGAATGCATGTCACTCTCTTCAAAATCATTTTTAGCACATGTTTATTAACCAAATTGGCATTTTTTGAGGTTGTTAGATGTGTAAAAATATTCGCTTCTTTACTTACTATTAGTTAGTAAATTAACTACCCCTCATTTGAGTGATTTGGCACTTCTTGGCTGCCAAGTGTCTTTGGACCACTTCCCACCAAATTTATAAAAAAATCTAGACTTCTTCCCAATCATTGGTTGGTTCTTCTTGATTGGAATTTCACTATTATACTTCTAGAATACTGCCAAGAAGTACATAAGAAAACACATTCTTTTTTTATTGTTCCTCTCTTTCTCACATTGCTGCTAGGATACTTATAAACCAGCCAACTCTAGCACTCTCCCATTCTCTCTACACACTTGCATCATAGTTATCTTGACAAGTTTGAAACTCATTGGAAAATAAGCTAAGGGGACATCGAGAATCATTGCTTGCATTAGATTTTTATCTGTACAAAATTTCTAGGTTGGGGGTGTCTTTAAATTCCTGTAAGTTTCTTTTTTATTTTGAATAGATTCAAAGATTTAGTTTGATTAAACACATTTATTTAGAGAAATATAATTACAGAAGTTACTACATTATATTTCATTTGCAAAGATTTCGTTGAGGGTTTCCTCTCAGCTTATCCCTATGGATTTTCCTAAGAAGGATTCAGAGGAAGTTTCTGCTACAATGTATTATTACCATTTCTTCATTATTAAATTGTTTAGGAAAGTTCACTGCATTCAAAATTCAGTATTAGTTGCACATGAGAAAAGCTTCTGTGAAAATATGCTTCTTTGCCTATCCCTATGGATTTGCACGAGAAGTTAGCTTTAGAAGCTTTTGTGTTTGTGTTAGATTTATATTTCTTCATTAGAAAGCTTTTGTTTTATCGGGGAAGCTTTAGGGGAAGAATTGATTTTGAGAATCTTTTCATTCTTCCCATGATTTTGAGGTAGAACTTGAAGAAGGAAGATGCACAACCAAAAATTAGAAAAACATTTATTTTTATCAGATTAGATTAAATCGTCTGTAACATGGAAATAGCCAAATCCGAGTATTTTAGTGTTTAATTTAGTTAGCATTAGAGTATAAGAAAATTTATTTAATTAGAAATTAGTTTTTCTATGAACATTTCATTTATTTTCCAGTAAACACAAAAATACAAAAAAATTAGATTAAATTAATTAGTTTGATTTTATTTTTCTATTCCCTTTTGTTTAAAATTATTAAAAATAAAAAAACAAATAGATTAGTTTTGTTTCTTTGTTTAATTAATTAGCTTTCATTTTTTTAATTATCTAGCCACACGTAGATTTAATTAGGTTCAAGGAGAGTAATCAACTTGATTTAATTTAAATCTACTTGCTTTCATTTGTTAATTAGGCACATAGAGTTAATTAGAAAGGAATTAACACAACTCCTTACATATCCTTAGTTGGCTTAGGTTTCCTAAAACATTGACCTTTCCCTCTTGTGGATTCTTTGTGTGTTTGTTTGTTTGTTTGTTTTAGTAGTTTACACATCCACATGACCATTCAAGGTCCTAAAAACACAAAGATTTAGTGTGCTATCCATGAGTACCTCAACCAAATCTAGATCCACAACTGACGATACATGGATCAAGGCCTTAGACACCTCATTTTCCAAACCACCCCACTTCCACCTATTATTATCTCACAGTTGACATATTTGAACAACAAAGTGGACACCGCGTATGTGTTCTAGAATAGTTAGCTTTGGTCGGGATTAGATTCCACAATTCACCCATTTTTCCTACCCACATATTTCCTCTCACACCTCCATGACCTTATCTAGATACTTCCTTATATAGATACTTTTACGAGGTAAAAATGGGAAAATTCCCATGCATTCCACATCCGGTTCAAATGGTATTTGGTGACACGATGTTGATAGAATTATTGTGTGTTCATTTACCTTGACCATTCCATTTTGCCTTCCCAGGTTAGACATGAATTTATTGCTTTAGATGATTATATTTCCATTGTTCCCATAGAAGACATTCAATTGTCTTGATTACTTGTTATCCATTTTTCACCCATTTTTGCATATTCTTCCTATTCACTCTAGTTATCCATTCCATAACCATCTTCCATCTCATATCGGCTATCCTGGCATGACCTCAAGAGGTTGAGTGTGTCATAGAGTCACGTATTGATTCTCAGGAATACAATCATCTTCTGATTCAATGGAAAATTCTTAAGCATGTATGAGATATGTAGGCAAAGATATACAAAGGATGAATCCTACCTAAGGAAATTTAGCATTGATGAAGAATCTTTTCACGTTTTCATCGAAAGGCATAACTTTAAAGGGTATCCTTTTGAGCAACATATTATAATGAGATGCGAAATCCCTCGTAGTCTTATTGGGGCCCTTTTCATTTGAACAAAATTCACTAGGAGCTATTGACAATATTTAGTGGATTTGAACCTTTCTTCAAAATTGCCTTTGATTTCCTCCCAGTTAGTGATGGATCTATCTGATAGGAGATAGACCCACTCCGATGCCTTATCCTCCAGAGATTATATGAACAACCTTATCAAAAAATATTTGTTTTCTACTCCCAATACACCATATGATGTATTGAATGATACTACATGCTCTTCTGAGAGTTCCATTCCATCTCCTCTGAATTTAGGAAAACTCTTTCTATATCCCCTTGAAAATTATTGAATAGGTTGAGATAGGGTGAGTGGACCTAGGTTTCTACCCAATGAAATAATTAGCAGAGGTATCTCTTCTTTATCTTCCATTATTTCTTCTACTTCGATTCTCGCTTCTACTTCCACTTCTGCAAATTCATCTCCCAATTCTTCTTCTGGTTCTCATTCTTCTTCACTAGGGAATTCAATGTTTAATGGTGGTTGAAAGATGTGACAATCAAGTGGATTTTAGGAAAAGTATCGAAAGAGTTTGAATAATATTTCTAGGACATCCTCCTGAAGAATCGGATAACGATGAGGCTTGAGAGAAAAAATATGAATTATCTCTAATTTTTTTCTTGTGGATTTTGCAAAGCCTCAAAAGTGGTATCAATAATTCCTCTCATCCTATTCAACTTGGTATATCTTCTTTCAGTTATTTTTGGGAAAATATTACAATGAGAATATGAAAGGACATTATGGAATATGAAGGGTCTCTTACAAGAATCAACAAAGTGGGATTTTTACGATGAACTACCATTTTTATATTTTATGGTTTTTAGAATATATACTTTTTTAAAAAATTTGTTATTCGTATATTGGGTGTAGATGTGTTAAATCTGCCCCACCATGGGTGCCAAAAATGCTGGAAAAATAATTTTTGATGGGACAAGTTAGGTGGTTTTCTACCAATGCTTTGGGACTAGGTCACTCTACTTGAATGAGGCATACCTATTATTTTATGTGGACTAAAAAATTAACTCTATTATTTACTTAGAGGTTGGGGATCCAACATCTACAATCCATTGCACTTATGGAAAATGCTTGAAATCTTGTGAAAAGGATAAATTTTCTAGGTAGGTGGGGAAGTGGGAGTGAGAAATTCAGATAGGGATTAATATTGTAAGTAGGAAAAATAATATTCCCATAAATATTAATAAGAATTTATTAACACACACAATTTGAGAAGAATAACAACTTTGCTAATAATACCAAAAAAAGATAAAACCATGAACATAAAATTTCAATTATTCACTCATCTAGAAAAGTAAAAACACCTTTATTTATTGACATATTTTAAAAGTTTTACAATAAGAGAGATGGAGGAAAACATAAACAAAAAAATAGAGGGAATTTGATCACTTGTTTCTAGAGAGAGTATGGGAGATAGTAAACAAGATTAACCATCCTTTGAAATGAGGAGGTTCTCTCAATTTATAGCTTTACATTGCAACTCTTCATCTACCCCCACATTTATGTTCATATTCCCATCACAATTCAATTTTCAAATAACCTTAGGAAATATAAACCAAGTCCCTTTTTTATAATTGAAAAAGGAATTTTACATTAAAAAATATTTCATAGTCACTTTAATGAATAAGACAAAAGTCATGATTTTTACAATGAATAATTAGAAAGGAGGTAGAGAAGAGGAGAAATAATGAGGAGAGAAGAGAAGGAATGCTCCAAAGCATGGATCAAGATGCCTTTGTTGTTAACAAATATTCACTTTGAATAATTTGAAGATGAAATATTGCTCCATGATGGACCCGTAACACTTTGTTATGCTTCACTAATTAAGAGATCTGATGAAGAGCACTTTGAACACCTTTCTTATTTTTAAAAATCTTGAAATGATGACACTTTTCAACACTTATTGAAAAAATATAGAAGAGGTGTGATTAGCACCTGAGAAGTAGACCACTAAGAACACTAGAAGAGGAATCCCATTATTGATAAAATCATTTTGATCCTCAAACACTGTCATATTTTTATGATCAACCATTCACATGGGAGAGATTAGATACACTTTGTCCACCCCACCTTGATCTTGATTCTTACACTATGGGAACATTAATGCTAAGTTAAGTATGAGATTGAATACTTATGATTCCAGAGAAAGGGAAGAAGAATGAAATGAAAACTGATGTCATCCACCTTTTGATCATGCACCCAATGTGAAATGAACTTAAATGTCCCTTGGTATAAAATTGATATTTTTTTCTCATTTTGAAACTCTTTTCTTACCGCATCTATGTAACACCTCTAACATGGTTGATATCTATGAGGGCTTCTGTATTAGAAGTTGCAAACATTGACATGTGATTCTTGTCTGAAGATAATGTACTCTTGTGAACTAAGAAATCATGTTTGCTGTGGATAATAGGTTATCTGCTGAAATAGATACAAATCTATCATGTTTATGTTGAATTGAAAATGAAGTATTTCATTCCTTCTTATGCTGAATAATTCACTACTTGGGAAAATAAGGAATTGGTTCAATTTAAACTAGTTCATAAGTTTTTTTCGCACTTTAACTTGTGCTTCAATTTTCATATCCTCTCACACAGATAGCTATACCTTGGATCAATTTAAGTGATCTAAGGCATGCTTTTAATTTCATGACATTGTGGTCATCATGACCAAGAAGCACAAATTTTAAGATCTCTAAAATCTAGCTATCTTGAAGTCCCGGGTGAAGTCTGATGCTCCCATGCTTTGTATGTGATATTCGAGTGGATTTCGATTCTTCTTATGGTAAATTTTATGTTACAATTCCTTGTTATATCTAATGGAACCTAATTAATATATGTTCCTAAGTTGTAATATATCCTAAGTTACTAAATCCTTTTAATAATGTGAATGTTAATAAAAAAGAAAAAACCTAAAACTAAATTATTAGACTTTAACCTAAGGATCTAAGTTAGATCCTAAGCTAATATTATGAACCTAACTTAGATTTGGGATAACCTAAGGGGTGTGATGGGATGACATGTAAAATATGGCTGGTGGCACTAACCTCTATGAATTTATGAGGGAATAAATGCAGTTTTAACTCTCTGGTATAGCCAAATTTGGTGAATGCATGAAAGAAAATAAGAAGCCAAGTTGTAACCTCTACCAATGTGTTAGTTGCATGAAATTTTAAATTTAGTGATGGCTAATTGCAAGTTAGTGGTGGTAGGAGATGTGGAAGGAATTTTAGTCTTGTTTGAAATTTAATGTTTGTGACAATAGCGAAAAACCACCTAGGAAGAAAGGGAATTTGGAATGAAGAAGGTTTTTCAATTTTTACATTGATCATTTGGTTTTTGTGAGCTTTAGCTCTGCATGTGGTTTTTCACTTCAAACCCTCAGTTCAAATCCTAGCATGTTTATTTCACCTTGTATGGTAGTGATAGTGATGAAAATATAATCTTAAAGCTATAAGAGGAAGGAGAAGAAGGTTATGAGGAGGTTTGTTGTCTTTTTTTGTGGAGAGGAATAGCTATCGAAGATCTTCTAGAAGATTTACAACAGAAAGAGAAGACATGAGCTCTATTAGGCATGATAGGCCCTATCCCTTAAGTCTTCTGCTTTTATTTAAATGATTCATTAGAAGAACTCTGCTCTTGTTGAAAATATTATGTTCTAGTTTTGTGTTTGTATATTCTTTGCTTCAATGGTGTTTTAGTTTGTTTCCTTTGGATGAACAATGATTTTTGAACTTGTTGTGTGGAATATGAACTCTGGATTGTTCTAGTTGCAGTAATGTAGCTTAATTTTAGTAGAACCTTCTTGGAAAGAAAATGAATCATGTTTTTTCTGTTGGATGAATATTTAGACTGAAGGTTGATTATACATTAGTAAGTAGCCTAGGTTTTGTGTAGGAATTTGTCGATTCTCGAATTAAATTCTTTCCTGATCATTATGATTGGAGTTTAACTATTTATGAGACTTTATTTTAGCAGTTTTGTACTTAGGCCATCATATCAGGATAATATATGCTCCGCATTTGATCTATTTTCTTGATGATGGCTTTGAAGACCCATTGTTTGTTTGAGTTGGTTTCGTGACTATAACTTTAGGAGTATTTAGTTTTTAGTTCTAAGATATAATTTTTGGGTTTTTCCCAAATGGAAACTATTTGAATCTTTTATTCTTTTGTAGAACCTTTCCTCGATGGTGGTCGAATAAGAAATAATGACTAAGAAATTTTTTAGCTCTGTTCTGTTGGGTATAAATCATATTTATAAAACCCATTTCAGGCTTGTGGCTTCCTTAAATTGATCTAGTGTGAACTGTGGAAGGCATGCTTATTTATCGTTAAGTATAGATGAGTGTTTTGTAGAGGGAATTCATCAACACGTTCTCTTTTCCCTTTTCCTTGGATGAATGTTATTGTTTTAGCGACCAGTCTAGAACTAAGACTAAAATTATTATTATGCTTCTTGTGTTCTTCTTGTTGGATGATGATAGAAATATCTTGGCGACAGTTTTGAACTTAGAATGTTTTTTTTTGTTGGTTGTTGGGTCTTCTTGAACTTGTACCCTTTTGGGTTACTCTGTGAAAGGAGGATATGTTGGGTTGATTGCTCAAATATCTATGTTATGTTAAGTTATGTCCTCCTCCTGTGTTGGAAGTATGTTTCTCTAATTTACTTCTCTTTTTAAGAGTTGATTTTCCCATATTTAGGACTGTGGAATTGGAATATTTGGTGTGGTTCAGCATTCACTTCTTGTTTTCTATTCACACTATCATGGGAACCTTGATTCATCATGTTATCTTTACAAACATTTATTCTATCTTGAATCTCTGAATTTTTATGATGTCTTAGATCATGAATTTGATGAGCCTTTGGTAGGAAGTTCCTTGACACTACTTGTTATTTGTTGTTACATTCATTTTTGGATCCTTTTGTATGATGAGTTCCATTAGTCAGTTTAGATTTTGATATTTGTTAAGTTCATAATGAAAAACATGTCTTGACATTCATTAGAATATACTATTCTATAAGGGACTACTTTGTGTATCCAAAACTATAACTTTAAGTTTTGTTTGATTTGAATTGAAAGCCTTTATGAAACCTTTTTGATATTGATGTTTTTAGAAATCCTTGTTAATTACTTTGTTTTGATCACCTTGGATCTAAATTTGAAATGAGTTCAGGTTTGCAAGAAGCCTTGCAATGGGTTATGTTTGACTTTTTCAATCCTTAGTTGTTGGTGCCCATTTTTATCATCTGTTATTTTCCCATCTTTCCCCTTTGTTCTACATGCTCAAAAACATTTTTCTTCGAATTTGGTGATCTGTAATTTTCTCCCTCCAGTATTGAATTCTTAAAAGCTCACAAACTTATTATTTTGCCCCATTTTAAAAGAAAAATACATGTGTGCCTTATTTTTTGCCCTAAATTTCCAAATCCACGGGCCTCTATCATTTTTTCTACTTTTCCCAGCCTTTTGAGCTTGTATTTTTCGTTTCATGCGTTATTTACCCTAAAAATCTATCCCCATGGTCAAAAATTTCCTAAAATCACTTCCCATTTGTTTTTTGACCAAAAAATCCTTCACCCACGAAGAAAAAATTCAAATTGGGCATCTTTGGAAAATTTTGTGTTTTTGATGGTCATACGGGTGTCCTTTGCCCATCAAATTTAAGCTCAAGCCTCCCCTCATATGTGGCTACTTTTGGTTGGAAAAGGATCGGCGGGTTTCTTTGAAAACTTAGCATTTTTTGAGTTTTGGCAAAAATCCAAATTTCCCCCATAACTCCGCAGTCCTGTAGGAGGGACACGTGTCATGTTCTCATTCACAGGTAGGGATGGAAGGTTGGCAAGGGGACTTAGAAGACTTTTTTTCCTTTTTGGCGAAAAGGGAAAAGGGTGAGGAAAGGGCCATGGGTCCACATCATTGGAAAGGTAGACACATGGTAGGCACAAAGGAGAGTGCGGGTCACCGGGTGTAAAGGGGAAATTGTTCCCTTTTTACAAAAGGAGTTAAGGTGAAAATTAAGCCCGGGTCCGAATGAACCACATGGAGACACATGGTGGGCGTAAGAAGTGGTCAGCAAACCACCAGAGGCAAAAGGAAATTTTTCCTTTTGAAAAAAAGACTTAGAATGAAAATTTGAGGTGTGGCTCCATGACAAATTAGAAGGAGACACATGGCAAGGAAGAAATAAGAGGTGTGAGCTGGAAGAAAAATGGAGAATTTTCCCTTGGTGAAAAAAGGGGTTAAAACATGAAATAAGCCCGCATATTCTTAGCGATAGAGAGGTGACATGTGTCAAGGACAAAGGTGGAGGTGTGGGCCCATGGGGAAAAAAGTGAAAAATTTCCAAAATTCCAAAAAGGGTGGAAATGTGCAGAATTGAAGCGCGATTTCAATGGGACCCACCATATGCCACGTGTCAGCACCAAATTTCAAGGGTGGAGGGGCGAGAGAAAAAAGTCAAAATTTTTCCATTTTTCCAAAATGTTAAAAGTCAAAAAGTGATCCCAAATCCATTCCCAATCACATTTTGACACGTGGAGGGCTCAGATTGAAGGAAAAGGGAAATCAATGGTAACTATACATTTTCCATTTTGGCCACCATTTTTGCTCTAGGAAGTGTGGAAATGCATCAATTTTCATCAAATTTTTGGCAAATTCATGTCGTTTGTGCCTGCAAGGACCAATGCAAGTGGTTTTAGGGATCAATTTGTAGATTTGAGGTGTTTTTGAAATAATTTTTGCCCCAACCCATGTAAAATGTGAAATATCAAATCAAGAAGTTGCAGAATCAAATTTTGAAATGATAAGGATGAAATAATGAAATGAAAGGAGTCTACATGCTTGGAGAATGAAAAAATGCCTCCACAATGGATAATGATGAAGGATTTGTAATGATTCACCTTTTTTGAAACACCTGCAACTTTTGTTGTAAATTTGTTAAACGTCCCTATCTGTGAATCATGTTGGAATTTTGTAACAAACTTGATGCTTGGGCATATTATTTTCTTGGGAAAGAAGGATCAAATGTAATAAAGTGTTATATAATGCATGTTTTTGACATGCAAAAGGTCGAGAGAAACTTAGAATTTCATGGAAAATCTAGGAAGAAGCCCATTCTCTGAAAAACTTCCTGAGAACCATTTCTAATTCCTTTTTGCATCATATTTGTATCATGTTGAGTTGGTTTCAGTTGTAAAGCCATCAACAAGCTCTAAGATTGTTCTTATAACATTCCCCTACTGATAAATTTGGTCATTCTAGATTATTTTGTGTTGTCTCTTGGCAAAATTTGCATGCACTTATGTTTCAAAATGTTTTCAATTTGTGTTTCTTGCTCCTGTTGCAGTCTTGTGTCTAAAATCTCTCTTGATCATACATGGTCTCATTTCTTGTTGATAGTTTAGTGGCATTTGCAATCTCACATTCAGAAGAGATTTCATCTGATAAAGAGATAACATATTTAAAATCACTTTACCTTCCTTGAATTTAGAGATTGTTTGTAAACCTTTGGGTGCACCTTAGGTCATGATAAAATAGAGATTTCTGGATGCTTTGTTGGTTCATCTACTTCAAGATTTTGTGGCAGGTTGTCAAATATTGTGTGGAAGAGTGCAGATTTGGGCCTCCATTTGGTGCACATATCCTGGTTGAAGGAGTACCTTAACCCTTTTGAAGCATTTTGTTGTTTAGGTCTTACAAATTTCTTGCAAAGGTCCTCAAAGAATTTGGCAAATTCTGGTTAGTCTTGTCTAAAATCTCCCACCAAAATTCATTCAAACAAACTAATCCTACCCATACTACCCCTACATTGCATTGTGTGTCAACAAAAGAATTCAATCCATTTACAAAAATGCACAAAGAAAATCAGGATCATACAATGTCTTCAGTAACCCTTGCCTTGCATTGAAAATATCTCCATAATCTAGGAGTGACAACTTGTGAAAGTCAGATTTGGAGTGTTGATCATATTTTCCAAGGCCTTTCCATACTATTTACACAAATTGAGGGATATCTTCATCTCCTTCACCATTTGAGGGTTACAAAAATAGGTCCTCTTACCTTGGTTGAAAGGCACAACCTAAAATAGTTAGGACAAGATCAAGTCCTATTTGAGTGCTATCCATCTCTCCACAAATCTGAGTGCCAGTTAGATCACATCCCTAGCTACAAAATGACACACATCATGATCTATCTAACTTCAAGCTTCATGCCATATCTCTGATGCTACTCAGACTAAAAGGAGAACAAATTTGGGTACCAACACTTTCTGGCGCTTTCTTGGGAATGAAGAATGCAGTATCCAGAAATTCTTTTTAATTTGGATTTCATTGAGATTGATTTGCTGATTCATTTGCTATTCCATATCTATTTATCCCATCAACAACACTAGTGGCACCATTGTTGGGGAGATTATTTAGTATTTCAGTATTTCAGATCCCTGGTAATACTTCTTATGTGATTTATGTGCAATTACAAATCTGAGTATCATCTTCTGATCATATTTATAAGGTTGGAATGAAGAGTAGAGTTTTGAGTTTGATATTTTCTTAGTTCAATCTGATCCATGTGCATACATATTTGAGATATTTGAATGCATGTCAAACCCTAGTAATGTCCCTTGCAAATTTTGACATGCAAATACATTGTTGAAGCATCATTTTATAATCAGATTTGTAAGGATTAAGTGAAGATATAAGTTCTACCTACAATTTTATCAGTTTCCAGTAGTTGTTGCACTTCATTTGCATTTGTGATTGATAAATTCAAGAAAAGGAAGGTCTGATCTATAAATTTTGGTAAGATTTTTAGTGTTGATAGGTATTTGACAGAGTATTTTAGTGCATTTGCACAACTAGGGTGAAAATCCTTAGTGGTGACTCCATGTTGTTTTGATCTTGATAAATACCAGTGTCTTACCTTTCTATCATTTATTTTTGTGTTGCTAATCTCTGCAAAAATTGAAGGAAGAAGATCTCTCTTCATTAGAGACTCTACTAAGAAGTTGTTTTCAGATTCAAGGAACTCAGAGTTAGAAGGGAGAAGAGTTTGGAAAGTTGTTAAAGGTCAGACATCAGGCAAAGATATATCCATTGGTGAGAGAGATCAGCCTTTGGTAGAGGATTATCACTCTTCTTCAAGTGATTTTGATTCAAGAAATCCTCTCATAAACTTGTTTTCCTCAACTAGTGAAGGTCCTTCTGCTGTACCGGTGAGTTCCTTCTCCAATCTACACCTCTGTGTTTCAATTCAAATAAAACTTTCCAAGAAAATCAGCACTTAGAGAATACCAATCTTGTGAACCACATTCTTGAGCCCCAAAGACCTTGCACTCCTCATCATCTTGTGTCACCCCCAAGATCACCTCCACTAAACAATATGGCTCAGCCTAGACCTCCATTTGTTGTTAACACCTTTGGTCCTATAGACTTTAGAGGAATGGATGGTTACCCAAATGTTGTCCCACAAGATGTCAAAAATAGGTTGCCAAAATTCCAAGGTAACAATGCAATAACTGGTGATCAACATCTCAAACTTTTTGTTAACATGATGGAGGATTTTGAAATAGAGTTTGAAGATGTGTATATTAAATTGTTCATTCATACACTAGAAGAGGATGCTAGGGATTGGTACAAGGCTCTTCCTAATAATTCAATTGATTCTTGGACTGAGATGAAGAATGCATTTAGGTTGCAATATGGTGACAAGACTGATCCTAGATTTCTCTTGTCTGAATTTGAGAATATCAAGAAGAACCCCAATGAATCAGTTCATGACTTCAACACAAGGTTTAACAAAACTTTGAGAAGGCTTTCACCTTAATCTGAGGCCTTGTGATGAATCTTGTTTAATCAAATATGTAGATGCATTTGATAAAAAGGTAGCCTATTACTTAAGAGACAAGAACCCTACCAATCTAAGGCAAGCTTTCACCATGGCACTTCAAATTGAAAACAATATCAAAGCAATTGGGAAACCTCTCAAGAGAGATGGTGTAAAGTTGATAAACCCTGAAAAACCTCAAGCTAGCAAGGGTGCTGATTTGGAGGAGGTTGTGAAAACTTTGGTAGGGGCTTGTCAAAGAAATTTCATACAAGTTGGCAAGAGCTGAGAAGGGAATTGGGAAAACTTCACAAGGTCAAAAAAGCACAAAACCATGACATATTTTCCAATCATCCTAGGGTGATCAAGAGATTTCATGATAAGGAAAAGGACCCATTGGATTTGGAAATAGACAATCTCAGGCCAAGGAAAATAAGGTAGTGCCTGATCCACTAACTGCTAGGGTGGCTACTATTGATGATGCAAATCAGATTGATTGGTGTGACAGATGTTTTTTACCCCATCCTCCATGTGAATAGATCAGAAAATTGAAGAGGAAGTTGATGATGAAATTGATGATGATGCCTGCATGATGGAGATCCCTGCAAGTTCACCAAGGGAAGCAACTTCAACGGATGTCATAAGTGCTAGGACTATTGTTGTTTTTTGGGATTGTATCCAATGGGTACATCTTCTTCCTCCTTCTCATGTTTTAGAAATTGATAATGTACAAGCCTTTGAGCTGCCCAATAATGATTTTGAATACTTGAGGGCATTGATGATCAAAAGTATGATGGAGGTATACCCTTGGAAGAGGATAGGTAGCTACTTATGAATGTTGTAGTTTCCCAAGAGAAGGAGCACAATACCAAAAGTAAGGTTGCCAAAGGGCAACAAGCCAAGTCCAAATTTCCATTGCTTACTAAAGAAACTCCAAAGAAAAATACATCTGGTGAAGGCCCTATTCCCCTAAGAAAAACTTGTGATCCTCCCCATGCCCAAACTGAAAAGACTTCCATACCATCTAATGAATCTGCTTGTCTCCATTCCAATGCTTGCTTTACCCAAGAATGCTCCATATGATATTGCCCAAGTCTTGAGTCAGATCAAGATTTCTGTCCCAATTGCTGAGTTGCTTAGGATTCCTGAGCACAAGAAGAGGGCTTTTGAATATTTAGGATTCAAAGAGGAAGAGAGTACCCAAAGCAGAGTTAGAAGCAAGGTTGAGATTCCTATTGCCATTGCAGAATTGGAACAGCCACAAGTGTTAGAAGAGTTGGGGGAACCACCTGAGGTTTACTTAGGAACTTCTTTGGTTAAATCTCAGCTGAACGTGGATCCATTTTTCACTACCTTGGTTATCAAAGACAAGTTGTTACATAATTGTATGTTTGATTCAGGAGCCTCATGTAATGTCATGCCTCTTGAGGTCATGAATGAATTGGGAATCAAAGTGACAACAACATATGGAAAGTGTACTACCATGGATTCCAGAGAAGTGCCAGTTGTTGGGTGTGTCAAAGATCTGGTGGTGTAACTTGCATCTTATCCTGGGAGGAATTTAAAATTGATGTTGTGATTGTTGATTGCCTTACTAAATGGGGTATGTTATTGTCAAGAAAGTGGGCTACAAGTGTTGGTGGGAGTGTCCAAATGGACATGTCTTATGCCACTATCCCCATTGAAGGAAACTTAGTGAAATTATGTGGAGAGAAGAAGATGATGTACCTTATTGAAGACCCAAACAATGCATCTTATGAAGTTTTGCAGGCAGATGCTAGTACTGATCACTTTGTGAGTTTTGTGGATTTCAAGGAGTATGAAGTTGTTGAAAACATATCTCCTAAGTATGTTGTTTTTTCTAGAGATTTGGTCCTTGATTCAACCTTGAAAAATGTTAAAAGGTTTGACCTGAACACAATGGAGGAGCTTCAAAGAAACTAGATGGTTTACAAATTAAACAAAGAAGAAAAGAGGTATATTTCTAGTTGCTAAAAACATATCAGAACCTCTTGGCATGGTCATATCCAACATGGAGGACATTTGGGGTTTCCCCTTGATTTTTTTTCTTTGAATCAAGGTTTTCTTACCAACTTGTATAGTGTATAGTGTTTGGCTTTTGCTCTGTTTTTGGTGTTTTGGTGGTTCTTGGTTTGCCTTGGTGTGTGGCAACCATTTTTGTCAGTTTCTCAACTATTTTTGGTGGTTTTGGCTCATGAATCCATTTTCCCAATGGATTATTTTGGCACTTGGTCTACTTTTGTTCTTTTGGCACTCACTAGGAGTGCCCATCCCCGAGCAGGAGCCGATGTTGGTGCCCATTTTGATCCTCTATTATATTGCCATCTTTCCCCTTTGTTTTGCATGCTCTAAAATGTTTTTCTTCGAATTTGGTGATCTCAAACTTTCTCCCTCCAGATTGAATGCTTTGAAAAGCTCACAAACTTATTATTTTTCCCCATTTTGAAAGAAAAATACATGTATGCCTTATTTTGTGCCCTAAATTTCCAAATCCATAGGGCCTCTATCATTTTTTCTACTTTTCCCAGCCTTTGGAGCTCATGTTTTTCATTTCATGCATATTTTCCCTAAAAATCTATCCCCATGGTCAAAAATTGCCTAAAATCACTTCCCATTTGTTTTTTGACCAAAAAATCCTTCACCCATGAAGAAAAAATCAAATTGGGCATCTCTGGCAAATTTTGTGTTTTTTTACGGTCATACGGGTGTCATTTGCCCATCAAAATTTAAGCTCAAACCTCCCTCATACATGGCCACTTTAGTTGGACAAGGATCGATGGGTTTCTTTGAAAACTTAACATTTTTTTGGTTTTGGAAAAATCAAATTTCCCCCATAACTCCGTAGTCCCAGGAGGGACACGTGTCACTCATTCAAAGGCGGGATGGAAGGTTGGTGGGACTTAGAAGATTTTTTTCCTTTTGGTGAAAAGGGAAAAGGGTGAGGAAAGGGTCATGGGTCCACAATGGGAAAGGTAGACACATGGTAGGTTCAGTGAGGAGAGTGGGGGTCATCGGGCCAGGGGGGTGGGAAAGGGAAGTTTTTCCTTTTAGCAAAAATGAGTTAGAGAAAAATTAAGCCATGGGTCCGAATGAACCACAGGGAGACACGTGGTGGGTAGAGAGCGGTGTTGACAAGTGCCGAAGAGGAAAAAGGAAATTTTTTCCTTTTGCAAAAAGACTTAGAATGAAAATTTGAGGCGTGGCTCCATGACAAATAGAGGAGACACGTGGCAGGGAAGAAATAAGAGGCACGGGCCCGCGGAGGAAAAGTGGAAATTTTCCTTTAGCAAAAAAGGGGTTAAAATGTGAAATAAGCCCAGTGGATCCTTAGTGATAGAGAAGGTGACACGTGTCAAGGATAGAGGTAGAGGTGCGGGCCCATGGGGAAAAAAGTGAAAAATTTCCAAAATTCCAAAAAGGGTGGAAATGTGCAGAATTGAAGCACGACTTTCAATGGGACCCACCATATGCCACGTGTCAGCACCAAATTTCAAGGGTGGAGGGGCGAGAAAAAGGTCAAAATTTTTTTCATTTTTCCAAAATGTTAAAAAGTCAAAAAATGATCCCAAATCCATTCCCAATCGTATTTTGACACGTGGAGGGCTCATATTGAAGGAAAAAGGGAAATCAATGATAATTGTGCATTTTCATTTTGGCCACCATTTTTGCTCCAGGAAGTGTGGAAATGTGAAATTTTGCATCAATTTTCATCAAATTTTTGGCAAATTCATGTCGTTTTTTCCTGCAAGGACCAATGCAAGTGGTTTTAGGGATCAATTTGTAGATTTGAGGTGTTTTTGAAATAATTTTTTCCCCAACCCATCCAAAACATGAAATATCAAATCAAGAAGTTACAAAATCAAATTTTGAAATGATAAGGATGAAATAATGAAATGAAAGGGTCTTGCATGCTTGAGAATGAAAAACATGCCTCCACAATGGATAATGATGAAGGATTTGTAATGATTCACCTTTTTTGAAACACCTGGCAACTTTTGTTGCAAATTTGTTAAACGTCCCTATCTCATGAATCATGTTGGAATTTTGTAACAAACTTGATGTTGGGCATATTATTTTCTTGGGAAAGAAGGATCAAATGTAATAGAATGTTATATAATGCATGTTTTTGACATGCAAAAGGTTGAGAAACTTAGAATTTCATGGGAAAATCTGGGAAGAAGCCCATTCTCTGAGAAACCACCTGAGAACCATTTCTAATTCCTTTTTGCATCAGATTTGTATCATGTTGAGTTGGTTTTAAGTTGTAAATCCATCAACAAGCTCTAAGATTGTTCTTATAACATTCCCCTACTGATAAATTTGGTCATTCTAGATTATTTTGTGTTGTCTCTTGGAAAAATTTGCATGCACTTATGTTTCAAAATGTTTTCAATTTGTGTTTCTTGCTCCTATTACAGTCTTGTGTTTAAAATCTCTCTTGATCATACATGGTCTCATTTCTTATTGATAGTTTAGTGGCATTTGCAATCTCACATTCAAAAGAGATTTCATCTAATAAAGAGATAAATAGATTTAAAATCACTTTACCTTCCTTGAATTTAGAGATTGTTTGTAAACCTTTGGGTGCACCTTAGGTCATGATAAAATAGAGATTTCTGGATGCTTTGTTGGTTCATCTACTTCAAGATTTTGTGGCAGGTTGTCAAATATTGTGTGGAAGAGTGTAGATCTAGGCCTCCATTTGGTGCACATATCCTGGTTGAAGGAGTACCTTAACCCTTTTGAAGCATTTTGTTGTTTAGGTCTTACAAATTTCTTGCAAAGGTCCTCAAAGAATTTGGCAAATTCTAGTTAGTCTTGTCTAAAATCTCCCACCAAAATTCATTCAAAATAACTAATCCTACCCCATACTACCCTACATTGCATTGTGTGTCAACAAAAGAATTCAATCCATTTACAAAAATGCACAAAGCAAATCAGATCATACAATGTCTTCAGTAACCCTTGCCTTGCATTGAAAATATCTCCATAATCTGGGAGTGATAACTTGTGAAAGTCAGATTTGGAGTGTTGATCATATTTTCCCAAGGCCCTTTCCATACTATTTTCAAAAATTGAGGGATATCTTCATCTCCTTCACCATTTGAGGGTTAAAAAATAGGTCCTCTTACCTTGGTTGAAAGGCACAACCTAAAACAGTTAGGACAAGATCAAGTCCTATTTGAGTGTTATCCATCTCTCCACAAATCTGAGTGCCAGTTAGATCACATCCTTGGCTACAAAATGAAACACATCATGATCTATCTGACTTCAAGCTTCATGCCATATCTATGAAAGGAGAAATACATATAGAAAGTTACATTTTTTTTACTAAAGAAATTATTTCTTTATTATGATGATTATGTGGCATCATTACTTGAGATGTACTTTTGTTGGAAAGGAAAAATGTAATAAAACTAGTTTTATATTGTTGTTATGACACTTTGTAATCTCTGAAATACTTCTATAATTAGTGAATGGATCACTCCTTTTTTATGAATAAATGGTTTGATGATTGTTGAATACTACTTTATTGTAATACCTTCTTTGGCATAAATTGGGATGTATTATTAAGTAATTGTTATCCAAAATGAGCCCCCTACATATTTTTGATAACTTGCCTTCATTCCTTCCTTCCTTGTGCTTCAAATTCAATTTTCACATATTTCAAGCACTCAAAGGGTTCTGGAAATGATTCCATTAAATAGAGAATTTTCTTACTTTTCCAGAAAGGTAAAATTTTCCTCTTAACTCGTAATTTTTGACTTATGGCTCGATGGAGTTTTTTGGGGAAATTTTCCTAGAAAGGCCCGTGGCCAATGAGAAACTAACATGTGGTAGGGTAGAGTGGTGGACATTAAGGGATGTTGGAGTTTTTGGCACTTTGGTCAAAGGGTGCAAAGGAAAAAATCGGCCCGCGGGCCCGTGGAAGGAATAGAGAAAAGTTGCGAAGGCCCCGCATTGAATGAGGATGTGCCACGTGTCCATGACAGTGGCGGGAATAAGGGGTGCGGAGGAAATTTTGGTTTTTTTTCAAAGTGATAAAAGTACAAAAGGGAAATGTTGGACCGTACCTCCACACTTTGAACCAAAGAGAGACATGTGTCACCGGGAGAGTAGGGCGTTGGGAAATTTTGGGAAATTTTCCCAATAAAAATCAAAAGGAAAAAGGTGAAGTTTGAGCCCGCGATTCCATCAGTGAATTGGTAAGCAATACATGGCAGTGAAGTAGTGGGGCAAAGGGATTTTTTGGGAATTTTTCCCAAATTCAAAAAAGAGGAAAATTTTTAAGTTTCAGTCCGAACCCGATTTTTTCCCTAAAATTGCCGTTTTTGCCCGAAATCTTCAAAGGGGCATAACTTTCGATCACGAGCTCAGGTTTTCACGTTCTTTATATCATTGG
Organism: Taxus wallichiana var. yunnanensis; assembly: GCA_018340775.1. Lineage (NCBI taxonomy): Eukaryota > Viridiplantae > Streptophyta > Pinopsida > Cupressales > Taxaceae > Taxus > Taxus wallichiana. The sequence goes on from CM031238.1 coordinate 454,965,959, forward strand.
AAAGCTGTTAAAATACTCTACATGATGGAATATTCAATTTTGATTTTTGATGGAGATTTATGAGAGAAAAATGGAAAAACATCTCTGGCATGCAAAAAACACAGAAAATGACTCTAACCACCAAAATTAATGAAGTATGGGCCTCTGTTTTGCTCTGTAAAGCAATGTACTTTAAAGTATGGGATTTTTATGGAAACCCATAATTTTTTAGGCCCATTAGATGAATCTTATCAGTGGTTGAAGTCCCAAATCAATTTTCTCATGTTTTCTCCTTTCTTCCATTCTACTCGATGGTTAAAAGCCAATTTTGGCTCATTTGTAACAAGTTGTTCATCATTCTTTTCTTCCCTCCCTTATTTTCTTCCTGTAGAAAATGGAGATAGAACCTCCTCCCCGCTCTATAATGGAATTGTTTTCCTCTTACCAAAGAAAAATGATGTTTTGTGCAACTTAAGAGCAATAAAAACGTGTTTTGTGATGCATTTGTCCATCCTTTCTCGTTTTTATTTGTTTTCTTCTTACCTATCTTCATTACAAGTATTTTTACATGTCGAATGTTCATTGTAGGTTTTGGAGCTATTTTCATGGAGTTTTCAAACATTTTTTGTGTGAAATCCATCATTGGTTTTGTGATGCACTTGTCCATCCTTTCCATTACTCACCTCTTCTTGTTCCATGACAATTTTGATAGATGTTCAACTTTTTCCTTCTCTGGTGTATCATCGTTTTAGTGTAGGCTCTATTTTTTCCTCTTTTCTCTCTCTCTGTCTCCTTGGCATAGTTAGATTAGGATTAGATTAGCTTGCCTGCAATGGAATATCTTGTGGCAGGTAGTTTAGGAAGAGGAACCAGCCTTCTCTGGAGAGCTTTCTCCATTTGCAAAGGTCCCACACTTTGAGAAAGCTCAATGTTGTGCATTCACACCAAATGACATTGCCTTAGAAAAGTAGACACATAGGTCATTTTGGGGGTTCTCAGAATTTGCACTAATAGTTTTGGCATGCCCAATGGGATTTTAGATGTCTTCCCTTATTACTAATCTAAAACACAACAAAAAACAATATATACAGTATTCACACTAATCTAACCATTGGGGTTGGGATAGAATCCCAAAATCCACATTCACACGATTCAAAGGTATTGCTTTCGTAAATGAACTAGGTCGGAAACTATTACAATGAGAAAAACACAATGGAAAGGAAATGAGAGAAACGTATTTTCTTTCGTAAACACAGCACGAAATAATCATACGGGCTTTAGATCATAAATATAATGTCTGAAATGATTAAAAACACTAAGATGCTACAAAAAGAATAGCTTAAGATCATGAACGTAAGAACAATGTCTTAAGAAAGATATATCCCACAACACAAAGTTTGCAAAATAATATCAACTCCTATTCTTCAAAATGATTAAAAGAAAACACAAAGTTTTTCTTCTTTCCAATAGCTCCAAATATTCCAAAAATCTCGACCCTTTGGAATGCATAAGCATCCCTTATTTATAATAAAAGGAATCGAGAGAAAATAGGATAAATCCTAGAAAATAGTGTTCTTTAAAAAGAGTTCTATTTTGCTTGACTCTCATGCAGGAGACCAAGTCAAAATTTGCTTCCTATGTGACGAAACAGAAATGAAAAAGACATGTCAATTTCAAGATTGAAATGACATGAAACATCAAGACTTAATCTGAATCATCATCTTTCGCTCCTTCATCTTTCTCTTCCTCCAGCTGAGCCTGTTTGTTCCGAAATTCTTGGAACTTTCGAATTATGCCTTGCATTTTGTTTTCATCAGGCGCAGTGGAATGATCATTCAAAATTTCACAGGTTTCATGGGTATCACTAGCACTTTGCGGGAAGCTTTTTCAATCTTTTGCTGAGCCTTCTCAAGGCCTCCAAAGAATGTTCAATTCTTACAAACCGATCAATGATCTCAATACCAAATCCGTGCGTTGGTTCATGCTGAACAGACTCTTGGACTTGTTTGAAAAGATCATCAGCTGATAGGATGCCTGAGTTTCCAACTGACACCTTTGGACAAATCTTCAGCAACTCTTCTTCCAGATCACTTTTGCCATCAATCAATTTATCCCTTGATTCTCTCAACTTACCGCAGGCTTCGTTGAGAATCTTTACCCTGAACCTGATGGCTTTGGTCAGCTGGAAATGCTTATCCGCATGTGGGATGATGCCTTCTTCTACCAAGAGATGTGATGGCATTTGCTTTAATGCCTGGAGAGCTTCAAAAGTCAAATCAAGATGTCCAATTTCTTGAGAGAAATCATCGTCCATCTTCTCTCCATCACTCTGAATGTTCCCCAAAGATTGATAGACTTCCACGACGTCTTGAATCACTTCCTTCCCCTGTTGGAGCAGCCTTTGGATCCATTCATCGACCACCCTTCCTTTTTTATTAATCTTCTCAATCGTAGGCACTGATGAGAAATCGAATCCGACAGGGACAGAAGAAGATGGTATGGATTCGAGGGGTTTTGAGAGCTTAAGCAAAACCTCAGTCAACTGCTCCACTTTTCCTTTAAGCTCATCTCTGTTGTCTTTTGTTTCTTTCAACTTCTGGCACAACACGTTTGTGGCATCCCGCGCATCTTGTTGTGCTCCTTCTGCTGTCACTCTTCCTAGAGCCACCCTGGTTATCTGATAATCAAAGGCTGTTACGTCCTCTTTAGTTTTGTCAGTCGCGGGAGTGGCGATCTCTGTGAACTTATGCCCTGAAGCGTCCACCAAAACCCTTGAAACTATTTTGGGTTTCTTGGCCGATTTAGCAGTAGGAGCCTTGAGTGAGCTAAAATCAAAGGCCGGTATGGGTACAATCACCTTCCTCTTCCTCGGAGTTTTCTCGAGTAGCCATTGCGGCGTATCAGAGGGAGTTGCCACTATTGTAGAAGCTGGTATCATACTCTCAAGGGGAGAAGGTTCTACTAGTGGAGGGGGAATAGTTACCAATGTGGTAGTAGATTCAATAAAAAGAGGCACAGGAGGGGGCGTGTTGGTGATTACTTGGGTCCCAGCAGAGAGGGGTGAGAGTCCAGAGAAAATACTGGCCATGATTGAAGAAGTTGATGGAGAATGAGGAGGTAGGAGTGGTTGTGAGGGGGGAGGTGTAGATTCAGACTCCAAAGCCAGGATGCAAGAGATAAGGTCTCTTCAGTTGGGCAATCAACAAATGATGAAACCAGAGGCTGGCTTCCTTCTTCTTCCAAAGTAATTTCTCCTATTTCTGGTGGTGTTGGTGATTCTGGCACATCCACCATTTCAACTGGAGAAATAATTGAAGAGATTTCTCTTTCTTTTCTCTTTTTGACAAACTTGACCTTTATAGGCCCCTTAGAAGATTTTTGTCCTTTCCCTTTTTGGAGGGCCCCGCCTCTGAAGCAGACCAACTTTGAAAACTTATCATCTTTAAAACTCATTCCCCAAGAGGAGAGCCATGCTTTGGTGCGTGCAAGAATCAGAGCTGATCTATCTGTAATAGAGGCTTTTTCACTGATCGACCAATCAATAGGTGGGAAAACATATTGATCTTCATTCAGTCCATCATAAGAGGGATCCAGAACACTTTCATTGTCGCTAGTACCTTCTGGTAAGTTAGCGAGCTCAAGTGTTTGAATCTCAGCAAGTGTCAATCTGCTATGATCCTTTCTACGAACAACAACCTCATCACGTAGATCAATCCAGATGTCTTCTATGCTTGGTCTGTGCAGGTGCAGAGTTCCATACGCCCTGAGGACTCCTCGAATGTCAAACCCGTCTCGGGGCTTCATGTGCTTCTTCAACTTGTCCTGAAGCTCATGGACAACATTCTTAGCTTTCACCACTGTCGAACAAGTGTATCTTCCAATAGAAATTGGGAAAGATACAGCAGCCTTATGTTTACTTTGTTGGAACTTGTGGAAATCCAACAATTGCCTAACCAATTCCATCAAGATCAGTTTGTCCCCTGGATATCGGGCAGATGGAAAGGATCCCTGGGTACATGACTACCCATAGATATGTGAACTTCTTGAACTGCAAGAAGACACAACCCCACTTTGAAACCTCAGCCCATGCTTCATCAGATACTCTTGTTTTCCTCAGTTCAGGATTTAACCTGTAGATGTTTTCGTAAAAGAAGGCATCATTCACCCTTCTGAATTGGTCTTGAGACCCTTTTCTTGTCAACTCGAGGAAAATACTTGATAGACATGGTCCACCATCCTGTTTCCCTTGGTATCCAACCCGGATAGTTCCTCATACCGGCCGCTGCATAGGTAACATATGAGGACATATAAAACCTTCCCGTAGACAAGACTATTGTCATTTGGGAATCTATCTCATTACTAATGAGAGTGCCCCAATCAATTCCTTGTTGATTCTTCTTAATGGTGATCATGAATTGATACATCCACCCTTGGAAAACATTTGATTCGGGTAAACCAAAAACTTGACTCAACAAAGTGATGATGTCATTGATTTCCTGAATGAAATCACTTCTGGGGACAAGTCTCGGGAATCTGAAATGGCCGGTTTGGCTTTGATCAGGAACTTCTTATTTACATGCTTGATACAATCTTCCTGATCATTATCCCAAGCTTTCTGAGCTGACTTGATATCTAACTCTCCATATTCTTCAAAATTGGGCAGCTTGAGGAGGTCATCAAAGTAACCTCCATCCAACTTGATCACAACTTCTCCCACCTGGTTTCTCACAGAACGAGAAGCAGAGTCATAACTCGAAGCGCAGGCTAAGATGAATTCAGGGCACTGAGCGGACATAGGAAACCCTTGCAAGAGGTAAACCACTATCGGCTATCGATTTCATCCATGGAGTTTGGGAGGAGCTCTTTACCCTACTCCAGAAATCCTCCATATCTATATTTCCGAGCTCTGTATCTCGGATGTCATAATTGCAATCGATATAGGATGGAGACTCCACCTTTCTGAACTTGTATTTCATCCTTCCTGACTTTTCAGTCTTTTCTTGCGATGGACCAGGGTCCGACATGAGGGATTTCGAAGGAGGAGAGTTTCGAGATCAGGAGATGTTGCACACTGTGAAAACCCCGACCTACTGAAGATGCCGGAAGGGTGGAAAGGCCCGACACACTGAGGAGGATGTCGGGGAGTCCAGAAAACCCGACACACTGAGGATGTCGGAGACTTGAGAAAACCCGGCACTTTGAAAATGTCGGAGATTTTGGAAAGCCCGACACTTTGAAGATGTCGAGATTTTGGAAAGCCCGGCACTTTGAAGATGTCGAGAGATTTTGGAAAGCCCGACACGTCAAATTTTCTGATATACTGCGGGTTTTTGATACTGCACAGCACCCTGCGAAACCCGAGAAAAGGGAATAGGGTTTTTGTTGATTTTAAAACATGCAAGTTCTTTCTTCATCATTTATATCCCAAACATATTTTAATCACAACAACATTCCGGGAAATAACACAAAGTGATAATTCCAAAGAGATGAACCCTAAAACATAAACCCGGTTTAGAAAACAACCCCAAAAGGAAAAAGATAAAAACCCCACAAACCTGGTAAGAAAATGGGAAGAATTCCATACATAATTAATTCACAAAAACCAAGAACAAAGAATGAAGAGAAAAATACCTTCAACCAGGGCAAGGAAAGATCAAAAAATTAACGCAATCGGGCACAGGCGAGTTTCGGGTTTCGAGGTTGGAGAAGCATGCGCGAAAATCCACGAGGTAAAAATACGTCCGGTAAAAATGACGTGGAAATCCATATATATATGAAAATTTGTAATTAATACACTTCAGCTGGCACGTGCCAACCCACCCGACAACTCGGCATTAATGCCATGTCAGCATGCTCGGGAGATCCGAAAACCCGACACAAAGGTGTTGTGAGCAATTCGGGTTTCGGGTTGCGGGAAACAATCGACATGAAGCATGATGCTTAGATGCTTCAAAGTTCCGAAAACCCGACACAAAGGGACTTAGGCAAATTCGGGTTTCGGGTTGCGGGAAACAATCGACATAAAGCATGATGCTTAGACGAAGGCATGCTCCGATGTTCGGAAGGTCCACAAACCCGACTCGCCTTAGTCGATGCGGGTTTTGGGTTTCGGGGAACACAAGACATGAAACATCTAAAACACATGTTGTCCTGTCGGTGAAACCCAAAAACCCGATTATCTCTCATAAAGGCAATTTTGCAAAACCAACTTTTAAAAATTTCGTAGGGTTATCTGATAGTTTTGGCGTAAACTCAAAAATTGAGATAACAGCTGGCTCCAGTTGGGGACTTTCTTTGTGATATCAAAGGAAGAGAACTCAGAATCTCTGGTTTTATCCATTGGGCTATGGAGTCAGAAAAGAAGAAAACCGAAAAACAAAACAAACAAACAAAGAAGACTAAAAGCAAACACACGACATAAAATAAAGTATATACAATGCAAGAGAGCGTCTTGCATTAATGATGGAACAACTTCAGATGTTGACCACTGAAAGGCAAAGGGAGTAATTCTCCATCAAGGTATGATAGATGGAAACTATTTTCACCACTCAGCTGATGAATCTTAAAAGGTCCTTTCCACAAGGAGTCAAACTTTCCGTGCATTCCTTTCTGCTCCCTTCTTTTATCCCAAAGCAACACCAGGTCTCCAATTTGGAAATGACGTTGCCTTGACTTCTTGTCAAAAAATTTCTTTACTTTGCTCTGATGGTCTGCAATGCGATCAACCACTTTGCTTCGTTCTTCTTCTAGCCTAGCTAGGTACATAACCCTCTTCTCAATAGAATTTTGAAAAGCCGCATCTTCGACTGCTTTTGCCAACTGTAAGGCTGCAATTCTACTGAGATAGGAATCTCAGCATCAATCCCGTACAGACACTTGGAAAGGAGACATTCCTATAGCTCACTTTGGGGTAATCCGATCAGCCCACAACGCGTCATACAATGCTTTGTGCCATGTCCTCTGGTTTTCATCTACTAGTTTTCTAATTATGGTAACCAGGTTCTTGTTGCTGGACTCAGCTTGCCCATTGCCTTGGGGATAATAATCAGATGAGTGAGCCAAAGTGATGCCGAATCCATAGAAAAATTCTGTCATCTCATGCGACGAGAAATTAGAGGCATTATCAGCTACAATCTTGTGAGGCACACCGAATCTGACAATTATATTTTCTTTAAGGAACTTGCAAACAGCTTCAGAGGTTGCTTGCTTGATTGGTGCGGCTTCCACCCACTTGGTAAAATAGTCTGTAGCAGTCAGCACGTAATTATGTCTGGCACTGGAAGCAGGATTCAATGTTCCAATGAAGTCAATTCCCCACTGGTGAAAAGGTTCTTCGATCACTACGGGCTTCAGGGGAAGAGCTGCTAACTTGGGACGACCAACGAAATGTTGACAAGCTTCACACTTGGACACCCACTCTGCTGAATCCCGAAAGAGAGTAGGCCAATAGTACCTAGCCCATAGGATCTTATAAGTTGTTACAGAGGATGAAAAATGTCCTCCGCATGCTAGGCTATGGAAGGACTCTAACAACTTTAACTGTTGTGATTTATCAACACAACGCAGGAAAACACCATCAATACCTTTCTTGTATATTCCGTTATCCCACAAGAGGTATCTTGCAGATCTCAACTTGACTGTCCTCTTCTCCTTTTGGCTTAAATGTGGGGGCATTCACCATAAGTTAGAAAGAAAGCAATATCCATGTACCATTCATCAGTTGTACTCACGAAAAGCACCATGGGCAACTCTGAAGAAGTATCTTGAGTCTTTTCACATTCTGCTTCAGCATGATTTTCTGCAATCAATTGGCATAGGCCCCTTCCTCGTACCAACTTGGTAGGTCTGATGTCCAAGTCGTACTCCTGAACTTTAGCTATCCAAGTACCTCATTGACTCCCCAGCTCTTGTTGAGTCAAAATGGATTTAACGGCAGTGTCGGGAATGAGAACGAGGGTATGGGAATTCAGCACATAGTACCTGAAATGTTTCACCGCTCGTACCACCGCATAAGCATGCTTTTCAATTTGTGACATCTTTAACTCATGTTCCTTCAATGGGCAGCTCATAAACGCGATGGGAGCTTCAATGCCCTCCCCATTCTCCTGCATCAAGATGGCTGACACTGTGTGAGCAGAGGCGTAGCTGTACATGATGAAATCTTTTTTGAAGTCCGACATACTAGGATAGGAGCGCAAGCGACTTCCCTTTTGATTTCATCGAACGCAAGCTTCCCTTCAGTACTCCATCGAAATGGAATTTTTCCTTTCATCATCCCAAGGATATCCTTAGTTTTATCAGCAAAATCAGGTACGAACCTTCTTAGGAAATTAACCTTCCCGAAGAATGAATGGACCCCAGTTTTACTTGTGGGTAAGGAAAGGCTTTGAATGGCTTTTACTCTCTCTGGGTCAATTTTGGTTCCTTCTTTAGTCACGATATGACCCAGCAGCTTTCCTTCGGTCACTCCAAACATGGACTTCTTGGGATTTAATGAAATCCCGTGACGCCTGCATCTCAAAAGTACTTGCTCTAAATGATCATAATGATCACTCCATTTTTTAGAGAAAACGGTCAAATCATCTAAATATACCACTATGACTTTGCCCATCAGGTCTCTGAATGCCAAGTCCATAGCTCTCTGAAAGGTGGCTCCGGCGTTGATCAAGCCGAAAGGCATCCTCCTGTAAGCAAAGGTACCCCATGGGGTTGTGAAGGCCGTCTTGTGTTGATCCTCCGTAGTTACCTCAACTTGATTATATCCTGAAAATCCATCGAGCATGGATAGCATTTCTGATCCAGTAACAGTTTGTAATACCTGATCCATGATAGGCAAGGGATAGTTGTCCTTTAGCGAAGACTGATTCAGGTTCCGGAAGTCAACACAAATTCGATTTCACCATTCTTCTTCCTGACAGGAATGATGTTAGCAATCCAGGTGGAGTGATGGATTGGAAAAATAATTCTAGCATCTAACATCTTCTGGATTTCCGCAAGGATAGTTCCTGAGATCTTGGGATTGTAATGTCTTTGCTTTTGCTGTATGGTTTCACATCAGGCTTCAAAGGGATACTGTGTTGTACGTCTTTGGGCTTGAAGGATTTTAAATCTGCATAAGACCAGGCTAACACATCCATGTATCTCTTCAGAAGTGAAGTGAATCTTGCTTTCTCTTCAGGGGAACAACATTTCCCAATATTCACCATCCGAGGTTGATCAGACGAACCTAGATTGATTTGATCTACTTCCGAGGAAGAAGCTCCTTCAACTTGTCTCTTGTTTTGAATAAAATGATCATGCTTGTCAAACAAACCCTCCAGAGAAACCAAACCTTTTGGTATCTTGTTGCCTTTAAGCTGGATAAACTCACCATCAACCTCTTGATATGGATCTAAGATAGTTTCACGGAAAGCTGATTCCGAACCTTCAAAGTACAACTCACTGAAATTGTCAGCCTTTTCCAAAAAAGCCAACACCTGTTGATCATCATTGAAAACTTGCCAGTGAGTCACATTATCTGGGATACTGGGACGGTACACAATCTCAATAGTGTACGTATCTTGCTTGAACTGAGGATGAGGAAGAAGGAGGGATGCAGACACGGCCAAAGAATCAGCCTTGTCATTATAATCTCTCAAAACTGCCTTAATAGAGAATGCATCAAAGCATTCTATACTATCCCAAACTTTGTTCCTGTAGTGTCTCAAGCGATCATTTTTTACCTGATAGATTCCCTTGACCTGGTTGACAATCAGCTCCGCATCCCCCTAACCTTGAGGTTTCAACTCCCTTCATCTGGCCATTTCTAATCCTAGTAACAGAGCTTCATATTCAGCCGTGTTATTAGTATTATCAAACTGCAATTTGTAAGCTGATGGGAAAATCTCAGAATTAGGAGATATAAGAACTACACCAGTGCCTGATCCGGTGGTTGAGCAACTACCATCGAATTCGAGGGTCCAAATAGCATTAGGATCTTCTTCCTCGACATCTACAGTGGGTATCTCTGAAGTCATGAAATAATTTCCGAAGCTAGCATCTTCGAAAAGAATTTGAGCTTTAGGATCATCTGATTTAGTTACCAAATACCTCGCCTGAGGTTCGGGGTGAAGAACATGATGAACCCCATTGACTGGGATCTTGGCTTTGGTCCAATCCATATTAATCTCTCCTCCGACGTCCTTACAAAAACCTCTACCCAAGAGGATACCGTAAGCTGCAGGGATGTCAGCAACTAGAATGGTCATTTTCACTCTCTTTTCTGGGAAAGCAACGAATGCGAACTGTGCATCTTTGATTTGACCAATCAAAGGAACTTGTTTGGTTTCCATAGAATAACACCATCCATATGACTTAGTCAAAGTAAGCCCAAGGGCATGGGCTACTTTTGCGGGCATAACATTGTCGGAGGCCCCTGAGTCGATGATGCAATTGCTGAGTTTAAACCCATTTATAAGTAAAGACAAATAAAATGGTTCAATCTTTCCCGAAGAAGAAGCAGAGGTCAGATTGTTCTGAGGTGGGGATTGAGTAGGATTTGGAAGGAGACCTTTTGAAGGTGGTGGAACAACCACTTTACTTCTGATGAATTTGGCAAGTTTTTCGAACTGTTCAGGATTTGATTGAAGGTATTCTGCTTCTGACATTTGGATTTTGGTTCTTTTTGCATGATCGATAATGTCAAAAGTAGTATAAGAAGGGGTGATGGTAGGCTCAGTTCTAATCACATGAGCTTGAGCTGAGGCACTGATCTTAGGAGAAAGAGAATAAGGAGAAGTTGCCTTTTTGGTGACTTCTCTTTCAGTTTGTGCTGAAATAGGAGTACCTCTCTTAACTATAGCTATGGGAGGTTCCTTATTCTTCTCCTTAGTGTTTTCAAGAGGTTTTCTTGGATTATGAGATTGGGATCGAGTGAAGACAGCAAATGACTGACCATCCGGTGCACATTCATCTTCATCATATTCCAAATACCCAATGCTGGAGTCACCAGCCGAATCGTCATAAGACTCATCGGCATATCCTGAAGCTTCAAAAGCCTCCGAGAATCTTGTTCTTCTGGTTCTTCCTCTTCTTCAACTATTTCTATTGCCGCATTAATAGGAGGAGCTTCAATTGCTAGCCTCGGCTGAGCAGGAGTTAATCGCGGCCTATCCCTTGCAGGTGCGCCATTGTTGTTATTGAAATTCCATCTAGGGATATCCCGATACGGAACATTGCTCACCTGCTGGGACATTTGCTTTTTTAAAGCGATCAAATCATTAGCCATTTTTTGAAACATAGGATCAGTATTACCTTGGGAAGAACCTTGATTTTTAGCCTTTGGTACATCTTTCCTGATCCTTCCAGCCAAAATGAGATCATCCTCTATTTCAATGGTTGTTGACTGAGCGACCGCCAAATCTGGGATAACCGACCTTCTTAATAAAAAGCTCACATCGGGAGGCTGAGCATTAATGAAGAAGCATTTCTGATTTTCTGGAGTCGGTACAACTATTTCCGGAATCTTTCGGATCAGCTTATTAAACTTTGCCACGAAGTCCCGCATGGGTTCATGAGATTCCTTCTTCATATGGGTAAGTTGTGCTAACAAAGCATGAGAATCTTTGGCTGGTTTGAAACGTGCTTCGAATTTGGTCCTCATGGTAGCCCAGTTTGTGATGCATGCATTCGGAAGAGGTGGTAAAACCATTCGGCTGCTGCACCATGCAATGTTTCAACAAAAGTCAATAGAAACATCTTCGTGAGCTACTCCAAGGACACCGCATGCTACAAAGAAAGATGCAACGTGTTCATCAGGATGCTGCTTCCCATCCCCATTGAATTTGGGAATGTTTTTACGTGATCCATGTGGTAACTCGTGCAATGGTGGAGTTAAAGAAAGAGGACCAATAACTGCGCCCCAAGGCACAGGTTGTACTGCCATCCTTCTGAAAAGAGTGCGTATAGGGATCCGAGTATCAGACAAGAGTAGTGCACGACAAGTTGCAGATGCTTCCCATTCCACGGGGATCCGGTTTCTCCGAACAGGCGAAGAACTTCTGGTTCGGTTAGAAACAATGTTGTTGGGGGACAGGCTGAAATTGTGCTGTTGTAGCAACTCAAAGAGTGGGTCAATTTCACCTTGGGCTCGGTGGGACCGAGTGAAGATCTTCTGGCCAGCTTGAACTGAGGAAAGAGACCTTGTTAAAAATAAGGCAAATACGGAGTCACCAGACACCAAGAGGATAAGCTTTATACTATAAATCCGTATTCCCCAGTGGAGTCACCAAAAACTGTTGGTTGGATATTTTGTCAATCCAAAATATGAGGTTCAACCACAGTATATGGGATTAAATCCCTCCTCAAAGACAAGGTGAGGCTTCTGCTTTATTACTAATCTAAAACACAACAAAAAAACAATATATACAGTATTCACACTAATCTAACCATTGGGGTTGGGATAGAATCCCGAAATCCACATTCACACGATTCAAAGGGGTTGCTTTCGTAAATGAACTGGGTTGGAAACTATTACAATGAGAAAAACACAATGGAAAGGAAATGAGAGAAACGTATTTTCTTTCGAGTAAACACAGAGCACGAAATAATCATATGGGCTTTAGATCATAAATATAATGTCTGAAATGATTAGAAACACTAAGATGCTACACAAAGAATAGCTTAAGATCATGAACGTAAGAACAATGTCTTAAGAAAGATATATCCCACAACACAAAGTTTGCAAAATAATATCAACTCCTATTCTTCAAAATGATTAAAAGAAAACACAAAGTTTTTCTTCTTTCCAATAGCTCCCAATATTCCAAAAATCTCGACCCTTTGGAATGCATAAGCATCCCTTATTTATAATAAAAGGAATCGAGAGAAAATAGGATAAATCCTAGAAAATAGTGTTCTTTAAAAAGAGTTCTATTTTGCTTGACTCTCACGTAGGAGACCAAGTCAAAATTTGCTTCCTATGTGACGAAACAGAAATGAAAAAGACATGTCGATTTCAAGATTGAAATGACATGAAACATCAAGACTTAATCTGAATCATCATCTTTCGCTCCTTCATCTTTCTCTTCCTCCAGCTGAGCCTGTTTGTTCCGAAATTCTTGGAACTTTCGAATTATGCCTTGCATTTCATTTTCATCAGGCGCAGTGGAATGATCATTCAAAATTTCACAGGTTTCATGGGTATCACTAACACACTACGAAAGCTTTTTCAATCTTTTTCTGAGCCTTCTCAAGGCCTCCAAAGAATGTTCAATTCTTACAAACCGATCAATGATCTCAATACCAAATCCATGCGTTGGTTCATGCTGAATAGACTCTTGGACTTGTTTGAAAAGATCATCAGCTGATAGGATGCCTGAGTTTCCAACTGACACCTTTGGACAAATCTTCAGCAACTCTTCTTCCAGATCACTTTTTCCATCAATCAATTTATCCCTTGATTCTCTCAACTTACCGCAGGCTTCGTTGAGAATCTTTACTCTGAACCTGATGGCTTTGGTCAGCTGGAAATGCTTATCCGTATGTGGGATGATGCCTTCTTCTACCAAGAGATGTGATGGTATTTGCTTTAATACCTGGAGAGCTTCAAAAGTCAAATCAAGATGTCCAATTTCTTGAGAGAAATCATCGTCCATCTTCTCTCCATCACTCTGAATGTTCCCCAAAGATTGATAGACTTCCACGACATCTTGAATCACTTCCTTCCCTGTTGGAGCAGCCTTTGGATCCATTCATCGACCACCCTTCCTTTTTTATTAATCTTCTCAATCGTAGGCACTGATGAGAAATCGAATCCGACAGGGACAGAAGAAGATGGTATGGATTCGAGGGGTTTTGAGAGCTTAAGCAAAACCTCGGTCAACTGCTCCACTTTTCCTTTAAGCTCATCTCTGTTGTCTTTTGTTTCTTTCAACTTCTGGCACAACACGTTTGTGGCATCCCACGCATCTTGTTGTGCTCCTTCTGCTGTCACTCTTCCTAGAGCCACCCTGGTTATCTGATAATCAGAGGCTGTTACGTCCTCTTTAGTTTTGTCAGTCGCGGGAGTGGCGATCTCTGCGAACTTATGCCCTGAAGCGTCCACCAAAACCCTTGAAACTGTTTTGGGTTTCTTGGCCGATTTGGCAGTAGGAGCCTTGAGTGAGCTAAAATCAAAGGCCGGTATGGGTACAATCACCTTCCTCTTCCTCGGAGTTTTCTCGAGTAGCCATTGCGGCGTATCAGAGGGAGTTGCCACTGTTGTAGAAGTTGGTATCATACTCTCAAGGGGAGAAGGTTCTACTAGTGGAGGGGAATAGTTACCAATGTGGTAGTAGATCCAATAAAAAGAGGCACAGGAGGGGTGTTGGTGATTACTTGGGTCCCAGCAGAGAGGGGTGAGAGTCCAGAGAAAATACTGGCCATGACTGAAGAAGTTGATGGAGAATGAGGAGGTAGGAGTGGTTGTGAGGGGGGAGGTGCAGATTCAGACTCCAAAGCCTGGGATGCAAGAGATAAGGTCTCTTCAGTTGGGCAATCAACAAATGATGAAACCAGAGGCTAGGCTTCCTTCTTCTTCCAAAGTAATTTCTCCTATTTCTGGTGGTGTTGGTGATTCTGGCACATCCACCATTTTAACTGGAGAAATAATTGAAGAGATTTCTCTTTCTTTTCTCTTTTTGACAAACTTGACCTTTATAGGCCCCTTAGAAGATTTTTGTCCTTTCCCTTTTTGGAGGGCCCCGCCTCTGAAGCAGCCAACTTTGAAAACTTATCATCTTTAAAACTCATTCCCCAAGAGGAGAGCCATGCTTTGGTGCGTGCAAGAATCAGAGCTGATCTATCTGTAATAGAGGCTTTTTCACTGATCGACCAATCAATAGGTGGGAAAACATATTGATCTTCATTCAATCCATCATAAGAGGGATCCAGAACACTTTCATTGTCGCTAGTACCTTCTGGTAAGTTAGCGAGCTCAAGTGTTTGAATCTCAGCAAGTGTCAATCTGCTATGATCCTTTCTACGAACAACAACCTCATCACGTAGATCAATCCAGATGTCTTCTATGCTTGGTCTGTGCAGGTGCAGAGTTCCATACGCCCTGAGGACTCCTCGAATGTCAAACCCATCTCGGGGCTTCATGTGCTTCTTCAACTTGTCCTGAAGCTCATGGACAACATTCTTAGCTTTCACCACTGTCGAACAAGTGTATCTTCCAATAGAAATTGGGAAAGATACAACAGCCTTATGTTTACTTTGTTGGAACTTGTGGAAATCCAACAATTGCCTAACCAATTCCATCAAGATCAGTTTATCCCCTGGATATCGGGGTAGATGGAAAGGATCCCTTGGGTACATGACTACCCATAGATATGTGAACTTCTTGAACTACAAGAAGACACAACCCCACTTTGAAACCTCAGCCCATGCTTCATCAGATACTCTTGTTTTCCTCAGTTCAGGATTTAACCTGCAGATGTTTTCATAAAAGAAGGCGTCATTCACCCTTCTGAATTGGTCTTGAGACCCTTTTCTTGTCAACTGAGGAAAATACTGATAGACATGGTCCACCATCCTGTTTCCCTTGGTATCCAACCCGGGATAGTTCCTCATACCGGCCGCTGCATAGGTAACATATGAGGACATATAAAACCTTCCCGTAGACAAGACTGTTGTCATTTGGGAATCTATCTCATTACTAATGAGAGTGCCCCAATCAATTCCTTGTTGATTCTTCTTAATGGTGATCATGAATTGATACATCCACCCTTGGAAAACATTTGATTCGGGTAAACCAAAAACCTGACTCAACAAAGTGATGATGTCATTGATTTCCTGAATGAAATCACTTCTGGGGACAAGTCTCGGGAATCTGGAAACGGCCGGTTTGGCTTTGATCAGGAACTTCTTATTTACATGCTTGATATAATCTTCTTGATCATTATCCCAAGCTTTCTGAGCTGACTTGATATCTAACTCTCCATATTCTTCAAAATTGGGCAGCTTGAGGAGGTCATCAAAGTAACCTCCATCCAACTTGATCACAACTTCTCCCGCCTGGTTTCTCACAGAACGAGAAGCAGAGTCATAACTCGAAGCGCAGGCTAAGATGAATTCAGGGCACTGAGCGGACATAGGGAAACCCACTGCAAGAGGTAAACCACTATCGGCTATCGATTTCATCCATGGAGTTTGGGAGGAGCTCTTTACCCTACTCTAGAAATCCTCCATATCTATATTTCTGAGCTCTGTATCTCGGATGTCATAATTACAATCGATATAGGATGGAGACTCCACCTTTCTGAACTTGTATTTCATCCTTCCTGACTTTTCAGTCTTTTCTTGCGATGGACCAGGTCCGACATGAGGGATTTCGAAGGAGGAGAGTTTCGGAGATCAGGAGATGTTGCACACTGTGAAAACCCCGACCCACTGAAGATGCTCGGAAGGGTGGAAAGGCCCGACACACTGAGGAGGATGTCGGGGAGTCCAGAAAACCCGACACACTGAGGATGTCGGAGACTTGAGAAAACCCGGCACTTTGAAAATGTCAGAGATTTTGGAAAGCCCGGCACTTTGAAGATGTCAGAGATTTTGGAAAGCCCGAACTTTGAAGATGTCAGAGATTTTGGAAAGCCCGACACGTCAAATTTTCGATATCTGCGGGTTTTGATACTTTGCACAAAGACACCTGCGAAACACCTGCTGAAACCGAAAAAAGGGAATAGGGTTTTTGTTGATTTTATGCAAGTTCTTTCTTCATCATTTATATCCCAAACATATTTTAATCACAACAACATTCCGGGAAATAACACGAAGTGATAATTCCAAAGAGATGAACCCTAAAACATAAACCCGGTTTAGAAAACAACCCCAAAAGGAAAAAGATAAAAACCCCACAAACCTGGTAAGAAAATGGGAAGAATTCCATACATAATTAATTCACAAAAACCAAGAACAAAGAATGAAGAGAAAAATACCTTCAACCAGGGCAAGGAAAGATCAAAAATGATTAACGCAATCGGGCACAGGTGAGTTTCGGGTTTCGAGGTTGGAGAAGCATGCGCGAAAATCCACGAGGTAAAAATACGTCCGGTAAAAATGACGTGGAAATCCACATATATATATGAAAATTTGCAATTAATACACTTCAGCTGGCACGTGCCAACCCACCCGACAACTCGGCATTAACGCCATGTCAGCATGCTCAGGAGATCCGAAAACCCGACACAAAGGTGTTGTGAGCAATTCGGGTTTCAGGTTGCGGGAAACAATCGACATGAAGCATGATGCTTAGATGCTTCAAAGTTTGAAAACCCGACACAAAGGACTTAGGCAATTCGGGTTTCGGGTTGCGGGAAACAATCGACATAAAGCATGATGCTTAGATGAAGGCATGCTCCGATGTTCGGAAGGTCCGCAAACCCGACTCGCCTTAGTCGATGCGGGTTTCGGGTTTCGGGGAACACAAGACACGAAACATCTAAAACACATGTTGTCCTGTCGGTGAAACCCGAAAACCCGATTATCTCTCATAAAGTAATTTTGCAAAACCAGCTTTTAAAAATTTCGTAGGGTTATCTGATAGTTTTAGCGTAAACGGCCTATAAACTTGGTGTTGAGCAACCTTGTCAATGGGTAAGTTCTACACAATCATCTGGTTTTTTTCCTTCTATTCCTCAAGTAGCACCATCTCATTTTGAATGCCAAATTCCAAATCAATCCCATGCTTCCCCAAGTGTTGATTCCATTTCTCCATCCCTAAGTCTTCCACCCCATCTCAATTATTCTATCATTTTCCCTTCCAAACATTCATCCCCTCCACAAGAGCTAAAAGAAATACCTTCCACTCCAAGGGAAAAAGAGTTTCTACCTCCTCCACCACCACAAAAAATAGCAAAATCAATTGAACTCCAACCCACCCCTCCTCTTGCATTCCCAATTCCATGTGGGGAAGAAGAAATTACAAAAATCAGTCATGAAGGATAGCAAGAGGAAGAACCAAGCAAAGAAGGAATGATTAAGAGCTTAGTAAGCTTGGATCTTAGATATGGGATTGAGAAAATTCCTTTGCTGGTGAAGCCTATAGAGGAGGTAAAGGTTGAAGAACAAGTGGTGGTTAGGACTAATTTTGTTGCAGTAGAAGAAGAAGAGAAAAAGAAGAGGTAGATCAGTAATCAATTTGCTCAGAATGTAGTGTCCATGTTGGCACTCTACTTGAAGAAGATGCTGATCCAATTCAAGTTGCACAATCAGCCATGGAAGAGGAAAGCTCTAAAAGAGATCTTACAACCCCAACTTGTCCTCTAGAGAAGTAGATTAAAGAGTTTGACTTGACAAACTTATGTTAGAGGAAGAGTTAGATCAAGAGAAAGATTGTCTTCAAGTAGAAAAGGAAGGAGAAGCTACTCCAAATCCAAAAGTAGAGGAGCACATTCCAGCTATAGGGGAGAAAATTGCAGATTCAAAAGCTTTGAACATAAAGTAGACTATAAAAGAACCTTCAGTTCTCCTTTCTACTTCATCTCTCTTGACTTCTAGTGCTGAAGAAGAGTTTGATTTTCTCAAACTCAATATTGGAGGATGAAAGAAACCATGGTGATCAAGTTGAAAATCAATAGAACATCATGCGGGAGGTTGAGCATTTGCAACAGGACATCAATGAGGTAGTTTATCTGTCAAATTTGGAAGACTATTTTGATGAAGAGGAACCGGTTGAAATCACACCATTTTCTCCTTCATCATCCACATTCCAAACACTTGAGCTTGTTTTCATGGAGGAGAAATTTCATTTACAGCAGCCAACATCTTATAGTAGCTCTTTGGAATCAAGATTAGAAGATTTAAATCTTCCATGTTCTTCATTAAAGGAAGGAAAATAGCAGAAGAGTTCCATCATTTCTTCCACACCATCCATTCAAGAAGGTCTACAAGAAGACTTCATTTTTGGAGTTGAAAATCAGAGCTATGGGTATATCAAATGGATTAGACCTTTCCCAATAAGGTATTTGGCTTCATTGGAGCAAAAGGAGAAGTCACAACCAGTCATGCTTGCTTCTAAGCATGAGGATGAGCTACAAAGTACCAAGGATCAGCTGTCATACCTCTTCAATCCAAATGCAGAGAAACTAAAAGAGGTATTCAATTTACTTTTAGTTGACACCTTACTAATTTGGGTAGAAGACCAACTTCTTATTGATTTTCCACTCATCTAAGCAGCCATACTCAGCTCTAAATCATTTGCATGGCTGCCAATTTTGAAGAAAGGAAGCTATTTTGCACAACCAGTTGTAGGGTTTGTTTAGCCCACCTTTGCTTCCAGTTAGAGTAGAGTAGGTAGGTTTTCTTTCAGCAAAAGAAGTGCTTGTGCACACTCTACATATCCCACTTGGGGTATGTATGATTTTCAATTTTGTACATAGTTTTTGTGGTGCCGATTTTGCTCTTGCACAATCCATTTCAGTGGCATTTTGGTGAAAAATAACTCTAATTCAATGGGCTTCAAAGTGGCTCAGAGGGAAGTTTTCAAAGTTTAGATCTGTTTGCAGGATACTACTCATGACTCCATGCCAAATGGATGCTTTAAGGCAACTGATCACTTCATCTAGCAGGCAGATGACCCCTGAGAGTTACCAAATTGTTATCCAAAATGAGCCCCCTATTTATTTTGTCTAACTTACCTCCATTCCTTCCTTATTTTTTCTTCAAATTAAATTTTCACATATTTCAAGCACTCAAAGGGTTTTGGAAATGATTCCATCAGATAGAGAATTTTCTTACCTTTCTAGAAAGGTAAAATTTTCCTCCTAACTCCTTGTAATTTTCGAGTTATGGCTTGACGAAGTTTTTGGGGAAATTTTCCCTAGACATGCCCATGGCCAATGAGAAACCGACACGTGGCAGGGTGGAGCAGCAGACGTTAGGGGGATGTTGGATTTTTTAGCACTTTGGTCAAAGGGTGTAAAGGAAAAAATCAGCCTGCAAGCCTCTAGAAGGAATAGAGAAAAGTTGCGAAGGCCCCGCATTGAATGAGGATGCGCCACGTGTCCATGACAACGGTGGGAATCGGGGCACGGAGGAAATTTTGGTTTTTTTCCAAATTGATAAAAGTGTAAAAGGAAAATGTTGGTCCGCACCTCTGTGCCAAACCAGAGAGTGACATGTGTCATCGGGAGAGCGGGGCACGAGGAAATTTTGGGAAATTTTCCCAATAAAAATCAAAAGGAAAAAGGTGAAGTTTGAGCCCACGATTCCATCAGCGAATTGGGAAGTGACACATGGTAGCAGAGTGGTGGGGCATGGGGAATTTTTAGGAATTTTTCCCAAATTCAAGAAAGAGAAAAAAATTCAAGTTTCAGTCCGTCAACCCGATTTTTGCCCTAAAATTGTCATTTTTTCCCTAAATCTTCAGAGGGGCATAACTTTCGATCCCGAGCTCGATTTTCACGTTCTTTATATAATTGGAAAGATGTTGAAATAATATACATGATGGAATCTTAATTTTTATTTTTGATGGATATTTGTGGGATAAAAATGGAAAAACGTCTCTGGCATGCAAAAAAACATAAAACGACTCCAACCACCAAAATTAATGAAGTATGGGCCTCTTTTTTCTCTGTAAAGCAATGTACTTCAAAGTATGGGATTTTTTATGGAAACCCATCATTTTTCAGGCCCATTAGATGAATCTTGTTAGTGGTTGAAGTCCCAAATCAATTTTCCCATGTTTTCTCCTTTCTTCCATTCTGCTCGATGGTTAAAAGCCAATTTTGGCTCATTTGTAACAAGTTGTTCATTATTCTTCTCTGCCCTCCCTTATTTTCTTCCCTAGGGTCAAAAATGGAGTTAGAACCTCCTCCCCTACTCTATAATGGAATTTTTTTCCTCTTACCAACAAAATGATGTTTTGTGCAAACTTCTGGAGCAATAAAAATGTGTTTTTGATGCATTTGTCCATCCTTGCCTCATTTTTTATTGTTTTCTTCTTTCCTCTCTTCATTGCAGGTATTTGTGCATGTTTGAATGTTCATTGCGGTTTTGAAGCTATTTTCATGGAGTTTTAGAACATTTTTTGTGTGAAATCCATCCTTGGTTTTGTGTTGCACTTGTCCATCCTTTCCATTGCTCGCCTCTTCTTGTTCCATGGAAGTTTTAATAGATGTTCAACATTTTCCTTCTTTGGTGTATCACCATTTTAGTTTAGGATATTTTATTTTCCCTCTTTTCTATCTCTCTGTCTCCTTGGCATAGTTAGATTAGGATTAGATTAGCTCGCATGCACCGGAATAGCTTATGGAAGGTAGTTTAGGAAGAGGAACCACCTTCTCTCGGAGAGATTTCCCCATTTGTAAAGGTCCCACACTTTTGGAAAGCTTAATGTTGTCCATTCACACCAAATGACACTGCCTTAGAAAAGTAGATCCATAGGTCATTTTGGGGGTGTCTTTGTGAATTTGTACTAATAGTAATATCCTAAATGAAGGAGGTAGTTTATATATTTAAGTGTTATGGGAATTGGATTGAGGATATGAATATTAGTTGGTTTATTTTCACATAAAAGAGATGCAACTAATAAGTTGAAACTCTTAAATATATCCTTAAAACAATAGAAAGGAATTATGATTGAATTATCTATATATGTGTATGAATTCTTGGTTGTATTAAAACATATGTTATCTATTTTCATAATTGGACATTAGTCCTTGATATAGGAAAAAGGATAATTTCCTTGAAATCAATCATAGAGACTTAACTGAAGATCTTGTTAAAGTGTTATGAATATAATAAGAGAAGGGTTGACTATGTTCTTCCCTAGGCATATTTCTTTAATCAAAATATGGAATGCTTAAAAAGGAATTAAATGGGATTTAGACTTCATCTTCATGAAGTCTAAAATAAAGGTTTTTAATAAAATTGTTTAAGCTAAGGCTGAAATAAGAAAGGATCTAATGAACACACTTGCATAACATAAGATCGATCATTTCATTTTATGATTTAAGATATTTCATTTAAAGACAAACTTAAACATGTAATTGGAATGGTTAGGAATTAGATTTTACCTGCATACCTACCTCACATGTAGTTTCAACTTGTAACCTAATAGGTTAAATGATGCTAGTTGAATATTTAAGTGTTTCTATCATTAATCTTTAAGACAATGATTAAATGGGTTAATAAATTTGTAACCTTAAGTATGTTAGTCCAGTTGAGGAAACTTAGTTGGATGTTAGTATATATCAACCGCAACATAGTACCTTCATAACACAGGATTCATTATGAGGATACTAGGATACAGTTGTTGTGTCTCAGCACCCCACTTATTTTGTTTAACTTGATTGACATAAGTGTAAGAATGGATCATGGTTCTACCCTATATAGGAATATGACCATGATCTAGTCTCAAGTTCAACTCATGTACACTTAGGATAAATAGACACACCAAACTGACATAAGTTGATTGAGTATGTCTATGTACCCTTAGTCACCATAAGAAGTCTTCTGCACTATTGCATGTTGCTAACCTTGTCTAGTGTGAAACCTTGAATTAGATTGGATTGACAAAAGTCAAGAAAGACCACTCTAGATAATATAAAAAGTGTGGTGAGGGACTTATTCCATTTGATGAGTATGCCATCTAGGAATGTAAACATGATAAACATGTTTAAAAACTTTGGCCAAAGTATCACAAGCTGTTGGTTGCGTTTTCCTATGTCACCTAGTCTAAGATGCAGGATTTCAGATGAATATCGGTAATAGATATTTAGATAGGCATCTTAGAAAAACACTTGGGTGCCCCTAAAAAGGTAAAAGAAACCAAGTATACGTAGTATACACATTATTGAGTTAACATGAGAGATTGGTTTAATACCAAGTCATGAAATGAGAGATCGGTGTTTCACCGAGTCATTTACAATTGCATATGGTTTTTTGTTATGATATGGATTGACATTGGAATATGTGTTCTAAATTATATTAATTTAGAACAAGGATCATTATAGAAGATAATTTATTTCCCCTTATTTCTAAAGTCTTAAAATGGAAATGTTACATCTTGATATTAGAGCTAAAGGTTACATCTCTTAGACCTATTGAGTCCATATCTGATAAAACTTAATTTTATTATTAACAAAAAATGGTTAGAACAAGGGGAGGTGCTGAAAATAACCCACCTCCATGTGGAGAAGTAACTACCGCAAAAAAACTTGACGAGATTCTTGCTGCCTTGTTGGACACAAGAGATCATTTGGTTGTACTTGAACAACAAGTTATGAGTAATACATAGGAAGAAGATGATGGTAGTAAAAATCAATCACCTCCTAGGGACAACACCAATATTGGAAATTTGGGTGTTGATAATAACAATGCAGTAGATAACAATGCTACAAATGCAAATGTAAATGTACCCAATCAACCTAAAAATAAAAGGAAAGATTAACAGTTGAACTCACAAATGATATAAAAATGATAATTCCACCTAAGTTTGATGGCACTACAATGGGGGATGGAGCTGAGAACTGGCTTAGAAAAATGGAGAAGTACTTTGCAATAAGGAACTTCTCAAAGGAAAATAAAGCAGTATAGGGAGCTTATAAGGCTTCCTCCTAGTGGGACAACCGTAAGGTTGAACTAAACATTGATGAATCAAGCATCACTTGGGATCAATTTAAGAATTATTTTAGGCAAAATTAGCTACCACAACTCTATTATGATTAGAATATGATTGAATTTTAGAACTTAATTTAGGGAAAGTTAACTATAACAGAGTACTGGGAGAGGTTTACTAAACTTCTTAAGTATGTGCCTCAGTATCAAACTGACGAGAAGTTCAGGATACAAAATTTTATTATGGGATTAAACCCTATCATAGGGGGTGAGGTAGATGTTCACAACCCAACCACCATGGAAGGGGTTGTAGAAAAATCCATTCGACAAGAACAAAATTAAAAGCAATTTCTTCCCATAAGGAAGAGAATAGAAAGAAAATTCCTAATTCTTATTCATCTCTTGCACCCAAAAAGGGGGCATGAAAAATTTTGGTACTAAAAATAATTTTTTTGTTGATAACAATAAGAAAACAACAACAAATAAACCTGCTACAAATGTTTGAAACAACTTCGTTAAGAACAATAACAATGGATAGAAGTCCTATGGAGGAAAAACAACAATTTTAGGGATGGAAATAAATTCAAACCTAAAGAGGAACTATATGTTGGGTTTATCACACCGGTTGTACATATAATATATTATATCTAAGCATACATGCAAATTAAAGTAGATATTTTACCGGAAGAAATACACAAAATAAGAGATATAAATCAACACCAAATTTAATGTGGTTCACCCAAAGGTGGGATACATCCACCAAGAAACAAGCCAATCTATTATCCAAAGATTTCACAAGATATAAAATGAAGATTTACAATCTTCCACACCTCTCAGATGTACAATACTTTCTTTCACTCAAGATTTTGTTTTCTCTCCAAGAATTTTCTCTCTCTCACAATTATTCTCATAATAATCATCAAATTTTGCAAGTTCTTCTTAATTCTTACTTCTAAACCCTAGCTTTCATGCTTATATAGGTGTATACAAACTTAGGGCACTTAGCCATGTAATTACAATCAATAGATCTACTTTAATACTAAAAATAGATCTAATTCCCAAGAGTTAAATAAAAAATTCCCACATAGGTAACTGATGTTGGTTATCCCTAACCAATGTAAGTTATTCCTTTCTTCACCGATGCCATTCATAGGTGACTGATGTTGTTCCCTCCAAAACCAATGTTGGTTTCTCGTGTTTTCCAAAGAAGTTTGATATTACATGCAAATCTGAAGTAATTGAGCTCCACAACTCAATAATCTCCCACTTGGAGATTAATTACTACACCATACATGTACAACATCATTCTTAGATCCTTCCTTAGCTTTGTTTCTTCCTCTTCAAGTATCAAACTCGAAGACCAACAGAATTGGAGTGTAGCTCCAACTTCTCCTTTGTTATGGCTTTGTTAGCATATCTCGTGAGGTTTTCATTTGCATGAATATTTTCTAGATTCAACTGCCCATCCTCCAATACACATCATATGAAGTGATACCTAAAATAAATGTATTTTATTCTTCAATGAAATTTTGAGTTCTTTTCCAAATGAATTTCACTATGGTTGTCACTAAACAATTTGCAATCATATTGCCCATTTCCCAACTCTTTCATGAACCTACTCATCCATATCATCTCATTTCTAGCCTCTCGTACCTACAACATACTCTACCTCTATAGTAGACAAAGCCACAACCTTTAGCAATCTTGAAATCTAGCTAACTGTCCCACCTACTATAAAAATATATCCAATAGTACTCCTCCTACCATCCAGATCTCCATCCATATCTCGAATCAACATAGACACATAATGAAATATATGAACTTCCATAACATAACCGGATATTAGGCATCCCTTTCAAATACCTGAGTATCCATTGGACTACTTTCCAATGCTCTTTACCCGGATCGCCATATATCAACTCACAACTCCCACTGCCTATGTAATGTCTAGTTTGGTACAAACCATAACTTACATGAGACTCCCATTTGTTGAAGCATATGGTACTTGTGTCATGTATTTGACCTCATGTGATGATGGAAACTGATTTTTTCTCAATTTGAAGTGTTCATCCATAGGTTTACTAACATGTTTTGCATTCTACATCTTGAACCTTTCTAACACCCTATAGATATAATCCTCCTGAGAAAAATACAATTTCTTATTCTTCTTGTCTTTGTGTATTTGCATGTCAAGGATTATTTTTGCATCTCCTAAATCCTTCACAACAAATGTGTGAGCTAGCTTTCCCTTAAGCTCACCAATATCTTACATACTAGATCTTGCATAAGAATATCATCCACATATAATAACAAAATAATATAGATCCCATTTTCAAGCTTCTTGAAATAAATACAATGGTCGATTCACATCTCAAGTAACCATGCTCATGCATAAAACTATAAAACCTCATGTACCATTGCCTTGGAGCTTTCTTGAGCCCATGTAGGCTCTTTTTCAACCCGTACACTAATTTATCCTTACCCTTGACTTCATACCCAAGCGAATTTCTACATATAAATCTTTTCATCTAAATCACTTTGTGAAGGAAAATTGTCTTCACATCTAGTTTCTCTAAATGTAAATCCTCTACTACAACTAAACTTAATACAATACAAATAGAATTCATCTTTACAACAGGAAAAAAAAATTTCACCAAAGTCAATACCTTATTTCTATGTAAATTCCTTTACTACAGGCCTTTCCTTGTACCTCTTCTTCCTTGATCCTCTAAACCCACTTGTTCTATAATGTCCTCTTACCTACAAGAAAATTAAACAAATCCGAAGTTTGGTTCTATTCCAAGGAGTCCATCTTCTCATCCATGCCATGATCCCACTAGACGTGGGTCTTATCCTGCATTACTTTTTCAAAACTTTTTGGTTCACCATTATTAGTTACTAATAAATAAAACATAGAAGGTGTAAATATTTCTAGAGGTTTACTTAGCCTTTGTGACCTTCTCATAGGAGTTTGGGGTATCGAAGGCTCATTCTAAACCTCCTTCAGTGACCGATGATGATCACCTGTAACCGATGTCATTTCTACCAATCGATTTTGGTTATTCTCTTATGTAACTGATACCGCTTCTACTGTATGATGTCGGTCAGGATTCAACTGCCACCATTTATTGTGTAACCTTGTTGGTATTAATTTTAAATCTAAGAGTTCATTTTCATTCACAAACTTCTCAACTGGTTCATCCTTGGGTACCAAAATTTGATCCATGTACATTCTCTTTTCATTCCATTCAATATCACGACTCCTAATAATTTTAGAATTCTCTAAATCCTAAAAATAGAATCTGAAATCACCAGATCCATAACCAATGAAAGTGCATCTCTTGGATTTTGCATCTAACTTTTCCTATTTTCCTTATCAATATGCAAAAATCTTCTAAACAAAAAAATTAAGAAAAGAAAGATCTACCTCTTTTTCGGTCCAAGCTTCCTCTGGTATTCCTCTATCTAGTGAACATGAAGGCCCACTGTTAATCAAACAAAATCATTGTATTAACTTCTTCTACCCAAAACTACAAAGGTAATCCGAATGTATCCTTATACTTCTAACACATTCCATAATTGTCCTGTTCATTCTTTCTCAGTAAACCATTCTCTTGTGGTTTTCTTGGAACCATTCTTTCTCTATGTATCTCATTCACTCGAACAATAATCATTGAAATCCTTTCTACATTATTCACCATCATTGTCCTATGTAAGGAACTTTAACTTTTAATTTTACTCATTCTCAACAAGGGCTTTCCATCTTTTAAAAGTCTCAAAAACAACATATTTATGTTTAATACAATAAACCCATACCTTTCTTGTAGAATCATTAATGAAAGTAACATAATCCGGGAGCCTCCATGAGAAGCTACATGAGCTGGTCCCCACACATCTGAGTGTACAAGCTCTAAGTTTTTATCCTTCTTAGTTGCCCCAACTTTGAGAAATCTCATTCTCTTTTTCTTTCTAAAGAAAAAATGTTCACGAAATCAAGATATAAATCTTTCAAATATGATAACTTACCCTTATCCTTTAAGATCTTCATTCCTTTTTTACTCATATGGCCCAATAAATTATGCCACATACATGCATCTCGAATTTTGTAACACCCTGAACTGTTGTTACTTTCTCCTGAGCATTCAAGTGTTGATATATGATTTCTTCTGTATAAGGACATGTTCCTTTGGTTTGTGAAGTCATGCTTGATATGGATTGTATCTTCTTTGCTCTTGAAGATCTTTGACTGAGCCAGAATATGCTTGGACTCTTTTGTTTCTTTCATTCTTCGCACTTGAGTTCAATTTGATTTCTGGATGAATTGTGGATTTATCCATCTTTATGACTCAGCCTTGGATCAGTTGCATTGATCCAAGGAATGTTTTAAGCTTATTCAGGATGAACAAAATTTATTGACCTTACGAAAGTTACAAGGTCTGAATGAGTTTGAATGATCAATCCCGGAGTTTAACTCAGGCTGATCATGATAAATGGACTTTGGTTATAGATATCGTAACATCAGGAAGGCCTAGACCTTAAGCCAGGTAAGATGTTCATGTGTATACCGTAAGCTTAATTTAGTGATGCCAAATAGAATCCTTTACAGGAATGTTTAACCCTGTATGGACTCTAACTTTGAGTGGTCCTATTTTGGAGACCTAGATTTGATTCGTTAAGGTTAATAACCTTAACCTAAACTATAACCTATTGGTTAAAATAATTGCTAATCCAACCTAGCCCTAAACTATAAGCTTAATGCTCCTAAGAGTTAACTACACCTAGCGCTATGGAAGGGAGACTAATGTCTTAACCCTATGATCTAACCTATCTTAACTAATGATAAGAATGGAGGGGGACCTATGAAGGGTCGCGAGTCATGGGTGGTGGTTTCCATGGCATTTATGAGGGGGATAAGGTTGAAGGACTTGGGATGCTGTCAGGTTTGGCGGAGGTTACAAATGGCTAATGTGACCTGACGTGGCAGTATCACCAAGTATGGGAGTGTTTGTTTGTTTTCTTTTGGCGATCACCAATTTTGGCGGTTGGTGGCAATGGAGAATAGGCGGGAGGATGGCAGTTAATGCAATTAATGAACTTTGGTTCCCGAGTGCAGATTTCTTGGGAAGGCATGCAAATGGAATATTGTTTGGTTGTTTGGTTTTCCATGCATTCCATTTTTCACTCTGCTTGAGCACTGGTTCTTCGAACCAGTCGTCTACTCTGTGTTGCATGGAAACTTTGAGAATTTCTAGCTCCCTTCTCTGTCGGGGAAAGTTTATAAGGCATGAAGGTAACAATTTATTGTTGTTTAATCTATCGTGGAAGAAGAAGAGAAGGTGTGAGCACATTCAGAGGTCTTCTTCAAATTTTTAAGCGACACTATTAGGCATGATAGGCCCTAACTTTTAAAAATCTTGCTTTCCTTCAAATGATTTCATTAGAACAACTCTGTTCAGATGATTTTTTTGTACAGTTGGCTTGACTAGAAGCAATGTATTGGTTTTCTTCTTCTCTTGTTGATTTGGGAATCCTTGGTTATACGAAGACCCTGTTGAAGTCCTTGCTGTGTTTTCATGTTGGTTCGACTTCTGTTGAAGTCCTTGCTATGTTTACATGTTGATTCGACTTCAGTTGAAGTCCTTGCTATGTTTACATGTTAATTCAACTTCATGAAGTCCTTGCAAAGAGTTTTTTCATAAGAATTCGACTTCATTTGAAGTCCTTTCTATGTTTATATGTGGATTCAAATTTTTTTGAAGTCCTTACTATGTTTACATAAGGGTTCGACTTCTTTATATGTTGCTTCGTAGTCTCTTATTCGACTGAGGTAATGAGTTCCTAACTGTACCATGTCAAACGATTACGTTGGATGATTTCATGTTTGAAGAATGATATGGAAAGAATTTTTGTGTCTAATTTGGTTGGTTTATTGATTATTACTTGGTCGTAAGAGCTCTTTTATTGCTTGATAGCTTCAGGTGAATATATAATTGAATTGTGATGAAACTGTAGTTCCTTCTTTTGAGCTCGACTGATTTAGTCGTATGCGTAAGAAATATGTTAAATTTAAGCCTGCACCTCTAGTGAAAAGGGTCTGGATGGTCAATGATTATGGGTTCTGTATGTGATGAAATATTAGTGTAGCTGTTGTTTTCTTTACAACTTTACTTGGTTAATGGGAACACACTGACCGAGAGAAATCTTTCTTTGAGGAACTCTGATTCTTAATAATGTGTGGGTAATCCTAGATCTGCATGATGGAAATCAGGTTTTGTACTTGGAAGGGATTGTATTGTGTTGATTTCACTTGTAGTGACCTTGAAATCTAACATTAGAAATCATCTAGTAATACTGGAAGTGCTATTTGTTTGGTATCCTTGAAACACATTTTTAAATTATCCATTGTAATGACTGGAAATAGATAGTGTTACCTATCAGTAAGTAATGATAGTGGGTACCCTAACTCGTAGTCTAAAATGATTCGAGTCCTGGGTGAAGGGAAGACTGTTTTATTTGGGCCATGATTGTGTACTGATATTGAACGTATATGTATTTCCATTTATAACAATCTGTCTTTTGTTAATGTGCAATTGTAAGACCCTTGGAATCTTAGGGTGACTTTTTAAAACAGTTCTATCAGATTGGAGCTAATGGTAAACTTGGGTGTTGATTTTCTTGCTTTCTCTTCTTCCTTAATTGAATTCAAGATTGAATGTATATGCATTACTCCTGGGAAGTTGGTACAGTCCTGAACCTGTTTGGAATGGAGATCTGAATGCCTCTGTTTCTTTCTCCTAAGCTGTAAAGTATATGTTGATATATGACTTTTGGAATAAGAAAATATTCTCTCCCTTGTCTGGAAATTATGAGTGCTCTCTTCTTTTGTATCTTTATGTGAACTCTACGGTATGGGCATAAGAAGAATAGACTGTTAAATTTGTAAGGAGAGACTGGTAAGTACTGACTCTTGACGAGTCTTCTTCTTTATCGACGGTTATATTATCCTGTTTGAGTTGTTCAGTTATCCACTTTTATAAAAATAGTATTGTAGTAGAAGTTGGTATACTTATCAATGTCATTGAAATAATGCTATGAATATAAAGGAATCCTGTCAGTTGAACTTGGCCGGAGGTTATTATCTCTGTCTTTGCTTGAATTGTTAAATGAACACCTATTGATACACATACCGATAGGAATTCATTCTTGAATGGAGTAATTTTGTTCGATTATTACTGTCCTTGGTTTTCGATGGATGGATGTTGTGGATTCATTTTGTTCTTTTTAGTCTCTAATATATATGATGAATCATCTCAAAAATATTTAGGTTTAATCGGCAGCTATATAATGAGCAATACGTTAAAGCCATATTAGAATTGTAGAAAGATGATTAGCCTTGATTCATGTTTAAGGATTTGAAGAAATGATTTCATTTAAACAGGTTGTTTAATGAGAACAATTGGTGGAATGCAATTGTTTTAAGAATTAATGCTTATCATGCTCAATTCACTGAACTGACCTGTGCTAGCAATTTTTGTAGATGGACATCGTAAGTGGTAAAGGCATGCAGATCTGATATGATGCTCAGATTGTTTAATCTAGTTTTTATGATGAATTCCAACTTGATTTCTCTAATTGTACTATAGGAAGAAAGATATTCTTTTGATGTTGATTATTGTATCAAATGTGCCGAAGTGCATAAGTTGTAAATGTATGGTTTGGAAATGAATGAAATGGGGAGATTGTTACTTATGTGGCTGCATTTTTATTTGTTGGATTGAACTTCTTAGGTCTGATTGAATGTAAGTGCATTTTTATTATTGTATACCATGGGAGTTAGTTGGATTCTCTAAGTAGGCCTTGTAAAAATTATGTGACCGAATACTTCGTGAATGAATAGTAATTCTTTTATGTTATGAATAAGGCTAAATTGGAAATTAGTCCACTGCCTTTCAAGAAGTTAAGGTTAAACTACACCCTAATAGGTAGCTGTAACAAGAAGAGTAATCTATTACTCCCTATCCATGATCTAAGTCAAGACAACGTAATTGATGGTTTTAAATCACTATATCTTAATAACAATAAGTAAGATATATTTTAGTCTTCGGAGTTGATATAAACCCTTATGGGTTTAGTTAGCTTCCTTATGAGAGGACTTAGGGCTATTGCCCAATTATGAGGAATAAGATTATTAGGAACCGATGGACACCTTGACGAGGTCTCAAATCTTACTAAACTTCTCTCAGTGAAATTGAACTTAATTGCGTAAGGAAACTCAAAGGTGTGGAACCCAGGGTTGGGAAAAGACTACCCAGTTAGGAGAGTCTTAAATTCAATTTCAACTCAACTTAAGTAACTCCTTGAAGTTATGTAAATATTTTCGAGGTAGTTTTGTAGGATGTCGACACATGTCAACTGCAGGGTTGTACCTTCAAGAAGATTAGGATCTTCTCGAGGATACAACAATGTAGGTGACATATGGCGACACCCTTTGTGTTGATCGTTAAGATTTACACCTGAAACTCGAACAAGTTTTTCCTCTGGGACTGGTTAGGACCATGGTCATGTTATGAGGCTGCCCTTGGAGACTCGGGGTACCTTGACACACGGGGTTAACAGTGGTTGACCCAGTATGTCAGCTTACCCTAGTCTTCAAGAGCATCCTTATAACGTGTGTTATGTTATTAACCCATTCCTGAGTGAATGACTTGGGACAGGGGAGGCTGACAGAAGTCAGTATAAGACATTCTATTTAACATCGAGTGGGGTGAAGGACATATTCTAGATTGATGAGTATGCCGTCAAGGAATATGAGACATGAACAGTATGTTTCAAATCTTTGGCCAAAGTATCGCAAGCTACTGATTGCGTTGTCCTATGTCACCTAGTCTAAGGGATGTGATGCCGATGAATAATGGTAACAATTATTCAGATAGGTTCCTTGGATAGAGCATTCTGAAATCCCAGATTAGGGAAGAGAACCATAAGAGTGAAGTGTTAAGATAAAAACACCAACTCTATGATACTCATGAATAGATCGGTAGATCACCGAGTCATGGAATGAATAGATCGGTGGTACACCGAGTCATTACAGCTACATATGGTTATCTATTATAAGAATGATTGTTATGATCTGTGAGTTCTAAATTATGTATTTAGAACTAGGAAGCACTTATAAAAAAAAATCTTGTTTTAATGTACTAAATGGGAATGTTACATCTTGGTATCAGAGCTGAAGGTTGTAACTCTTGGACCTATTATGTCCATAATTTGATAAAAACCTAAATTTTCTTGTAACAAAAAATGGTTAGAACAAGAGGGAACGTTGCGAATAATGCTCCACTAGAAGGAGGGGTGGTAATAACCCAAAAACTTGATGAGATCCTTGCTGCCCTAGTGGACACAAGAGATCGTTTGACTGTACTTGAACAGTAAGTAATGGGAAATGATGAGGATGATGAAGCTGGTAACAACAATGAGCTACCTCTTGAGGACAACCCTAATATGGGTGTTGGTAATAACACTGGAAATGTACCTGTCCAACCAGAAAACAAAAAGGCCAGGTTGGCACGAGAACTCACTAATGATATAAAAAGGATAAGTCCACCTAAATATGATGGCACCACATTAGGAGATGGAGCTGAGAACTGGCTCAGTGAGATGGAGAAGTACTCTGCAATAAGAAACTTATCGGAGGAAACCAAAGCTATTTGGGGAGCCTATTAGCTTTCCCACAAAGCATCTTCGTGGTGGGACAGCCATAAAGCTGAGCTAAATATTGATGAGACCAATATCACTTGGGATCAATTTAAAGGCTATTTTAGGCAACGTTGGCTGCCACAACTTTTCTATGATAAAAAAATGACAGAATTCCAGAACTTAGCTCAAGGAAAGCTAACGGTAACTAAATACTGGGAGTGGTTTACGAAACTTCTCAAGTATGTACCGCAGTATCAAACTGACGAGAAGTTTAGAATACGGAAATTCATCATGGGACTAAATCCCGTGATAGGAGGAGAGGTCGATGTTCATAGCCCAACCACTATGGAAGGGGTTGTTGAAAAATCCATAAGGCAAGAACAGAAATTAAAGGCTATTTCTGCTCATAAAGAGGAAGTGCGGAAGAAGATTGTAAACCCTTCTTCAACTTCACTTGCACCCAAGAAGGGGCCATGGAAAAATTTTGGAAACAGAAGTAAGTTTCCAGTGGATAATAATAAGAAAACGATAGCGAATAAGCCTGCTGGAAATATAAGGGATAGTTTTGCCAAAAATTATAACAATGGGCAGAAGCCCTATGGAGGACAACATGATAATTTTAAGGCTGGAAGTAATTTTGAGCCTAAAAAGGGACCTGTAGGAGGCTGCTATAATTGTGGCAAAGACCACTACACAAATCAATTCCCTTTGAAGAAGGATGATCATAATCAGCAGCATAAGATACATGCTGCAGTAGCAGACAAGCAAGCTGAAAAGCAAGTGACACCTATAGAAGTTCCGGGTAAGTTATTTGGCATACCTATCACTATTCTTTTTGATATAGGAGCTACTGAATGTTTTATTTCTAGTAAACTTACTTCTAAACTTAAAAGAAAGGCTAGAAAAATGGATAAATCTTGGACTGTACAGTATGGTAATAACTCTGTTCATACAGTGAGTATGTGTCTTTTTGGGGTAGTCCTTGACTTACCTAACTTTTCCACGGAAGTTGACCTCTATGTTACACCTTTGGGATCCTATGACGTTGTCATCGGTGTCAATTGGTTAGCTGACCATAAAGCAAAAGTAGACTGCTTTGAAAAGAATATAAGATGTTTAGATGATCGGCTGAAAGCAGCAGAGATTCAAGGTGTGAAACGGGAAATTTCAGTTAGGAAACTGTCAGCTATGCAACTTAAAAAGGCTAAAAACAAAGGATGTACCTTATATGCAGTAAAGATATCTAAATTTTTAGAAGAAGATGGTGATTCCATGAAATGATTCCCACTGTTGCAAAGTTTCAAGGATGTATTTCTCGGAGGAATTACCAGGTTTACCACCCAAAAGGGAATTTGACTTCACCATTGAAATCAAACCAGGGATGGAACCTATTTCTAAGGCACCTTATCAGATGACTACTACAGAGTTAGTCGAGCTTAAGGCACAATTGCAAGAACTTTTGTCTAAGGGTTTGATTAGACCAAGTGTTTCACCTTGGGGAGCGCCAGTAATATTTGTAAAAAAGAAAGATGGAACACTTAGACTATGTATTGATTATCGGATGTTAAACAAAGCAACAATTAAGAATAGATACCCACTTCCAAGAATTGACGATCTATTTGATCAGATGTGTGGAGCAGTGGTTTATTCCAAGATAGATCTTCGATCTGGTTATCATCAATTAAGGATTAAAGAAGAAGATATTCATAAAACACTTTCCGAACCAGGTACAGACATTATGAATTCATGGTTCTACCCTTTGGATTAACTAATGCACCCGACTTTTATGAACTTAATGAATAATATCTTTCAAGAATATTTGGACAAGTTTGTGCTTGTATTCTTGGATGATATTCTCATATATTCTAAAAGTATCAAAGAGCACAATGAGCATTTAAAGATAGTTTTGGAAATTTTGAGAAAAATAAAGTTATACGGTAAGTTATCCAAATGTTCTTTCTTTGATACTGAAGTTCACTATTTGGGTCATGTCATTAGTAAAGAAGGAATTGCTGTGGATCCTTCAAAAATAGTGGCAATAACCGAGTGGCCTGCACCAAAGAATGTACACGAAGTAAGAAGCTTCATGGGCCTTGCTGGTTATTATAGAAAATTTGTAAAGAATTTTTCTAAAGTGGCTGCACCGATAACTTCATTACAGAAGAAGGATAGGAAATTTATTTGGAATGATAAGTGTGAAACTACTTTTAAAAGTTTGAAAAGCCAGTTGACTTCAACACCTATATTAGCTGTACCAGACCCTAATGGAAACTTTACTGTTGTAACGGATGCTTCTGGGGAAGGCCTTGGAGGTGTTTTGTTACAAAATGATCAAGTCATAGCATATGAAAGTAGAAAACTTAAGTTACATGAGCTGAATTATGCCCCTCATGATTTAGAGCTTGCTGCAATTGTTCATGCACTTCAAGTATGGAGACACTATTTACTTGGGAAACCTTTTGAGTTGAAAACTGATCATTTAGGGCTGAAATATATTTTCACTCAGCCTAACCTAAATGCAAGACAACGAAGGTGGTTAGAGTTTTTATCTCAATATGATTTTGATATTAGTTACATCAAAGGAAAAGAGAATAGAGTAGCAGATGCTCTAAGTCGTAGGAAGCACATTTATGCTCTTATAACATTAAGAACTCAGTTTAAAGATGAGGTAAAAAGTGCCTTAGAATCTGATATATACTTTCAGCAAGTAAAAGTAGCACTTGCTGCAGAACCAAAAGATGAAAGGTATAAAGGTTTTCATTTTGATAATGAAGGAATCTTACGTTATGAAAATAGGGTATATGTACCTTTGCTAAACGATTTGAGAAAGAAATTGTTAGTTGAATTTCATAATTCACCCTTTTCTGGACACCCGGGTATTACTAAAATGCTCGCTGATCTAAAACAGCAATACTTCTGGAAAGGAATGAAAAAGGATGTTATTGATTTTGTGACTCATTGTCTGGAATGTCAGTGGGTTAAGGCAGAACACATGCACCCTGCTGGACTATTATATCCCCATAGCATACCGCAGTATAAATGGCAAGTAATAAGCATGGACTTTGTACAAGGGTTGCCTATGTCGAGAAATAAACATGATGTTATCTTGGTAGTTGTAGACAAACTAACAAAGGTAGCTCATTTCATCGCTGGAAATCTGAAGGATGATTCTCCAGTGTTAGCAAAAATATTCGTGCACGAAATTTTCAGGTTACATGGAGTACCAGAATTGATTATATCTGACAGGGACCCTAGAATGACATCAAGATTTTGGCAAACACTTAATACAACTCTTGGAATGAAACTAAACTTCAGTTCTGCATATCACTCGAAACGGATGGACAAACTGAGAGAGTAAATTAGGTGTTGGAAGATATGTTACGAATGTATTGCATGGATCAACAGTATAAATGGGAAGAGTATCTCCCATTAGTTGAGTTTGCATACAATAACACATATCACTCTTCTCTTAAAATGGCACCTTTTGAGGCACTTTATGGAAGAAAGTGCAGAACCCCTATTAGTTGGGATAGTATTGAGGATAGAGTGGTAATTGGACCAGAAATCCTCACTAAAATGGAACAACAAGTTAAGATGATTCGTGAACAATTGAAAGAAGTAACAGATAGGCAGAAGAGCTATGCTGACCTAAAGCGGGTTGATCGAAAGTTTGAACTTGGTGAAAAGGTTTTTCTTCGTGTTAAACCTAGAAAGAGTTCTATAAATTTCGCAAGGCCGCCAAGTCACACCTCGTTATGTGGGACCTTTCAAAATTGTCGAAATAATCAATCCTGTAGCTTACCGATTAGCATTACCACCTGCTTTGTCTCGCATGCATGATGTTTTCCATATTTCTTTTCTTAAGAAATACGTTTCAGACTTGTCACATGTTTTAAATTGGAATTCCTTGCAGGTCCAAGACCCAGGAATAATCGTGGTTAAACCCACATGAGTGCTGGAAACTCACCAATTGCATTTGAGAAATCATAAAATACAGCAATGTAAGGTCCAGTGGGACCAGTTTAACGAAGAAAGTGCAACTTGGGAAAATCTGGAAGAGATGAAAATTGCTTTTCCCTTTCTTTTTGAACAGAATGGAATCTGTTGACAAAAAAAAATTAATTATTATGAACTTATCTTTTTCATGTCTTTATGTAAGCCAACTTGAGGCAAACATTATTCAGGTTGAATAAATTGTATCATGACATTGATTTATGGAATTATTCAAGTTGGAAATAGTCTTTTGTATTGTGAACTAATAAATTGATTGACCTAAAGGTAAATCAAAGGATGTAATCATCGGGATGATGAATCTTTTAGGAGGGAAGCATGTAACACCCTGAACTGTTGTTACTTTCTCCTGAGCATTCAAGTGTTGATATATGATTTCTTCGTATAAGGACATGTTCCTTTGGTTTGTGAAGTCATGCTTGATATGGATTGTATCTTCTTTTCTCTTGAAGATCTTTGACTGAGCTAAATATGCTTGGACTCTTTTGTTTCTTTCATTCTTTGCACTTGAGTTCAATTTGATTTCTGGATGAATTGTGGATTTATCCATCTTTATGACTCAGCCTTGGATCAGTTGCATTGATCCAAGGAATGTTTTAAGCTTATTCAGGATGAACAAAATTTATTGACCTTACAAAAGTTACAAGGTCTGAATGAGTTTGAATGATCAATCCCGAGTTTAACTCAGGCTGATCATGATAAATGGACTTTAGTTACAGATATCGTAACATCAGGAAGGCCTAGACCTTAAGCCAGGTAAGATGTTCATGTGTATATCGTAAGTTTAATTTAGTGATGCTAAATAGAATCCTTTACAGGAATGTTTAACCCTATATGGACTCTAACTTTGAGTGGTCCTATTTTGGAGACCTAGATTTGATTCGTTAAGGTTAATAACCTTAACCTAAACTATAACCTATTGGTTAAAATAATTGCTAATCCAACCTAGCCCTAAACTATAAGCTTAATGCTCCTAAGAGTTAACTACACCTAGCGCTATGGAAGGGAGACTAATGTCTTAACCCTATGATCTAACCTATCTTAACTAATGATAAGAATGGAGGGGGACCTATGAAGGGTCACAAGTCATGGGCGGTGGTTTCCATGGCATTTATGAGGGGGATAAGGTTGAAGGACTTGGGATGCTGTCAGGTTTGGCGGAGGTTACAAATGGCTAATGTGACCTGACGTGGCAGTATCACCAAGTATGGGAGTGTTTGTTTGTTTTCTTTTGGCGATCACCAATTTTGGTAGTCGGTGGCAATGGAGAATAGGCGGGAGGATGGCAGTTAATGCAATTAATGAACTTTGGTTCCCGAGTGCGGATTTCTTGGGAAGGCATGCAAATGGAATATTGTTTGGTTGTTTGGTTTTCCATGCATTCCGTTTTTCACTCTGCTTGAGCACTGGTTCTTCGAACTAGTCGTCTACTCTGTGTTGCATGGCAAATTTGAGAATTTCTAGCTCCCTTCTTTGTCGGGAAAGTTTATAAGGCATGAAGGTAACAATTTATTGTTGTTTAATCTATCGTGGAAGAAGAAGAGAAGGTGCGAGCACATTCAGAGGTCTTCTTCGAATTTTTAAGCGACACTATCAGGCATGATAGGCCCTAACTTTTAAAAATCTTACTTTCCTTCAAATGCTTTCATTAGAACAACTCTGTTCAGATGATTTTTTTGTACAGTTGGCTTGATTGGAAGCAATGTATTGGTTTTCTTCTTCTCTTGTTGATTTGGGAATCCCTAGTTATATAAAGACCTCTGAAGTCCTTGTTGTGTTTTCATGTTGGTTCGACTTCTGTTGAAGTCCTTGCTGTGTTTACATGTTGATTCGACTTCTATTGAAGTCCTTGTTGTGATTACATATTGATTCAAATTCTGTTGAAGTCCTTGCAATGTTTTCATATGAATTCGACTTTAGTTGAAGTCCTTGCTGTGTTTACATGTGGATTCGACTTCTATTGAAGTCCTTGCTTGTGTTTACATAAGGGTTCGACTTCTGTATATGTTGTTTCCTAGTCTCTTGTTCGACTGAGGTAATGAGTTCCTAACTGTACCATGTCAGACGATTGCGTTGGATGATTTCATGTTTGAAGAATGACATGGAAAGAATTGTTGTGTCTAATTTGGTTGGTTTATTGATTATTGCTTGGTCACAAGAGCTCTTTTATTACTTGATAGCTTCAGGTGAATATATAATTGAATTGTGATGAAACTGTAGTTCCTTCTTTTGAGCTCGACTGATTTAGTCGCATGCGTAAGAAATATGTTGAATTTAAGCCTGTACCTCTGTGAAAAGGGTCTGGATGGTCAATGATTATGGGTTATGTATGTGATGAAATATTAGTGTAGCTGTTGTTTTCTTTACGAATTTACTTGGTTAATGGGAACACAGCCTGACCGAGAGAAATCTTGCTTTGAGGAACTCTGATTCTTAATAACGTGTGGGTAATCCTAGATCTGCATGGATGGAAATCAGGTTTTGTACTTGGAAGGGATGGGATTGTGTTGATTTCACCTGTAGTGACCTTGAAATCTAACATTAGAAATCATCTAGTAATACTGGAAGTGCTATTTGTTTGGTATCCTTGAAACACAATAACAAATTATCCACTGTAATGACTGGAAATAGTTAGTGTTACCTATCAGTAAGTAATGATAGTGGTTACCCTAACTCGTAGTCTAAAATGATTCGAGTCCTAGGTGAAGGGAAGACTGTTTTATTTGGGCCATGATTGTGTACTGATATTGAACGTATATGTATTTTCGTTTATAACAATCAGTGTCTTTTGTTAATGTGCAATTGTAAGACCCTTGGAATCTTAGGGTGACCTTTTTAAACAGTTCTATCAGATTGGAGCTAATGGTAAACTTGGGTGTTGATTTTCTTTCTTTCTCTTCTTCCTTAATTGAATTCAAGATTGAATGTATATGCATTACTCCTGGGAAGTTGGTACAGTCTTGAACCTGTTTGGAATGGAGATCTGAATGCCTCTGTTTCTTTCTCCTAAGTTGTAAAGTATATGTTGATATATGACTTTTGGAATAAGAAAATATTCTCTCCCTTGTCTGGAAATTATGAGTGCTCTCTTCTTTTGTATCTTTATGTGAACTCTACGGTACAGGCATAAGAAGAATAGACTGTTAAATTTGTAAGGAGAGACTGGTAAGTACTGACTCTTGACCGGAGTCTTCTTCTTTATCAATGGTTATATTATCCTGTTTGAGTTGTTCGGTTATCCACTTTTATAAAAATAGTATTGTAGTAGAAGTTGGTATACTTATCAATGTCATTGAAATAATGCTATGAATATAAAGGAATCCTGTCAGTTGAACTTGTTGGAGGTTATAATCTGTCTTTGCTTGAATTGTTAAATGCACATCTGTTGGATACACGTACTGATAGGAATTCATTCTTGAATGGAGTAATTTTGTTGGATTATTACTGTCCTTGGTTTTCAGATGGATGGATGTTGTGGATTCATTTTGTTCTTCTTAGTCTCTAATATATATGATGAATCATCTGAAAAATATTTAGGTTTAACTGGCAGCTATAATATGAGTTATGCGTTAAAGTCATATTAGAATTGTAGAAAGATGATTAGCCTGATTCATGTTTAAGGATTTGAAGAAATGATTTCATTTAAACAGGTTGTTTAATGAGAACAATTGGTGGAATGCAATTTTTTTAAGAATTAGTGCTTATCATGCTCAGTTCACTGGAATTGACCTATGCTAGCAATTTTGCAGATGGACATCGTAAGTGGTAAAGGCACACAAATCTGATATGATGCTCAGATTGTTTAATCTGGTTTTTATGATGAATTCCAACTTGATTTATCAAATTGTACTATAGGAAGAAAGATATTCTTTTGATGTTGATTATTGTATCAAATGTGCCGAAGTGCATAAGTTGTAAATGTATGGTCTGGAAATGAATGAAATGAGGAGATTGTTACTTATGTGGCTGCATTTTTATTTGTTGGATTGAACTTCTTAGGTCTGATTGAATGTAAGTGAATTTTTATTATTGTATACCATGGGAGTTAGTTGGATTCTCTAAGTAGGCCTTGTAAAAATTATGTGACCGAATACTTTGTGAATGAATAGTAATTCTTTTATGTTATGAATAAGGCTAAATTGGAAATTAGTCCACTGCCTTTCGAGAAGTTAAGGTTAAACTACACCCTAATAGGTAGCTGTAACAGGAAGAGTAATCTATTACTCCCTATCCATGATCTAAGTCAAGACAACGTAATTGATGGTTTTAAATCACTATATCTTAATAACAATAAGTAAGATATATTTCAGTCTTCGGAGTTGATATAAACCCTTATGGGTTTAGTTAGCTTCCTTATGAGAGGACTTAGGGCTATTGCCCAATTATGAGGAATAAGATTATTGGGAACCGATGATCTCCTTGACGAGGTCTCAAATCTTATTAAACTTCTCTCTGTGAAATTGAACTTAATTGCGTAAGGCAACTCAAAGGTGTGGAACCCAGGGTTGGGAAAAGACTACCCAGTTAGGAGAGTCTTAAATTCAATTTCAACTCAACTTAAGTAACTCCTTGAAGTTATGTAAATCTTTCCGAGGTAGTTTTGTAGGATGTCGACACATGTCAACTGTAGGGTTGTACCTTCGAGAAGATTAGGATCTTCTCGAGGATACAACAATGCAGGTGACATATGGCGACACCCTTTGCATTGATCGTTAAGATTTACACCTGAAACTCAAACAAGTTTTTCCTCTGGGACTGGTTAGGACCATGGTCATGTTATGAGGCTGCCCTTGGAGACTCGGGGTACCTTGACACATGAGGTTAACAGTGGTTGACCCAGTATGTCAGCTTACCCTAGTCTTCAAGAGCATCCTTATAACGTGTGTCATGTTATTAACCCATTCTTGAGTGAATGACTTGGGATAGGGGAGGCTGACAGAAGTTAGTATAAGACATTCTATTTAACATCGGAGTGGGGTGAAGGACGTATTCCAGATTGACAAGTATGCCGTCAAGGAATATGAGACATGAATAGTATGTTTCAAATCTTTGGCCAAAGTATATCAAGCTGCTGATGATGTTGTCCTATGTCACCTAGTCTAAGGGACGTGATGCCAATGAATAATGGTAACAATTATTCAGATAGGTTCCTTGGACAGAGCATTCTAAAATCCCAGATTAGGGAAGAGAACCGCAAGAGTGAAGTGTTAAGATAAAAACACCAACTCTATGATACTCATGAATAGATCGGTAGATCACCGAGTCATGGAATGAATAGATCAATGGTACACCGAGTCATTACAACTGCTTATGGTTATCTGTTATAAGAATGATTATTATGATCTGTGAGTTCTAAATTATGTATTTAGAACTAGGAAGCACTTATAAAAAAAAATCTTGTTCTAATGTACTAAATGGGAATGTTACAAATTTGATGTAGATAATGTAGAAAAGGAATCAAGAATACGTAGATAAATATAATGTTCATACCTTCTTACCTCTTGCCACAATAAAAGCACCATTGGTGACTTTCTAAGAGTCTCTTGTAAATGTAATCACATTATCCAATTTTGCACATAGAACAAAATTGGACAACAAGGTCATATTATGATCAAATTATGACATCGGTTCCAAGGGCTGATTTCTGATCATCAAGGAGATAAAATGATTAAAATAATTAATAATTTACATAAGAGAGATTACCTAGAATTTAACAAGGTAAAATTGAGCTCAACTTGGTGACAAATCGGTGTTAGCTCTATTTAGAACTTGGTCATTTATCATTTCATCTCAACTTGACGGGCTGGCCAAGCCCAACATTGAAAAGATTCAGATGAGTCAAGAAAATATGGGAAAGTTTCCAAAAATAGGAGGATTTTACAAAATAGGCCAAGGTCCATCGAGAAAAATTAGCTCTCCGAGTGTCTTAGTGAGCTACTCAAAGAAGCTAGTCAGTCGAGAGGGCATTAAGTCAAAATGGGAGCTCGGTTCAAGGATTTAAGCTCAATATCAAGCCATAATAGTTAAAGCATTAGTGGCATATTGAAAAGTAACTCAAAGTGGTCCACTCAATACAATGATGTCAAGGAAATGGTTAAGACGAACGAGTTGCACAAGAGCCTTGAAACCAATGAGGGGTGAGCTAAATATTGAGTCTAGTTAGAGTGTTATTTTGAGTGAGTAGGATGAAATCATTTCATTGACATTTGAACCATAAAGAGGTCACATGACTAATGTCAATGTGAAGTAAAGATAAGAGATAGATAGATGAGTTGACCTAGTGGCAAAGCTCAAGCATATCAAATCAGCCTAAATGAATGTGATATGTCCGGAAGAATTTGAGCCAAGATAGATAACATTACAAAGTATAACGAGCTGAGCTAAGAGATAACTCAGTGGTGAAACAAAATGAAGCCAGCGACATATTGGCTTGATGAGTTGAGATCGCGATCGGGGTGACTTGAGTGTTGATGTTTGAAAATGGAGTAACTTGTAATAAATGAGTTAACATGGGGCATTAGGGGTGAGTCGGCACAATGTAAGTTACATGGAATAGGCCATGAAGTAAGGAGCTTTAGCCATGGTCCGAGGTAGGTCAAGAGTTTAATTCGTAGGAGA
This sequence comes from Taxus wallichiana var. yunnanensis, assembly GCA_018340775.1. Taxonomy (NCBI): domain Eukaryota; kingdom Viridiplantae; phylum Streptophyta; class Pinopsida; order Cupressales; family Taxaceae; genus Taxus; species Taxus wallichiana. Next base: position 455,009,843 of record CM031238.1, read on the forward strand.
GTTGGAAGGTTGGAGAATGGAGGATCGAGTCATAGAATATCACATATCTAGAACTCACCAAAGAAACTTAGCTTGGTTCCTTGAGTCATGTAATAAGTGAGTCTAGGATCTTAAACATGCTCAAAGAGGAGCTTGTGAAGAGTTATGAGGAAAGGCCAAGACACTCGGCTTGCTAATAAATTGCTCGGCATTGAGATAAACAAGCCGACCACGCAATGGACCAAGCCACTAGAGGTTTTTGAACATTGTGAGCTTGTGAGTGAATGATTCAACATCATTCATGGTAGGAATTAATTTCTAGGTGACCCAAACTTTTTGAATGATCTTTCCATTCACTTGATGTGTGGGGCCTTGTTGATTAGACAATGTGTGACACTTAGCGAATGCACACAAGAGGTTCATGTGTGAGAATATGGCAAAGTCAAAGGCACGTACGGATAGGTAAGAACACACACGTGAAATACAAGGGTAGATTTGGGACTTAGCCGTTATCACATGCACTAGCTATTTTTTGAGATAGCGTGTAAAGCACACAAACCGAGATATGATTTTAACATATGCGCATGGGTGGAACAGATGTTGTATGGCAATTTTTATGAGATATTCTTCACTATTTTTCTAGTAGATCTCTATGAGTGTCTAATTTCTTATGCATCTAAAAGGAATTGGAGGTATCACACACTTATTTGGACGTAGGAATAATTTCAAGCCCTCTGTAATGTTGATCTAATTTGGAAACGTGTTTTAGATACTTGGTTTCATGCTTTTCTAAACACCTATATTCCGGAGTACTCAATTTCCATTTATTCTTTCATGAGAGGTAGCGAGAATTCCAATTTTTATGATATCCCAGGGAACTTACCCACAAGGCATTCCACTTGCAATCGAATCTTGATGGTAACAATAAAATTGGAAAACAAACCAAAGGCTAACTAAACCCCACCATGCATGGGGGAGAGCAGTTTGGTGAAATATGGTATACCTAGAAACAAAAAGGAAGAGAGAGATAAGGTGACGTAAGTATAATGAGGTGTGTGAGAGGGAGATAGAGAAGCAATGGGATGTTGCAGAGTGAATGATGTTGTGGAGAGAGATGGATCATGAAGGATTTAAAGTTCACATAGAAGACATGGAACCTAAGCATCGGAACTCCCCCATTTGGGAAAACATGATAGGGAACCCCCCTTCACCTCATGTATAAATGCGCCAACATAGACAACCTAGGTCACGGGTGTGCATCTTAATCTACCTGGAAACCTTTCCCTTATGCTTGGTCTTCCAATATCTAGTACAACAAATAGCTAGAAGCTAATTTGGGAAGAGGGAGGGTAGGATTAATTCATATAACAAGAACATTGATGGTGGTACAAACATCTTCATTGTGGTTGGGAAGTACCTTTTCAGGTGTATTATTCACACAAAGTTCAAGCGCGTAAAACTTTGGACTCACTTCTGGGAGTGGTAACACTTTGCACATTGTAGGGGTGAAGTTCAATACTACTGTTGGGACACAAGGAAGTACATCTTCTAGTTTGAATCTAGTTACAAGTTTAGGATCGGGAGGTATAGGTGGTTCTAGTTCGGTGGATTTGGTGGTTCTTTAGGCGGAGGAAACACAGAGGTTCTAGAAGTGGGCAAGGTCCACACTAACCCTAGAATATTTACATGGATATGTCTGTCCATCTTCCAAAGTATAGGGTCATAGAATATTTTGCTAAACATGTACACATGTGTGAAATATTGTGGCACACACAAGGAATCATGGTTTTTAGTGCATGGCAAGTCAGGTTTACCACTATGTTACAAGGGCGTGCACACACTGGTATAGAAAGTTTGACCCTGATAAGACTTACATAGACTATACACTTTGAAAGATGCTTTCCTTAAATAGTTTCAAATCCCTGAGTTCAAGCAGAAGAGTATAAGTGCGCTCAAATATATTAAGCAAGTCACTTCTAAAAGTGTCAGAGAGTATGATGCCCATTTCAAAATTCTTTTATCTAAGATTTCTTAAGACATTCATGCAAGCCAAAGCATGAGAAATGGTTCTTTGGAGGTCTAATTACACCTTTTTGAATGACACTATCACATAAGACATACACCGATCTACATGAATCACTTGAAACAACTTTACATGGTGAGGCGGTTGGAAGTATAGACACTAGGGTGAGCCCATTTTTGGAATCCCAGATCATAGCTATGGTAAAATAGTTGGAGAAGCTATCGGAAAATATATCATATGAGACGTGCATAGGGATTTGGTGTACATATTGTGAGGTGGAAGGTCACACCAAGGAAAGTTTTCCCCATGGATCAGTACGCTCATTACTGCTAGACTATGAGATATGTCATTTAAACCATGATGTTATCAGGTGCTCATTATTACAATGCGCAATAAGGAAGAACGTCTCATGCTACTGTAAAATTTTTAGGTCTACAACTCATGACATGGAATGTCTTTGGCTGATTGGTTAGATTCATTATTCTATAGATATTGGTGTACAACAAACATGAGTATCAGATAACTCTAGAGGCAAGAACATGCATCAAGATCGGGATCAAAATCAAGCACACTATGATTGAAATGAATGGCATTTTAAAGGAGGTCTTGGCGAGGTTGAGCATGTCATGGTGGATTCGAGGATGAGGCCGTGGTGGTGGATGAGGAAATTTTCCTCACGGACATGTTATACATGCGGATCTCCTGACCACTACAGGCATGAATGTCCTCAAAATATTACATGTTCTTTCTCTAGAAAGAATCATAGTTATGAGGAATGCCCAGACTTGAATTAGCATCTTACTAAGAAGGATAAAAAAGAAAAAAAGGTGCAGGGATGGTTAGGATACAACATATTATGGAAAATTAGTGGATGCCCAAGTTGCAAACTAGAATATGAGGCATTTTCTCAGTAAAGATCACTACCTGTGCTAAAGTGATGCCCACCAAAGAAGCATTGTAGACATAATCCTATCATCACTAAGGAGGAGGCTCTACATGCACGATACCCATATCCTATCCATTAGAAGGATGTTTGTCAGAAAACCATGGAGATACTCAAAAATCTTCGAGTGAAATATAGTATTTAAAGGAGCAATCATGAAAGATGGAGTAAAAGAAAGTAGCAGAAATGTTCCAATATTATATGAATGACCTAAAAGAGGTATGCAAAATGTTGTGCCAAGAGAATATCATTCCATTATTAGGGAACTGGTTAAAAGTAAACACTCCACCACAAGTATTGATACTAAATGGTAAATCTTGCATGAAAATATTCCTCCTCATAGCTTAGATTATGATAAGTAAATCAATCTAAATTTTATTGTGGATGGGTGAATTTTGAATAATATATTGATTGATATAGGTACAGAAGTTAATGTTCTTACTTTATATGCATGGGTCAAAATGGGGAGACTTCCATTTCAGCCCTCTTCGAATGTACTGTTCACGGCTAACCGGACTTAAAAGATGCATCCATTACCATTCAGGAGCCGATTTCCCTGCAAATTTTTAGGTTTTAGCAAGACTTTGGCGAGAGGCATATAGCTTCCCAACTCTACTTAGGCATCCTTGGTGCTAAGAAAATAATGTTGATATTCAGTTTAACAAGGGTTATATCAGTTTTGAAAATAAGGAGGAAAGATTTATTATCCCTTTAACAGATGGAAAATTTGTGCCCTATGTTGAGACTTTGAGTGAGGAAGATTTCAATAGGATTTATGTACATGTTGTTTGAGACCTAGAGGTGCTTGATCCATCCAAAGAAGGAATAATTTTGTGGAAAGATGCACAGTCTATTAGCGATACTACAAGTGTTACTTGTGATAATTGGGCTCATAGTACTTATGAGTTGGAAGGGTGCAAAGTAAATATCACATTTGTGTGGGACAATAGACCTCATTGTATCAGGATAATAGGTTACAACTCAATACCTCGTTACATTGGAGAAGGAGATACTCTAGTATTTTTGTGTTCTATGGAGGAACAGTGGATAAAACAGATTAGAGAGATAGAATATGCTCACATATACCCCGTGTGTGGGAAAAAATCAAACTCGTGGGTGGTTCACAAGGATAATCTCATAGGCTGGAATGAAATTAGGATTTCTCTTGCTATTAGGTTCTTCAGAGTAATGCACCTACCAAAATATGCACTTATCATGGTAATCAACCTGTTCAAAGCACCATGTTCAGCAATGTGAGAGACTCGGACGGAGAGGTAGGAAGATTTACCACCTTTACTCTGGGTACAAAAATTTTATTCCACTTTACAAGGTTTCACGCATGCTTGGTATGTATATGCGAAACTTCATAGAGAGACTAGAAATTTGTAGGATTTAGTTGCTTGAATGACCCATACATTTGAATTATTCTCTACTAAACCTCCGAAAGAAGAGGCATTAAAGTTTTTAAAGCACTTAACTATGGAGATAATGCCAAGACAGGAAGAACTCATTTAGGAGTTATTTGATGAAGAATAATCAGAGGCACATTTTTCTGAAGAAATAGAGACAAATTCCACACTACTTAGGCATGCTTTCCTTGAGAAGGAAAAAGGAAAGATAGTCTACTTAATGGATGATGAAGAAGTAGAAAATCTGGATGTAGACCATTCAACAGGTAGGCATGAGGTTTTAGACAAAGTGTATATAAGACCACACGCACCTATCATGAACCTATGAAGACAAAGAAAGTGAATAATGGATAAGATGATGAGCCTAAGGAGGCCATAATTGGGGACTATTGGTCTGAATTTAAAGTGGAAAAAATCATTGAGTTACTACAAGATTATCAGGACTTATTCCCTTGGGGATACCATGAACTCAAAGGTGTGCATGAATCATTAGGAGAGATGAAGATAAAGCTTAAGGAAGGTGCACTCCCATTTAGAAAGAGACCTTAGAGATGAACCCCAACTTGCGCGAAAAGGTCAAAGAAGAAATTGACAAAATGTTGAAGTCTGGAATCATCAAGCCCTTGGATGAGTCAGAATGGGTTAGCCCAATGGTGATCAGTATCAAGAAGGATGGTTAGATTAGGATCTGTGTGGACTATAGGGAGTTGAATGCTACATGTGTGACTGATCCCTTTCCTATGCCATTCATCAAGGAAATACTAGAAGGTGTTGCAGGGTGCAAAATCTATTCATTTACAAATGGATTCTCCGGGATCATCAGGTTAGGATTACACAAGAGGATCAGAAAAGACTACTTTTACTACTGAATGGGGCAGATTTTCCTATATTGTGATGCCTTTTGGTTTGAAAAATGCACCTGCTATATTTTCATGCATAGTTTTTCAAGCATTCAAATATTTTATTCACAACTTCTTGCAGGTTTATTTAGATGATTGAACGGTGTATTAACTTGCTAAAGATCATTGTGACAATCTGCGCTTAATGTTTGAAAGATGTAGACAGTTGAGTATTTATTTGAACATCAAGAAATGTGTATTTTCTACACCATTTGGAATACTTTTAGGGCACATCATCTGTAAGGAAGGTTTATTGGGTTATCTAACTAAGGTTGTAGTCATTATTAGCATAAAATAGCCTACCAATCAAAGTGAGGTGCGTGGATTCTTGGGTCACACTGGGTATTATAGAAAATTTATAAAGAGGTATGCTAAGCTTGACATACCTTTGGAGGAGTTACTATAAGAAAAATTAATGTTCTACTAGGGAGAACCACAACAACGTGCATTCGAGACATTGAAGAAGAAACTTGCTACAGTTCTTATTTTGCACTTTCCTTTGTGGGACCAACCATTTCTTGTACATGTGGATGCCTCCTCGACAGGGCCATTAGTGTGGTGTTGGCTCAACCTAGATAAGGTATTATAGATCATCATATCTATTTTTCTAGTAGAACGTTGACTCTGTATAGTATAATTACACAAGTATAGAGCACAAATTTTTTCGATGATCTATGCACTACATAAATTGAGATAGTACATGTTAGCAACACCATTTTTATTTTATACCAATCACATGGAATTGAAGTATTTGGTAAATAAGCCCATTTTATAGGGGTACATATGCAGATGGGTACTCTTATTCCAAGAATTTGATTTCATAGTTGTGGTAAAACTAGGGAAAAGTAATTATGGACTAGACCATTTATCTAGAATACAATTGGGAGAAGAAGCACAAGAAATTGAAGATACCATGCCCAATACATAGTTTTATAGGTTAGAACACACACCATAGGAATTAGAGGACATTTTTGTATTTCTACGAGCAAGTATGACACCAAAAGGGATGAAATCCTTAGAAAAGAAACAACTTGCTATGTGCTTGCACCATTTATGTTGATTAGCAATGACCTTTGTACAAGTTAGGCCGGGATGAAGTATTGTGTTGTTGTGTACTAGAACATGAGCACACAAATATCATGGAGGAGGCTCATGGTGGTATTATAGGTGGGCACTATGTAGGTGACACCACCGCATGTAAGATTCTACTCGTTGGATTATGGTGGGAGACCCTATATAAATATTGTAAGGCATATTGCAAGGCTTGTGATCATTGTCAGCACCTTTGGAAACCAAGTCAACGAGATGAAATACATCTAAGGCCTATTAATAGTGCAGTACCATTTGAAAAATGGGCTATAGATTTTTTGGGTCCTATTTCACCATCACGTGCATGATTGGATCATGATATATCATCACTTGTATAGACTATCTGACAAGGTGGGAAGAAGTAATGCCTATAAAGGATTGTACAGTGAATACAACAACTAGGTTTCTATTGGAAAATATTATTACAAGGTATGGATGCCCATTGAGTTTGACTAGTGATAGGGGCACACATTTTCTAAATGAGACAATTAGAATTTTATTGGATGAATTCATGATTGCACACCATAAGACTACACCATATCATCCTTAGGAAAATGGGACTACTGAGGCTTTCAACAATATTTTGAGCCAGACATTGACAAAAATTTGTGATGTTGGAAGAAAGTATTGGGATGATAAAGTTTCTGCAGTACTTTGGGTGTATAAAAAAACATACAAGTGATTAAACAAGGCCACACATTTTCAATTAGTGTTTGGCACAAAAGTAGTTCTTCCTATGGAATTCATGTTACCTTCTTTGTGTATTATGCATGCTGGAGGTCTAGCTAATGAGAAAGCATTAGAAGAATGAATTGACAAGTTGATTAAGTTGGATGAGCGATGATAAATAACACGCTTGAATCAAAAGAAAGAAATTTTTAGGAAGAAAGCGTGGTATGATAGACACATTAAGGACAAAAATCTTGAAATAGGGTAGATGGTGCTTCTTTATGATTTTAAGTTTTTGTATCATCTAGGAAAACTCAAAGTACATTGGTTGGGACTGTATGTTATCACTAACATACTTGAAATAGGATCTTGTTAGTTATAAACACTTGATGGAATACAATTACCCAATTACTTCAACGGGAGTAGGTTGAAGCCCTACTATAAATAAGTCTTCTTAGTGTTTGTAATAAGGCAATATTTCCATTTAGATTAGGTTTTCAATTATGTATTCCCTTAATGTATTTCCTTCTTCGTCGCTATGATTTGTCAATTTAGTTGGTGTTTTGTGAAATAAGCGCGTTTGCGTGCCAGAAGCTAATTACCATTTGTAGTATTTTTATGCATAGAGGACTGCACATACCATTTGTGTGGGGTGGTTATTGAGAAATGGGTACACATAAAGGAACAAATGCTACAGTGCTATTCAAAGTTTGAAGATTTGGTGAATAGAAGATTGCTTCTAAATGAGGACCATAGATGGAGATAAATGAAGGAACAATATAATGTGAGGTAAGTGATGACCATGGAGACTACTAGGAGAAGGCACAGTGATGAGGTACTCAGGTGCATAGAAGTGCACTAAAGAGAAGCTTGTAGCCAGAAGGTAGGAAGGTGTGCTAAAAGGTTATAGCTGAGGCACGAAGATGTACCGCATGGAAAAATGTGAAATGAGGATTCTTGGTAGGTGAAGGAGCAATAAATGCACCAAATTTTTGAAAATATATATAAGGAAGGGATACGAGTTCATTTTTACCATTGTAAATCACAAAAATTTGAAAGAGCTAAGTGCGACGAGTTGAGTGAAGAGTATTGAGGTGCGAAGAGTGTGAAACCAGACGTGAGGAGTAGATTTTTGCGTAGGAGAAGCTTACATCCCCATTGGTGAAGGGTTTGAGTGAAGTAGAGCATTCGAAAGAGCTAGGGCACACAATTTCAACTAGGGCATGTGGATTCGAGCTAGGGTTTGAGTTTTCACATTGCAGAAGTTAGAAGAAAGATATTAGAGGTAGAAATAAAAAGATAATATCCGTAACTAATTCTCCCGGTTGAAGTAGAGGATGGTGTAAAGTAAATACTTTTTCTTTGTATAGTAATTATTTAAATTCATCCATTCCTTATTCTTTATTCATTTCATATCACAAGGAAACCACTTCTAGGGTGGTAATGTAGTTTATTGTGGGGTAATGTTAAGAAGACAAAGTGTGACACTTAGCAGAAGGAACACAAGAGGTTTGCATGTGAGAATAGGGTGCAGTCAAAGGTGTAGAAGGATAGGGAAGAACATGTGTGTGAAATACCAGGGAAGATTCAAGACTTAGATGTTTTCACATGTATGAGCTCTTTTTGGAGATAATGTGTAAAGCACACAAACTAGATAAAGAATTGCACGCGACACGTATCGGATATTTTTGGAAGAGTGACTACTAAGACTTTACATGGGTGTGGGATAAGAATAGAATTACTACTTCTAGTTAACTAGAAGAGGTCTATTGTTAGCGCACTTACATGTGTGGCTATGATTGTAAAGGTGCATGGATATTTTCAACATGTGACCTATTTTTGGAGTTATGCAAGCGGTGAAGGGCAAGTCCCCACCCTTATAAATATGTAATGATCTACGTAGAATAGAAGACTGTGTGAGAATTGAATTACTATGAAGTTATTCTACCAAATCTGATGCACACATAAGCTATGGTATTATCTATTGTAATGAGATTTTGTGTATTTATCATGTTTAATATAATGGAGTATATTAGCTGAATTAGAGTATTAATCCTGAGTATAATTGGTTCTTGCATGCTTGATTTCATTATGGATATTATTTAAACCTATTATTCTTTACATCTAGATCTAGATATGTTTTGTAGAATGTTATATTAATTATGGATCTAAATGCATTAAGTATTCATCATGCTAAAATCCTACAAAAAACCCTAAGGAGGGGCCTGGTACCTTTGTGCGGTTTGGGTGAGCGCTCGAGCCTAGGTGAGTAATGTGCCAACGTGCCCGGGATTTTATTGGTAAATTCTAGGTTGCATCAGCCTCATCATGAAAAATGTGGAGCTTGTATCCATGAGGATCTCGGTCATGGATTGAGATTGATGAGATTGTAGATAGGTAAGACATGTTTTAAAAATTGATGGATGATGTTTCAGAAGAGAACTTGTGGAGCATGGTAGTGATTGAGCTAAGCTAGTGGAGAATGATAAGGTTTAATCCATAGTGGAATGCAAGGATTTAAGGAAAAATGCTAGGTTAGTGTGTTAGAAAAATGGATCCAAAATTCTGAAGTCCCCACCTCAGACACATGGGATTTTATGGAATGAAATCCATGCCAAGCTTGGCATGGCAAGACAGTGTTCGGGATCCCAAGCCAAAACATCCATCATGGGAAAACTGTTAAGGAAAAAGTGGAGTTATTTCTGATCGACCAAGTCATAGGCCAACACATTTAGTAGATGCAAATAGAGAAACCACCAAGTTGTTCTCGGAGTCTCTCAATTCATTCAATCCCAATGACATGGTGGAACGTAGGGGATGGAGAAAGACCCGATCAAATGATGAATGTAAGGGATCGTGAAGAAAATGAATTTAGTTATTTGTGGTGAATAGCTCAAGATCGAGCCCAACATGTAAATAACTCAAACAAGGAGTCGTCAAGGAGCTCAAGAATATTGGTAGTGGGTTGATGTGAGGAATCTTGGTTGACATGCTCAAGAAAGTCATTATATGAGCTCGTGGTAGAGAGTAGCATGACATTAGTGATATTGAGGTACGAGCTCACTTGGCGAGAAACTCATGCTAGGTTCAAAGAGAACCAACTTGAGGCTTGGGATCGGTCATAGTAGGAAGATACAAGTCACTTGTCTCAAATTAATGATCATCTCTTAGAAGGTATGGAATGTAGAAAGATCGATGTGATAGTGAGGTACAAACTCACACCGAGTAATTCAACTCATGGACCCAAGTCAATAAGTGGGGAAAGTGAATTAGCAGAAAAATGGCTCAACGAGCCACTTAGAAGGTAAGAGCCCGTTAATCCATGTTCATAAGTGTAATGTAATGTAGAGAAGATGCCTCAGCATAAAAAAAAACAAGATCACAAATGATAAGTTTCAAGATGTTAGATGGACATCTAAAAGGATGAATCAAAGAGAAGATCGATTCGTCAAACTAGATCTTGAACTCATAACCAACAAGCATGAAATTCATTGCTATCAATATGTGGGAGGACTAAGTAGTATTTGGACCAATTTTGAAGAAATAAAATTCCCATTGTATGAACAAAAGATGACATCTAAGCCAAGTTCTCACATGTGGCCGAAGAAGATTGTTGGCCTTAACTTGAGGATAACTCACTCGAGATAGAGACGAGTTGAGCTAGTAACGACACATAATGAGTTAAGATCGAGCTCATAGATGAGGTAGATGTGGTGTTTTGATTCATGAAGGACTCACTGATTTGAGTTAGGATGACTAGCGAGTGTGGGTAATGTGAACAAGACGGGACCGAGTCGATATTCAACTAACCAAGTTGAGCCATTCACCGAACAAAGTCGAGAGAGCTTGATGGAGGACGAGTCGACACTCATGAGGAAGAATTGAGTTGGTGAGTAACTTGAACTGAGCTCACTAGGTATTATGTGACTCGGTTTATAGGTTTGCAGTGCCGAGGAGAAACATTAGAGTCACTCGATCGGGCTGGTTTTTAGGCTCACCAAGCATGACATTGTTGCATAATAGGAGTTGATCAGATCTTAGTGGTGACCATCTTCATGTTGGCTTGATGAGTCATAGAAATGACTCCATGTTGAATGAAAGGATGAACTCGGTGCATGGTAGAATATATAAAGGAAATCGGTCAAATTTTGAGCTTGAACAAAGGACTCGGTTTAGAGGTAAGTGGAGCCGGATGAAGATAATCTTTAATTTCTCTATGTAGAGCTGATTTTGGAGCTTGTCGGTGGTAGGTGTTGAGCTTGGTGGTGACCTCAATGTGAAGTTACAACTTGAGGATGATGTGGTCGAGGAATAACTTGAGGGATCTTTTTACGGTGAAGGGTGGAGGAGCTTGAGCCCAACTTGGTGAGCCAACCACCGAGTTGGTTTCTTTTTGACCTATTCATGTGGACCCCTCCTTCTTTAAGTCAAACCAATTTTTTAGGGGGGGGCACCATAATTTTATTAAATTAATATTTTTATTTTAAAAATATTTTATTAATAATATTTATTATTATTATTAAAATATTCTTTTAATTAATTGAGAAGATTAGGTCAATCTGGCATTAATGACACATGATGGAACCTTCTCAAAGTGGTTTAACCAACTATAATAAATACATCATGTGCCTTCAATTTAGGAAGGGAATTTATGACTTCTTCTCTCCTCTCTCACAACTTCTTCTATAAATGTAAGTTGGAAGCTCATTCCAACAAGTTGGACAAGTTAGACTTCTGAGACAAGTGTATAGTTTTCAAGAAACCTCCTTCATCCGCAAGTTGTCCTTCTATACCGAGGGAACTTTCAAGCCTCCTTTATAAGACCGTAATGGAAAAAATTTCCTCTTCTAGATGTATGATACATTGTGCATGTTATTGAAGTAATAAAAATGTGTGTTTTGTGACTAATCTTGGTCCTTTCTTCCTTATATAATTCTTTGTGCCTTTCTCATGATTACGGTACATTATTCAAGTTCAAGTTTATATTGTAGGTTATTAGATATATTTGATTATCGGGGTGGAGCATTGCATGTAGTTGAGTTGTGGTGCTTATTCACACTTAGTTCATCATTCTTCATTGGAATACTCGATAACATTTTTTTCTCGATCGAGCTTAATAAAGGGAACATGTGCTTCCTTGTTTGTGGTATTCTATACCCTCTTTAAGTTATAACGAGTGAAGTTGTCTTATGGTGCATGACACCCTCTTCAAGTTAACCCTTATTGAGTATAGCAACACCCTTTATTTAGTGCATCACTATTCCTAGTATAGTTTCATTTCTTGCAAATATATTTCCCTAAAACCCATGAAAATATTAACATAGGTCTAGATAATCACTTTATTGCACTAGGAGTAGTATAGTACTTAGTTTAGGAAGAGGAATCCAGCCTTCTCTGAGGTTCACCTCCAACCTAAGTCCCACAACTTGAGAGGTGATCTCATGTGTCCTAATCACACCAAATTTCCTATTCATATTCGCGATTCGGAGGGTGCAAAGTGATTAGGGGACAACAATTTTTGGCCGCCCCATGGGAAAAAGTTGGAACTTCTCTCTTCACTTACACAAGTCAAAGTACTTGAAGAATATATGTCTCTAGATTCTAGATCTCAATGCATTAACTTATGTGAAGAATTTAGACAAGAGATTATTCAAAGAAAGGAAATTATCAGCATATCAAACTATCCTTGTCTCCTCCAAGGAGAAGAAGAAGAGGCATTTCAACATCTCCAGTTGCATCTTTACCTCATATGGGTAATTCAATTCCTATGTACGGAAGGTTTCCTCCACCAAGGAACAATAAACCTCTTTTTGTTATGGCATGAAACCAAGTTTTCCCTCTTTAATGTAATAAGTCCTCTTCGGTTGGCTCAACATGATCAGTATACATGTTGTAGCACTCAAAAGTTTAACCTTTTAAACAGCGGAAACTCACATTACTCTAGTGGAACATATTCTTGATGTAGCCAACATTTTTGTAGTACATAATATCATGGAGGACAACGTTACGGTTATACTTCTTGCTACCTCTTTTAATCGAAAAACAATTCAATGGTTTCAAGGGTTAAGTGTTGGAACAATAACCACTTGGGAGGAGTTAGGAGAAAATATCTATAAACATTTTGAAGACAAAATTGATCACCTATCACTTTTGGAACAACTCACTAACATGATGAGAGCTCCCCATGAATACATGAGTGATTTCAACTTCTGATTCCACAGGACCTAGAATAGGATTTTGGCACTCATAAAGCCTTCTCCAAATAATGCATTCTTATACTATTTGTGATTCTTGAATAGCAATGTAGAATTTATGATCCAATCCATGGGAGGGACTACATTACCTGATGCCTAAAAAGTTTCCATAAGAGTAGAAAATTCCTTGATTCAAGCTAGAAAGATAGCTCCATGACCGCTAATGCTTTTGTCTCTGTATCTTATAAAAAATCAGCCTATCATTGCTCCTATTCCAGTAGCTTATAATCAACCAACTCATTCTGCCCCTACCTCTTCAAATGATCTATTTGAATTCAAGTCATTGCTACAAACTTTTGGAAATGAGATTGTTGCACTCAAGAGGTAACAATTTCAATATAATCATCCATACCAGCCACAAAACCAATAGTATTAGGCTAACCATCCTCCTTTTCAAGGGAACAATCAGCCTCAAAATCAAACTGCAGGTCAAGATACAAATGTTAGACCTTTGAAATTTCAGAACCCTCTTGTTGCTAGCTCATCTAAAGCCATAGTACCTATTCAGAATAATCTAGTTCAAGAATACAAATGGTGATATCCTTGTTCTCAACCCCACAATCAAAATATTTTTCCCAATGGAGTTCTTAGCTAGGCCCTTATGGTTCAAAGTGTATCTTCCCTTTAGAGCTAACAAAAAATTCATCTACATAAGAAACATCAGATCAACCACATGCACCTGAAGAAACCACTTTGCTAAACTAGAAAGTAGAATATTTTTGCGGGTTGAATACAAATTCCTCATCAGTGGTGGAAAACACTCATTCTAAGAAGAGAGAAATGGAACCTCAACCTTCTAAATCTGATCAAGCATCCACTTCACATCCTCAACCACAAGTGGTGGTTGATAAAGATAAGGAAAGAAACTACTAGAAACACCTGCTAGCCAAGTTGTGAGGAAAGAAGGTTCTTTAGGCATCACAGTACCCAACAAGCACTTTCTAAAAGAGGATCCTAATGCCCAAAGAGGTTTCAACAAATTTGGAACAATTCCCTTCAAAGATAGTAGAAAATATTAATAAAACCAATCTTAGTGTTACTATGTGGGATGCACTTTCAATTCCTTCTCAAAGGAACTTGCTGCGTGAAGCTTTGAATAGTTTTGGTACAACTGACGGATCATCAGGTTATGGAGCAGTGAATCAATCGTTATAAGTTTTTTCAACCGGATGGGAAAATTATTCCTAAGGCAAAAAAATCGCCACCATTTTATATTTCCCTGATCATTGGTAACCACCCGGTGCATCATTACATGATCAATTCTAGTGTCAATATCTAATTCATGCCCAAACAAATTGTAGATGTACTAGGTATAAAATATACACCGATTGTAAGAGGATTTTTTCAGCTAGATGACACCATTGTTAATACTATTGGATCTATCAAAGGATTTCAACTTACCATCCATGCATTCCTAAGTTTTCATTCACCCAAGACATATCGGTCATTGATCTCCCTCCTTTATTCACCATCTTACTATCATGAGATTTCACTACCAATATGGGCAGTTATATATCAACCGATTGGTCACATATGATTCTTAGGACTTGATATGAAACCAAGTGACTAGCAGTGTAGGGTTCTACATGATTATGGAAGGAGACAACAAGTTAGTTTTTCATCAAGTGACGACACACAAAGTGCATCCAAAAATCATCTTTTAAGACCATACAAGAACCGGTGCAGGACTTGATTAAAGATTTTGAATCTTTTGGGATCCATACAGATTCCTATAAATTAAAACCAAGATGCCGACAAGCTTGCTATTATTGGCTCACAATACAACATACCTATTGATATCATGAAATAACGGCAACAATTTGTCAAAATGATGGTTCGAATTGCAATCCCTGAAAATGTGAGTAGTTGGAAAGTGTTCGATAGTGACAAACAATTGTCCTTTTCCTACAAGAAGAGGTAGAGTTTGCTACAAGAAATTAGGATAAGTTGCAAGAGTCATATGGTGATCAAATTATATAATTGAAAATAAACAAACTACCAAAAGTATTAGTCACTCTGAATCCATTTTCAATTCAGATGATCAAGCCAAAAGATAAATCTCTAACATGGTGGTCAAAGAAGAAGATTTTGAGGAAGTCGAGGTAGCAAATGAAAAGTTTCTGAAGATTGGAAAAGTGTGTACTTCTGAAGACAAATAATCTTTCATCAAACTTTGTCAAGAATATAATGACATTTTTGCATGGAGATACAAATATTTACATGGTTTTGATTTAATTCTAGCACAACATACCATTGAACTGGATCCTAATGTGAAGCCATTTTTTCGAAATAGAGGCCAAATAATCCCAAAATCAAGCCACTAATGAGAAAGGAGCTAACCAAACTCATTAAGGTCTGTATAATTTTTCCCATCAAGAACTCCTCTTAGGTATCCAATATGTTTCCCATAAGGAAGAATAAATGTGAGATTCAATTGTGTGTAGATTTTAGGGATTTGAACCATGCCTCATTGAAATACCATTATGCTCTCCTATCGGTGGAGAATATTCTTCAAATGGTGGCGGAGCCCAAATATTTTCTTTTCTCGATGGATATTTAGGTTACAATCAAATTCTAGTCCAAGAATCTAACCAATTCAAAATGGATTGCACTACCAAATGGTGTAGTGCCCACTTCCCTTGACACTTTTTTTTTTTTTTTTATACTAATTTTGATACTATTTATCATATTATGGACACTACTATGTTTTGTTTTAGTATGATGGTTAGATGTTAGATCATGGGTTATTATTGATCCAGATTCAGTTATTATACATGATGATTACTAGAGACATTTTCTATAAGTGGTGGATGATATCTTTGTTTGACATGGACATATTATAGATATTGATTTGGACTTATGATATTGGATATTTTGAGTAGATCTGGTATGGTAGATTTTGATGATGATATAGTTGAATTATTTAATTAAAAATATATTGTTGTGATCTATGTGTTTGGATGATTTTGAGATATTGTTTATATCATTTTGGATGTTCTGATATGGCCACAAGGCCGAAGGAGGTATTTGCATTTTGCAGGATAAAAATCACAACAATGTCGGGGGACTGGAGACTAACCATATTGAAATTAGGTGAAATCAACAAGGTCACCATGGCAACTGTGTTATGAGTTTGTGTGTTGTGTTATGTTAGGAATTCCCATGGGGAGTTTTCCATTATTGTGACCATTGGATATGTTTTTAATTATGTGTTCCTTTTTATTATTGTTGTGTGTATTTTTATTTGTAAAGTATTCCTTTTTAAAATTAATTTTAATGTAAAAGATTAATGTGAGAGTCACATACTTAAACTTTATTTAAATTTAATTGGGACATGGAATGTAATTAATAAATTTGTCGAGTTTAAATAATAATTTTGGAAGATTTTGTAAGTTAATTTGTAAGGATGTGTAAGAAATATGTAAGAGTTTGTAAGGATGATTTTGGAGGGTCAAACACTCCATCTTTTATGAAATTCGAATTTTACCTTGGAGGCAAAATTTGGAGGCTTGTAGGACAAGTTAAACTTGTCCCACATGTCTTAAAATCATCCACCAACCATTCCTATGGTTTGGAGGTTAAATTTAGGCATTCTTAATGCTTTTTGAAGTGACAATATGTAAGTTTAATGCGGTCCTTTTGGAGTATGGGTTGAATTGGAGTATGTAAGTGATTTTGTCATGTTTAATTTATTGTGATTTGTTTGTTGATGTTGATTTCCTCTTGGGGATGAGGAAAAATGATGTGGCATCCCACTTGGATCCACATCATCCTCTCTCTTTCCTTTCCTATAAAAGTGAAGCTTCTTGCTCATTTGGGGGTTGTTGAAACTTTGTTATTTCCTCTTGGGGGCATATTTTTTTGTTGTTTCTTTTGGAGCTTGTTTGAGGAAGAGCTTGGAGTCTTTTTTCTTGCTTATAATTTCTGGTTTTGGATTGCACTTTGACATTGTGAAAATCTTGTGAGCTTGGAACAAACTTTAGTATGGAGAGGTAGGATCTAGAGCTGTATTTTAATTATTTTTCCTTCTCTTGCATGAATGCTTAAATGGTGTTTGTGGTTGCTGGTTGGGTAGAATGCTTAGGGCATGGTGTAGGAGAAGGCTGTGGGGATTTCATAGGGGGGGCATAAGGGATTGCCAATGGCACAATTTTATTGTGGAGGGAGTTTTGGTTTGGGATCCACCTTGGAAAAGAAACTACTAGCATTTCTTACTATGGGGGATAAGGAATAAATTTTGGGGGCATAAGGAGGGGTTGGAAGATATAAGGTTTATGGGGTTGATATGATTAATGGCGTATGCATTTATTGGATTCCTAATTCCAAATTGGGAGGCATAAGGAGTTCCCCACAGTCCTTGCTCTTGTTGGCTTCCTTGATCAAGCCTATGTGTTGTATGAATTGTTTTAAATGTAGTTGGGAACTACTGTCTTATTTTGAACTGTGCATTCTATTGATTATATGCAATGTGAATGTTGCTTATATGTGAAAGAAGCCTTGTTGCCATGTGCTAATGTTCATTCTCCATTTCAATATGGTTGGGGCTCGGGGACAATGGGGAAGGATTTCTTCTCCTTTCCCATTGATGTCTTGGTTGGGTGGAGAGCATTGCCTTTCCCCCTTCCTTGTTGTGATCAAATGAAAAGATGAAGAAATCAGCATGCTACTATTTTGGAGCTTGGAGAAAATACAGTTTGACAGTCCCTTCCTTAGAGAAAAAATAATTGTAACCTTCCCACTTTGAAGTGGATGATTGTATTATTTTTGTAATGAGAAGACACTTTGCATTGGAAAGAAAAGATTGAGATCCATTGGGAAATGTAAAGATTTATTATTCTATTCTCTATTTTGGAAAAGAATGTCATATAGTTTGTAAATTACATATTGAAATTCAAAGGAAGAAATAATCTGTTAAGTATTGTTGGAAATCAATAATGAATTACATTCCTTTCTCAACTTGAATTGTTGTATTACAATTTAATTGTTGTTGTGTTTTTAATTTTTGTTTGGGGAAGAAGAACACCTAGGAAAGAAATGACAGTCCTTTGTTCCTTTGAAGAAAGTTTTAAAATTGAAATTTACTTTACATATTGAATGTAATGTTGTTGTTGAAATAAAATAGAAAGGAAAGTTGTACAAGTGTATTGCATAATTGTTTTGAATTATTATTAAAAAATTGACTCATCAAAAAAAGAAAGGAAAGAATGCATGGGAATGATAGACAGTGTTTGTATTCCTTGCAAGATGCATATTCAAACTAAAATATGAACTATAATCTAACTAGAATTGAATAGAATACTTAATAAGCAATTATATGACACTAATTAGAAACTATACACACCTTTAAAAGATAGATTGGCATGCAGACTTAAAAGAAATAGTTCACTCGAATTAAAACTTCATTCGCAATTTACGTTTTATTAAAAATGAGCATTTTAGACTTATACTCAAAAATAATCTTTGAAACTTGAAATTCACATTCAGGAAGACCTAAGGAACTCTAATTCACTCTAACAGTCAAGAATGAACCTCCAAAACTTAATAGGATTCAATTCGGAGCTTGCACGGTTGTTTTTCCCGTCTATTTCGGAAAAATACAAAATTGAATAATCAAAAAAATTAACTTCACTAAAACACTCTAAACCCTCCCTAGACTGATCCTCCATGTCTGTTTGACATGATGAGTGAAGGAGGAGTTCAAATTTTATCAAAATTATAAGTTGAAAAACTGTCAGTTCACATATTAAAATCCTGCAGATCTATTTCATAAAATTTACCTTCTAAACTTCATCAAAATCCAAAATTGATGATTTCTATGCAAAGAGGACTCTGAGAGCTTTCCGAAAAGTCCTTGTTTTCCCAAAACTGACTTTTCTATCAAAAGTTATGGCCATTTGAAGTTTTACTTCAAAATGGCCATCCAAAAATTAATCTAACTATTTAAAAATCAAAATTTAACCTTTGGAAAAATTTCCCCAAAAATTCCATGGCCCCACAACCCTTGCAACCAATCATATGTTGCCATGTGGCACTTAGGGGTGGAGGCGGAAGGGCGGACCCTTCTTCACCTTTATGCGTTTCTTCTGGCCTAGGGAGAAATTCCTAAATTTCTCCCACGGCCCGCTTCCCCACCTCCCTCTCGGACCCTGTCCCTTCATGGGTGCGCAGAACCATGCACCTTGTTCCCCCTTTTTTCCCTTCCATTCAGCACAAGGTGCCAAAACTACCTACCATCGTGCCTTTCCCTTCTCCCTTCTCCGCTTAGCGCCGGACCTCGACGCGTGTCCTCCTAGGGACCCGTGGGGGTGCGGAATGCTTTTGGCCTTTGAGCCTACGATGGGAAAATTTCCCTATGCCACCCCGTGACCCGCTGAACCACCCAAGGCACATTCCCCCTCCTCTTGACACGTGTCCCTCTAGGGAAAAATTGCCCTAGAAACTCCACCCACCCATAACTTGAGTTTTATAAGGAGTTAGGAGGACTTCTTTATATGGTTGGAAAGGTGAGAAAATTTCCTATCCATTGGGCATGATTTAGGAAAGTTTTGATGGCCCTAAATGTGTGAAAAATCAATTTGAACCCTATAATCCTATTAGGGAAAAGATGAGTGAGATTTCACTCTCCTAACCTAAGTGATGAATTTAACCTCTTGTTCTGACCTTGTGCCTTGTTGATATTAGTTGCTTGAAGTAATTTTTCCAATTTAGTCTTGCTTGTTAATCCTTATCTAGCTATGCTAATTGTGATCTTGTAACCCTCCTTGCAAACACTCTAAAACAAAAAAAAATTGTTCCATAGTTTTCCTAAGCTAATCCTAGTTTGTTTCTTGGTCTCAAGTGGTAGTTTGAAGCGGGCATTACAAGTGGGGCACGTATGCTTACAAAAAAATGCCATTCAAATTGTCTAATGTTGGGGATACTTTCAAAAGAGCCATGGACGTGGAATTTAAGGGACTAATCAATTATATCATCTTGGTTTATATTGATGACATAATTTTATATTCTAAGCATGCGAGAAGACCACATCACGCATCTAAGGAAGGTTTTCCAAAGGTGTAGAGAATTTTGGGTTTCACTTAACCTCAATAAATGTATTTTTACAATGCACAAGGGAAAGTTGTTAGGGCATGTTTTGTCAGCATAAGGACTATCAATCAATCCAACTAGGATTCATTTGATTATGTCCTTATCTCTCCTAAGTCACAAGAAGGGTCTCTAGAGTTTTCTCGAAACCATAAATTTCGTGCGGAGATTCATCCCTCAATTCTTGACATTGGCTAAACCACCGACAACCATGCTGAATAAAAATACACCATTCTCATGAAAAAATCAAGGAAGGGAGAGCTTGAAGCCATCAAAATGGCCATTTATCAAGATCTCACGCTAGTGAATCCTAGGTTCGATAAAGAATTCATCCTTTATGATTTTGTAGGTCAAGAGAGAATTTTAGGTATCCTCACCTAGCAAAATGATAACTGACGGAGAAACCAATTGCTTTATTCAGTCAATCCCTCAAAGACTATGAACTCAAATATTCATTTGTTGAAAAAAAAGTCTTTGCAGTTATTTGAGCTTTGAAGAAATTCAAGAACATGTTGTCCAACAACAAAATTCATCTAATGGTGTCTCATCTAGGTGTCAAGGAATTTTTACTGAACAAAGAGATGAATGAAAAGTGTGCTAGATGGATCATGAAGGTGATGGAGTATGACGTACATATCAAAGTTACCAAACTTGTTAGAGGTAAAGGTTTTTGTCAACAAATTACTATAGACATGGAATCAAAAGGTGATGAGGACTCCACACTCCTAAACATTGATGAGAGTGATAATCAAATTGATTGGTTATCCAAAATGAATAATTTCCCTTTTTCAAGAGTATATCATATGAACATGGACAAAAATTTAGAAGGAATTTCCATCTTCAGTCTATTCCATATGTTCTAGTAGATAACATTCTCTTTTAATAGGATTTTAATGGTGTTATCCTTCAAAGGTGTGGGACTGGAATAGGTAAGTAAGATACTAGAAGGGTTTCATAATGGCCTATCTCGGAAGACATTATTCTACATGAACTACTACCAAGATCATGCAAACTACATACTACTGGACATATTTATTCAAAGATGCCCATATTTGGGTAAGTAAATGTAAGGAATGTTCCTTTTTCATGGGCGTAGAAGTTGACAACTCTTCCACTTGCATCCAATTCAAATGGATCAAGCCTTTGTTCAATGGGGTTGGAATTCATTATAATTATTAATCCTCCATCTAGTGACATAAATAAATGGGTCCTTACTGTAACAAACTATTTTACTTGATGGAAAAAGGTTGTAGCATTGAAGGAGAGAAATGAGAATGTAGTTCTAGATTTCTTGGAAGGTGTAATAACAAGGTTCGGTGTTTCGTTTACAATCATTTCGGACAAACACACTAGATTTTCTTGGTATGAATTTGAGTGAATGTGCTATTAAAAATGGGTTATACCTCAATACTTCATCCAATTACTATCTGTAAGGAAATGGATTGGCTGAGTCTAGCAACAAAAACCTCATAGGGATTATTAAGCACACAATGGAGACTAACGAGAAGGACTTGGCATACAAAGCTTAAGACTGATTTTTGGGCAAATCAGATCACACATAAAAGGGCCATAAGAAATTCTCCTTTCATTATTATATATGGAAGAGAATAAAAACTTATGCTCTCCTTAGAGTTACCTTCTTTGGAGTTAGCTCAAAGAACTTGAAGTTATGGAGAATGATCCTATGATAGTTAGGTTTGCTAAACTCATAGAGTTGGAAGAAGTACAAAACAAGGCTATGAAGACTTTGGAGCAACATCAAGCTTAGGTTAAGATATATTTTGAAAAGAAGGCATCCAACAAGAATTTTCAAGAGGGAGATTTAGTCCTCAAATGGGATGAAGACAGGGCCAAACGAGGAAAGAATGTCAAGTTTGACGCTCTCTGGAGTGAGCCATACATCATCACGAGTTACAAAGAGGTGAATTCATTTCATCTATCTAGGCTCAATGGAGAAGAACCACCCATTCATGTGAATGGGATACATCTCAAATCTTGATTTTGAGATCGTTACCCCTATACATTTTTGTTAGGTTTTTTCCTCTAAGTGCTTATGCACATTGTTATGTTTTGATGTTTTTTTTTTTCATTTTTGTTGTATATGTGTTGTTCTTACACATTGCATCATCCTTAAAAAAATTCAAGGGAAGGAAGGTTCAAAGTTTCCATAATAATTTCATACATCTGCTTCATTCAAAATTCTATAGTGTTCATGATGCAAATATTCAACAAATTTAGTATACCTCATGCCTATCATTTCGGGAGGTCCAAGATAGGATTTTCTCAAGGATATTTTAGGATGTATCACGAGAAGATAAAATCAATTTTAGGATTCCAACATTGAATCCATGCCCAATCAATGGATTAAGGCTATTGGAATCATGATTACCAAGTAATCATCCCTGAGAGGTCTCAAAAAAATGATATCCAATTTTCTACACAAATCAAAATTGGACAACATGGTCCTATTACGATCAAATTATGACATTGGTCCCAAGGGCCCATTTCTAGTCATCATGGAGATAAAATGATTAAAATAATTAATAATTTGCATAAGAGATCTTACCTAGCATTGAATGAGGTAAAATTGAGCTCAAATTGGTGACAACTCGGTGTTAGCTTGGTTGAGAACTCAGTCATTTATCATTGAAGCTCAAATCAATGGGTCAGCCAAGCCCAACATTGAAAAGATTCAGTTAAAGTAAAGAAAATATGGGAAAGTTTCCAAAAATAGGAGGATTTTACAAAATAGGCCAAGGGCCATCAAGTAAAAAATTAGCTCGCCGAGTAGCTCGGTGAGTTGGTTAGGTCGGAAGGCATTAAGTCAAAATGGGAGCTCATTTTGAGGATTCAAGATCAATATCGAGCCATAATAGTTAAAGCATTAGTGACATATTGACA
This sequence comes from Taxus wallichiana var. yunnanensis, assembly GCA_018340775.1. Taxonomy (NCBI): domain Eukaryota; kingdom Viridiplantae; phylum Streptophyta; class Pinopsida; order Cupressales; family Taxaceae; genus Taxus; species Taxus wallichiana. The sequence continues at coordinate 455,033,092 of CM031238.1, forward strand.
AGTAACTCGGTGGTCCACTCAATACAATGATGTAAAGGAAATGGTTCAAGCCAAACGAGTTACACAAGAGCCTTGAGACTGATGAGGGGTGAGCTAAATGTCGACTCTAGTTAGAGGGTCATTTGGAGCGAGTAGGCTGAAATCATTTCGTTGATGTTTGAACCATGTGCGAGGTCATGGGATTGATGTCAACTTGAAGCCAAGCTAAGAGATAGATCGATGAGTTGAGCTAGTGGTGAAGCTTGAGCATATCAAATCGCTTTTAAATGAACGTGAGCTATGCAGGAATTCAAGCCAAGATCGAGAACATTACAAAGTTTAATGAGTGAGCTAAGAGATAACTCAGTGGTGAAACACAATGGATCCTAGAGATATGTTGGCTTGATGAGTTGAGGTCACGATCGGGGTGACTCGAGTGGTGATGCTTGACGGTGGAGTAAATTTCAATAAATGAGTTAACACGGGGCATTGGGGCTGAGTCGGAACAATGGAAGTTTAATGGACACAGCTGCAAAGTAAGGAGCTCGACCATGGTCCGAGTTAGGTCAAGAGTTTAAGTCATTGTAGAGTTGGAAGGTTGGAGAATGGAGGATTGAGTCATAGAAGATCACATATCTGGAACTCACCAAAGGAACTTATCTTAGTTCTTTGAGTCATGGAATGATCCGAGTCTAGGATATTCTAAATGCTCAAAGAGGAGCTCATTAAGAGTTATGAGGAAAGGCTGATCCACTTGACTAATAACACATTGCTTGGCATTGAGATAAACAACTTTGAACACACATGGACAAAGCCACTAGAGGTTTTCAAACATGGTGAGATCATGAGTGAATGACTTGGCATCATTTTTGGCAGGAATTAATTTTTGGGTGACCCAAACATTGGAAAATTGATATTTCCATTCACTTGATGTGTGGGGCCTCGTCATGTGAAATGTGGATCTTGCATCCATGAGGATCTTGGTCATGTATTGAGATTGATGAGCTTGTAGATAGGGAAGACATGTTTTCACAACCAATGGACGTCGTTTCGTGGTAGAGAGCTCGTGGAGCATGGTAGGGATCAAGCCGAGCTGGTGGAGATTGATAAGGTTCAAGCCATAGTGGAATTGTAGGGATTTTAGGCCAAAATTCCAGGTTCATGTGTTGGAAAAATGGATCCAAAAGTCTTTAGTCCCCACCTCAGACATGTGAGATTTTGTGGAATGAAATCCATGCCAAGCTTGGCATGGTAAGATAGTGTTCGGGATTCCAAGCTGAAATATTTGTCATGGGAAAACCATTAAGGAAAAATTTGAGTTGCTTCCCGATCTATCCAAGTCATAGGCCAATGCATGTAGTTGATTCACGTAGAGAAACTACGAGTTATTATCGATTATATCGTTCATTCAACAAAGCTCGGTTGACGTGCTTAAATAAGTCGTCGATGAGTTCATAGCAGCAGAGAGTGACACGTCATTGGTGATAGTGAGGTATGAGCTCAATCGACAGTAGAAGCTCATGATAACTTCAAAGAGAACTAATTTGAGGCTCGGGCTTGGTCACAACAGAATATACAAGTCACTAGTCTTAAATTAATGATTTGGTCGAAGGTACAAAACTTTGAAAGATCTCTGTGATAGTGAGGTATGAGCTCACACTTTGAGTAATTCGACTCATGGCCCCAAGTCGGTAAGTGGAACAAGAGAATTCATAGAAAAATGGCTCATCAAGCCACTTAGAAGGTATGAGCCTATTAATACATGTTCATGAGTGCAACATAATATAGATAAGATGGCTTAGCATAAAACAAAAGAGATTGCAAATGATAAGTTGCAAGATGTGAGATGGACATCTAGAAGGACAAATCAAAGAGAAGCTCGATGTGTCAAACTAGAGCTTGAGCTCATAACCAACGAGCATGAAATTCATTGTTGTCAATATGTGGGAGGACTAAGTCAGTATTCGAATGAATTTTAAAGAAATTGAGCTCCTAGTGTATGAATGAAAGATGAGCTTGAAGCCAAGTGCTCACATGTGGCTAAAGAGGATCATTGGCCTTAACTTGAGGATAACCCACTCAAAATAGAGATGATTTGAGATAGTAATGAAATATTTTTAGTTAAGATCGAGCTCATAGATGAGGTATATGTGGTGTTTAGATTAAAAAAGAACTCACTTATTTGAGTTAGGATGACTAGCGAGTGTGGGTAATGTGAACAAGACGAGACCGAGTTGAGATTCGACTAATTGAGTTGATCCATTCACTAAAAAATTTGGAGAGATCTTGCATGGAGGACGAGTTAGCGAGACTCATGAGGAAGAATCGAGTTGGCAAGTGACTCAAACCCGATCTCACTAGGCATTATGTGACTCGGTCAACAGTTTTGATGGCCATGGAGAAACATTAGATTCCCTCAACCGGCTGATTATTAGGCTCACTAAGCATGAGCTTGTTACATAATAGGAGTTGGTCTGATCTTAGTGATGAACAAATCAATGTTGGCTCAAAGAGTCATAGAAATGGCTCCACATTGAACAAAAGGATGAACTCAACATGTAGTAGAATATATAAAGGAGATCGGTCAAGTTTTTATCTCGAAAAAAACTCAACTTGGAGGAAATTTGAGCCCAATGAAGATAACCTCAACTTGCTCAATGAAGAGCTCATTTTAGAGCTCTTCGGTTGTAGGTGTTGAGTGGGTGGTGACCTCAATGTAAAGTTACAACTCAAGGATGATGCGGTCGAGGAATAAATTGAGGGATCTCATTTACGGTGAAGGGTGGAGGAACTTGAGCCCAACTCAGTGAGCTGGCTCGGTGAGCTAACCACCAAGTTGGTTTCTTTTTTACCCATTCACATGGACCCCTCCTCTCTTGATTCAAACCAGGTTTGAGGGGGCATTATAATTTTATTATATTAATATTTTTATTTTAAAATATTTTATTAATAATATTTACTATTATTAATAAAATATTTTATTTAAATATTCTTTTAATTAATTTATAATATTAGGTGAATGGGGAATTAATGACACATGATGGAAGATTCTCAAAGTGGTTCAACCAACTATAACAAATACATCATGTGTCTTCAATTTAGGAAGGGAATTTATGACTTCTTCTCTCCTCTCTTACAACTTCTTCTATAAAGGTAAGTTGGAAGCTCATTCCAACAAGTTCGATAAGTTATACTTATGAGACAAGTTTATAGTTTTAAAGAAACCTCCTTGTTTCGTAAGTTTCCCTCTATCTTGAGGGAACTTTCAAGACTCCTTTCTAGATGTATGATGCATTGTGCATCTTATTCAAATTAATAAAAGCATGTGTTTTGTAAGTAATCTTGGTCATTTTATTCTTATATACTTCTTTGTGCCTTTCTCATGCTTGCAGTACATTGTGCAAGTTCAAGTTTCCATTATAGGTACTTAGAGCTCTTTGCTTATTAGGTGGTGGAGCATTGCATGCAATGAGTTGTGGTGCTTGTTCACCCTTCTCAATTTCATCCTTCGTCATTGGAATACTAATAATTTCTTTTTCTAATCGATTTTAACAAAGGGAACACGTGTTTTATCGTCTATGGTATTCTATACCCTCTCTAAGTTGCGGTAGGTGAAGTTGTCTTATGGTGCATGCCACACTCTTCAAGTTAACCCTTCATGAGTCTATCAACACCCTTTATTTGGTTCATCACTATTCCTAGTATAGTTTCATTTATTGCAAATCTCTTTCCCTAAAACCCGTGAAAATGTTAGCATAGGTCTAGATAATCACTTTATTGCACTAGGAGTAGTATAGTACTTAGTTTAGGAAGAGGAATCCAACCTCCTCCTGGAGGTTCACCTCTAGCCCAAGTCCCACATCTTGAGAGTTGATCCCATGTTTCCCAATCACACCAAATGTCCTATTCATATTCTAGCCATTCAGAGGGTGTAATGATTTGGTGACACCAAGAACTATGCAACCAAATTCATCTAGTTTCCTTGAAGAAATAAGATTCCTCCTAAGGCTTGGCACATGCCTCACATATTTCAATACCCATGCATTTCCATTATGAAATTTTATATTAACTTCTCCTTTACCGTAATACTACAAGGTTCATCATCACCAAAATAAACATGACCAAAATTACCCTAGACATAATTACTAAAATAACCATTATTAGGGGTTGCATGGAAAGAAGCTCCCGAATCTACAATACATGATTCAATTCTATTATCTAAAGAAATAATAATAACATCTTGCATTACCTCTACTGCAACAAGATTTTCTTCTTTTCCTTTGTTTGGTTGTTGGTTCTCTTTGTCCTTTGACTAACAATATTTATTTGCATGTCCTTTCTTTCCACATTTCCAATAGGTAATTCCCTTACCTCTTGATTTAGATATTCTACCCTTTGACTTTGATTTCCCATTACTCTTACTCTTGGATCTCTCCTTCTACCTACCCCTACTTTCTACATTCAAAGAATTCCCAGATGATGATTCCTCTATACTCTTCCTATGAATTTCTTCATTCAAGATTATACTAACCACATCATCAAACTTCAAAATATTATTACATGATGTTGTATTAATAATAGCCATTACCAAGTTATCCCAACTATCGGAATATAACATAAGAATAAAATTTCTTTCACTTCATCAACAAATGAAATTTCAACCAATTTTAACTAATTTACAATAGATTGTAAACTATTCAAATGACTAGATGCGAGATCCACCTTCATGCATCTTAGAACTAAATAGTTTCTTCATCAAATAAAATTTATTTGAAGCACTCGATTTTCGGATAAATTAACAAGATATTTCATTAACCCTATCGTAGAAGTCTCTTCACGTAATATTAGAATCCACGGATGTTATTAGGCTCAATCTTATAGATCCCAAATCCTTTCTGTCAAGAATCTTCCATTCTTCATTAGTCATATTTAGAGGTCTAGACATCTCATCCAACGGTAAATAAGAATCTCTTTGATACACATAATCCTCAATCTGCATCTTCCATAATTGATAATTTCGGTCGTCAAACTTCTCTACCTTGTATTTGTTTTCTTTTTCCATAGATATATCTCCCACTCAATCTAAAAACCCTTCGTGAGTAAATATGTCAACACACAAAACCCTCAAAAAAATATTTGATACCGCTTTTGGGGTTAACACACCATTATACAGAGATAATATATAAGATCTAAAAATACATGCAAATAAAAGAGGATATTATACCAGAAGAAATACACAAAACAAGACATATAAATCAACACCATATTTGACATGGTTCACCTAGTGTGGGCTACGTCCACCAAGAAACAAGCCAATCTATTATCCAAAGCTTTCACAAGATATATAATGAAGATTTACAATCTTCCACACCTCTCAAATGTACAATACTTTCTTTCACTCAAGCTTTTGCTTCTTCTCCAAGAATTCTCTCTCTCACAATTATTCTCACAATAATCATCAAATTTTGTAAGTTCTTAATTCTTACTTCTAAACCCTAGCTTTCATGCTTATATAGGCGTATACAAACTTAGGGCACTTAGCCATGTAATTACAATCAATAGATCTACTTTAATACTAAAAATAGATCTAATTCCCGAGATTTAAATAAAACACTCTCGCATAGGTAACCGATTTGGTTAGCCCTAACCAATGTCGATCATAGGTGACGAATGTCGGTCTCTCCATAATCGATGTCGATTCTTTGTGTTTTCAAGCAAGTTTCATATTGCATGTTAATTCAAGTAATTGAGCTCCACAACCTAAAACTGTAGGGGGTTGTTCTGACTATGGCAAGGATCATTATGCAAATTAGTTTCCTCTAAGGAAGGATGATAACCATCAATGCAACATAAGATACATGTTGCGACTGATAAATAAGTTGAAAATGCCTATAGAAGTGCCGATTAAATTATTTAGTATACCTATTACTATAATTTTTGATATTGAAGCCCTTTGAATGCTTTATTTCTAGTAAATTAACTGTAAAACTAAAAATAAAATCTAGAATAATGGAAAAATCTTAGACTGTACATTATGGAAATAATGTTGTCCATGTTGTTAGTAAATGTATTTTTGGAGCAGTTCTAGAATTACCTAGTTTTTCCACTTAATTTTATCTTTATGTTGCTCCTCTCTAGGGTCATATGATGTCATAATAGGTGTTAACCGACTTGTTGAACATAAAGCAAAACTAGATTGTGTTAGAAAACACATTATTTTTCTTGATGATCTGTATAAAACAATAGACATCTAAGGGGTTAAATGAGAAATTTTAGTTATAAAATTATCATCTATGTAACTTAAAAGGGCCAAAAATAAAGGATACACTTTGTATGCAATAAAAATTTCTAAAATGGCTTAAGGGGATAGTGATTTCTTGGAAAAATTCCGTTGTTAAGAGATTTTAGTGATGTGTTTCTGGAAGAACTACCCGGCCTTCCACCCAAACGGGAGTTTGACTTCATAATTGAGATCAAACCAGAACTGAGCCTATTTCCAAGGTACCATATTGAATGAATACCATTAAACTGGTAGAGCTTAAAGTATAATTACATGAACTATTTTCTAAGAGTTTGATAAGACCGAGTGTCTCACCTTAGGGTGCACCGATAATTTTTGTGAAAAAGAAAGATGGAACACTTAGATTGTGTATTGATTATAGGATGTTAAACAAAGCAAAAATCAAGAACAAATATCGATTTCCTAGAATTGATGATCTGCTTGATCGGATGCATGGTGCATCAATATATTCAAAGATAGATCTTCATTCGGGTATCATCAATTAATAATAAAAGATGAAGAAATTCATAAAAAAACTTTTAGAATAAGGTATGCACATAATGAAATTATAGTTTTACCTTTTGGTTTGACAAATGCACTGCAACTTTTATGAATTTAATGAATAATATATTTCAAGAATATTTGTACAAGTTTGTACTTGTATTTTTGGGTGATATTCTTATCTATTCTAAAGGAATTATGAGCATCATGAGCATTTGAAAAAGTACTTGAAATGTTAAGAAAGAGAAGGTTTTATGGTAATTTGCCCAAAAAAATTCTATGAGACAAAAGTGCACTATTTAGGACATGTCATAAGTAAGGATGGAATAGAAGTTGATCCATCAAATATTGTTGCCATAATTGAGTGGCCTGTACCTAAGAATGTACATGAATTTAGAAGCTTCATGGGGCTTGCTTTAGTTACTATAGAAAGTTTGTTAAGGACTTTTCAAAAGTTGTTGCACCGATAACTTCATTACAAAATAAAAACAAGAAGTTTGTGTGGAGTGATAAATGCGCATCAACATTTAAAACACTTAAGGATAAATTAACATTTTCACCTATTTTGGTTGTACCTAATATAAATGGAAACTTCACATTAGTTACATATGCTTCTCGGAGAAGGACTCGGAGGTATTTTGTTACAAAATGAACATGTTATAGAATATGAGAGCAGAAAAATCAAGTTACATAAGTTGAATTATGATGCCCATGACCTAGAGCTTGCTTCCATAGTTCTTGCACTTCAAGTATGGATACATTATATTTTAGGAATAACTTTTGAATTAAATACTGATCATCTTGGGCTGAAGTGTATTTTCACTCAGCCAAATCTAAATGCAAGACAACAAAGATGGTTAGATTTTTTGTCACAATATTATTTTGACAAAAATTACATAAAAGGTAAAGAAAGAAAAGTGAAATATGCACTATGTCATACGAAACATATTTCTACACTTAGCTTTGAGAACTCAGTTTAAGGATGAGGTAAAAGTATCATGGAATCTAATTTATACTTTAATAGGTAAAAACAACACTTGTTGTAGATCCAAATGATGTAAGATATAAAGGTTTTCACTTCGATAATGAAGGAATTTTGAGATATGAAAAGTGGGTGTATGTACCTTCGGGAAATGAGTTAAGGAAAAAGTTAATGATGGAATTTCATAATTCACCTTACTTAGGACATCTTGGTATTACAAAAATGCTTATTGATGTAAAAAAACAATATTTTTGGAAAGGGATGAAGAAAGACATAACTGATTTTTTTCTCACTGCTTGGAATGTCAGTGTGTTAAGGCTGAGCATATGTACCCATTTTTTTTATTATATCCTCATAGCATACTGCAATATAAGTGGAAGGTATTAGCATGGATTTTGTTTAGGGAATGCCTATGTCAAGAAATAAACATGATGTTATTTTAGTTGTTGATAAACTGAAAAAAGTAGCACATTTTATTGTTGGTAATCTTAAGGATGATTCACCTATGTTAGCAAAAATATTTGTACATGAAATTTTTAGATTACATGGGGTACCTGAATTGATTATATCTGATAGGGACCCTATAATGACATCTCGATTTTGGAAAATGCTTAATGCATCCTTAGGAACAAAACTAAATTTTAGTTCCACATACCATCTAGAAATAGATGGTCAAACTGAGAGAGTTAATTAGGTTTTGGAAGATATGTTACGAATGTACTACATGGATTAGCAATAAAAATGGGAAGAATACCTTCCTTTAGTTGAATTTGCTTACAATAATACATATCATGCCTCTTTGAAAATGGAACCTTTCAAAGCATTGTACGGAAGGAAATGTAGAACTCCAGTTAGTTGGGATAGCATTGAAGACAGAGAGGTAATTGGACCTAAAATCCTTACTAAAATGGAACAACAAGTTAAAATGAAGCTGCAAATAGGAAGAAAAGTTATGCAAATCTGAAAAGGGTTGATAAGAAATTTAAACTTGGTGAAAAGGTATTTTTACGTGTTAAGCCTAAAAGAGTTCTATAACCTTTGGCAAGGAAACCAAACTATCACCTCATTATGTGGACCTTTTGAGATAATAGAAGTAATCAACCCTATATCTTATCGTTTAGCATTACCCCCTGCTTTGTCACAAATGCATGATGTTTTCCATATTTCTTTGCTTAAGAAATACATTTCAGATTTATCACATGTGTTAAATTGGGATTCCTTACAAGTCTAAGACCCAAGAATAATCATGGTTGAACCCATCAGAGTGTTTTAAACTCACCAGTTGCACTTTTGAAATCATGAAATTAGTCAATGTAAGGTTCACTGGGACAAGTTTAATGAAGAAAGTGCACCTTGAGGACATGAAAATTTCTTATCCTCATTTATTTGAAAAAAATAGTTCTTATGATTTATAATAATTAAAGACTATGTTTTTAAATTATCAATAATTCTGCTGGTTTTGGGCGTACTACTATATTCATTATTACTAGAATAGATACTTTAATGCTGTAATAAATTATGAAAATTTAAATTTCTCAAATTTAGTTTCTATTTTTGAACTTATGGATGAAAGAACTATAATTATGATTATTTTTCTTATTTGAGAATGTGGACTAAGAACTATAATTACATGTTCTGGCATAGTCATCCTAGTCAGGATTAGATTCCGTAATTCACCCATTTGTCCTACCCACATGTTTCCTCTCACACCTCTATGTCCTTGTGTAGATACTTCATTTTCTAGATACCTTTACGAGGTAAACACAGAAAATTCCCATGCATCCCACAACTAGTTCAAAGGGTGTTTGGTGACACTGATATTGATAGAATTCTTCATGTGTCCATTCTCCTTGACTGTTCCATTTCACCTTCTTAGGTTAGACATGAATTCATTTCTTTAGATGAGTATATTTTCATTGTGCCCATAGAAGACATTCAATTTCCTTGATTACTTGTTAGACATTTTCACCCATTTTTGCATATTCTACCTATTAGCTCTAGTTATCCATTCCATATCCATCTTCCATCTCATATCGTCTATCCAGGCATGACCTTATGAGGTTGATTGTTTCATAGAGTCATGTATTGATCCTCAAGTGTACAATCATCTTCTACTTCAATGGAAATTTCTTGATCTTGTGTGAGATATGTAGGAAAAGATATTTAGAGGATGAATCCTACCTTAGGAAATTAAGCATTGATGAAGAATCTTTTCACATTGTCATGGAAAGGCATAAATTTAAAGGGTATCCTTTTGAGTAACCTATTATAACAAGATATGAAATACCTCATAGTCTCATTGGGTCCCTTTTTCATTTAAACCAAATGCACTAGGAGATATTGAAAATATTTAGTGGATTTGAACCTTTCTTTAAAATTGGCTTTGATTTCCTCCTAGTTAGTGATAGATCTATCCGGTAGGAGATAAACCCACTTTGATTCCTTATCTTGCAGTTATTATACAAACAACCTCACTGAAACATCTTTTTGTTCTACTCCCAATACACCACATGTTGTGTTGAATGCTACTACATGCTCTTCTGAGATTTATGTGCCATCTCCTCTGAATTTAGGAAAACTCTTTCTAGATCCCCTTGAAAATTATTGGATAGGTGTAGAGAGGGTGATTGGACCTGTGTTTCTACCCAATGACACAATTCATAGAGGTCTCTCTACTTTATCTTCCATTACTTCTTCTACTTATGATTCTACTTCTACTTCCACTTATGCAAATTCTTCTCCCAATTCTTCTTCACTAGGGAATTCAATGTTTAATGGCAATTGAAAGATGTGAGATTCAAGAGGATTTGTACTAAGAGTATCAATAAGAATTTGAATAGGATTTCCATGGGTATCCCCTAAAGAATCAGATAGAGATGAGGCTTGAGAGAAGAAATATGGATTATCTCTAATTTGTTCTTGTGGATTTTGCAAAGCCTCAAAAGTGGGATCCATAATTTATCTCATCCTATTCAACCTGTTATATCTTCTTTTAGCCAAATTTGGGAAAATATTACAATGAGAATATGGAAGTACATTATGGAATATGAAGGGTCTCCTATAAGAATCAACATTGGGTTTTTCAGTGATGAACTACCATTTTTATATTTTATGGTTTTTTGAATATATATATATTTTTGGATTTTGTGGTTTGTATATTGGGTGTAGATGTGCTAAATCGACCCACTTGGTGGGTGCCAAAAATTGTTGGAAAAATAATTTTTTGATAGGACAAGTTAGGTGGTTTTCTACCAACTATCTAGGACTAGGTCACTCTATTTGAATGTGGCATCTATATTATTTTATGTGAGCTAAAAATAACTCTATTGTTAGCCTAGAGGCTAGGGATCCAATAGGTACACTCCACTGCACCTATGGAAAATTATTGTAATCTTGTGAAAAGGAGGAATTTTCTAGGTAGGTGGGGAAGTGGGAGTGAGAAATTTAGAGAGGGATTAATATTGTAAGTAGGAAAAATCATATTGTTATAGAGATTAATACGAATTTATTAACAAAAAAATTGAGAAGAATAAAAACTTCGCTAATAATATCAAGACAAGATAAAACCATGAACATAAAATTTCACTTATTCACTCATCCAAAAAATCTAAAAATCCTTTCTTTATTGACATATTTTAAAAATTTTACAAGAGAGATGGATGAAAACATAAGCCAAAAGAAATGGAGGAAATTTGATCATTTTTTCTAGAGAGAGTATGCGAGCTAGTAAACAAGATTAACCATCCTTTGAAATGAGGATATTCTCTCAATTTACAGCCTTACATTACAACTCTTCATCTTCCCCCACATGACTATTGATATTCCCATTGTTGGTATCCAAATTGATTCTCCCATGCAAGCTGAGCAACATCAAAGATTTAACAAGAAGCGTAGAAACAGATAAATCATCATCTCATTTTTTATCCAGGGAGGTGATTTAGCTATCTCTTTGTCACACAAATGTTGGAGAAATGGATAGCACCAGTAAAAGTATTTGATCTATCCTCACTTCTTTAGGCCGTGCCTTTGAACTAGGGTGAGAGGACCCATTTTGTAACCTCTGTTGGTGAAGGAAAATGAGGATATCCTTCTTTGCACAAATTTGAAAGGAAACCTTGAGAAAATATGATCAATGCACCACAATTTAACTCTCACGAGTTGTCACTTCTAAAGAATGGTGATATTTTCTAAATAGGGTTAAGGTTACTAAAGAAATAATGGAATCCTGATTGTTTCTACATATTTTGGCAGTAAAATTTATTCATTTGTGGACATACAAGGAAAATAGGGGTACTTTAGGTAGGATTCACTATTTTTGAATAGTTTTTAGTGGGAGATTAAGCAGGATAAACTTGATTTTTCAAGATCTTTGAGAACCTTCACAACAGTTAGAAAACCAAATGACATAATACTTTAGAATAGCTAAAATATTCCTTCAACCAGAAGGTGTGCATCAATGGAGGTCTAGATTTGCATGGTTTCACACAATCTCCAAGAATTTAACACAAAGGCTTGAGCTAAAGACTCAATTAAACATTAAATACCCCTGGTTCCTCACACCTAAGATACACTCAAAGGCTTACAGACAATCTTTATCAACAAAATGACAGTAAAGTGATTTTAAATTGTTTATCTCAATACATGATGAAGGATATTCTTGTAATGAAATTAAAAATGCCACTAAACTATCACAGAGATGAGATCCTGTGTGATTCGGAGGTATTTTAACACAAGATTGCAATAGGAACAAGAAAAACTACTTGCATACATTCTAAAATAAAGCAGACACAAATTTTCCCAAGATTAACATAGATTAATTCAAAGTTGATTAGATTCATCAACAAGGGAAGGTTTCTTGAAAAATCTCAGAGCTTTTTAATGGCTATACACTTGTAAAAAACTTGACATGATCAAATTTAAAACATAAGAGATTAACAGTTTCTCAAATGGTCTCTTAGGAAGATGGGATTTCTCAAATTTTCTTGTAAGAATTCAACCCCTGACCATTTGCATGACTAAAGCATGCTTTTTATAACACTCAATTTACATCCAAGCTTTCCCCAAGAAAAGAATATTCAAGGAACCTTTGTTTGTTACATGTTTGATCATGATTTCTAGAAAATGACGTTTAACAAACTTACAACAAAAAGTTGCCAGTTGTTCAAAAAGGTGAATCATTGCAAATATTTCCATCATTGTTTTAACTGGGGCACCCATTCATCTCCTCTGTAACACATTTTTCATCCTTTACGCCTACAACCTCCATCATTTCATTCTTTTCCATTCTTTCCTTTGCAACTTTACTCTGCATCTAGCTTCTCTGGTAATTCACATTTTTGCAAGTGCTCAAGCAATTACAACTTCAAAAATATCAACCTTTAAATTCCTTGGACTTCACAAATTAAGCTCTAAATCCATTCAATTGTACTTTAAAGACAAAACGATAAGGAATTTCATCAAAAATGATGAAAAACAATGCGTATTCACATCTCCAGGAGTCTTGGAGAAAAAATGGCGGAAAAATCAGATGCAATGCATTACAACCATTGATTCTTCCCTTTCTCAACTTTAGCTTAGATCCGTCCATGTGCAAAAATCTGATTCGAAGCGAGCCTGGGGTTGTCTTTTACATTTTATGGCTTTTGGAGAAAATGTGTAATTTTCACATTTTTCCCTGCCCCTCCACCTTTAAAATATAGGCTTGACATGTGGCTTAATTTGGGCCTTTGATGGAGTCACGGCTCATTTATGCAATTTTACCCTTTTTTTTAAAAGGTAAAATTTCCAATTTTCCTTCACTGACCCACCATATTTGTTGAATAGCTAATCAGATGTTGTCGGGGCCATGGGGCCAATTTGGTATTTTTTACAAATGAGACAAAAGTGGCAAATTTCACAAAAAAGACCCACCTAGCCACATCCAATAAAAATGAACACGTATACACCTTCGAGGCAAAAAGAGAAATTCACTCTGCCTTTATAAATTTGACCGGCCAATTAGAACTCAACGGGGCCACGGGGCCAAATTGATCTTTTTGCAAACATAGAAAAAAGTTACAAGTTATAAAATAGACCCGATGTGCCTCATCTAATCAAAAGAGACCACATAGCTGAAGATGTTGAGATATAATTTGATGGGGAAAACATGCCCGTCAAATAGTGAGATGCAGGGGAACTCCACCATTTGTGCCCAAAATTGAATTTTTCTTTAAGGAAAAAGAATTTGCAAATGATACAAGGCTCGACAATCCATGACCATAGAGAAGGATTTATAATAACACCCTGGTAAAGATAAAACTTAAACACATCCATCCTGGGAAATAGAAAATACGATAGAGCCCACAGTTGAAGGGATTTATAGAGCAAACAGGGTGAGATCAAATTAAGCACCAACATTGGCTCTGATTCGAGGATGGGCATTCCCAACGAGTGCCACAAGAAAAATAGTAGACCAAGTGACAAAAATAAACCATTGGGTAATGGAGTCACGAGCCAACCTTCAAGGAAAAAAATTGAGAAACCAAAAAAATGGCCACCAAGGACCAAGACAAACCAAAATAGAAAAACACGAAATAAAAAAGAAACCAAAATACTATACATTGTACAATGGTGCATACCTCGATTCTGAGAAATCAATCAAGGAAATGTTTCAAATTCCTACCATTAATAGGCAATTCAAGAAATTCCCCATCTAGGTCTTTTAAGAAGAAGGTATGTTCACCAATTCAAATGTCAATTGAATAAGGGCCTATCCACAATGCATCAAAATTTCCATGTTTTCACTTATCCTCGTGCCTACTATCCCACAATAGCACAACATCTCCCACACTAAAAGCTATTGGAGTCACCTTCTTATTAAAAAAATTATTGAATTTCTCTCTAAATTTTACATGCCTATGATGGGATTCCCTTCTTTCTTCATCTAACTCAACAATCTGATTGATGTGAGCATCATAAGGACTAACCTCTTGATCTTCCAGTTGTTGAAGAAATTGAAATGAAGACAATTACATATGTAGGGCAGCAGAGCTTGAGTTTCATACACCAACTCAAATGGGATTTTTCTAGTAGCTCGTTTAACAATGATTCGATCATCCTAAACAACAAATTTCAACTACTCACCCCACTTCCTTTTGTTCAACTCCAAATTTCTTCTAATTATCTTCAATAGATTTTTATTGTTGGACTCTTCTTGTCCATTTCCTTGGGATTATAATTGGAAACATATGTTAAATTGATCCCATATTCATGGCACATGACCACAAAAGGTTTAGCCTAGAAGCTCATGGAATTATAAGAAACTATCTTAGAAGGCACTCCAAACCTGAAAATGATATGATTCAGAATGAAATCCATGACAATTTGGTGAGTTTCCTTCTTGGCGGGGATTGCCTCCACCCACTTGGTGAAGAAATCAATGGCTACCAAAATCTACTTATGGCTAGCACTTGAAGGATCTGAAATCTCACCAATGAATTACATTCCCCATTTCCTAAATGGTGCTTCAATTGATACAGGTTGTAAAGGAAAGGAGCTTGAAGCTTTCAGTATTCCAGAAAAGCGTTGGTAACTTTAACATTTTCTTATCAACAGTTGTTGTATCCTTGAAAAGAGTTGGCCATCAATAACTAGCCCTTAAGATCTTATGAGCTGTGACTCTTCTAGAAAAATTCCCCAAAAAATCCTCCATGGAGATCAGCAATTATCTTAGGGGTTCATCTTCGTAATGCATCTTAAGAGAACTCCCTCATGCTTCTTCCAGCTAACCCGAAATTGGTAATGAAATATTTTTGGGAAGCTAACTTAAGTGCTCTTTTCTGATTCTTGCTCAAATGTTCAAGGCACTATAGATGTTTGAGATAAAAATGATGTCCTTGTACCATTCATAATTTATCGTTTTTCAAGGACATTCATCCTTTCTTCTTCAACTTCATTTACCTCAATTTTCTGTAGATTTCTATGCCATAAGTTTTTCTAGGCCTAAACCTCGAGACCATTTTTTTGTTTGGATATCCATATCATACTCTTGTAATTTGTTTACCCATCAACATATCTCTCTTGAAACCTCCATTTCTGATAGGATATCTTTCACCATGGTGTGGGGAACATAAGCAATGACTTTGGAACTCATAATATATGGCCTGAAGACCTTTGTTGTTTTTACCAAAGAAAATACCTGCTTCTCCATGATAGTATACTTTAGCTCAGCTCCTTTTAATGCCTTACTGAAAAAGGCAATTGGTCTTTCATCTCCCTCATCATTCTTATGCAACAATACAAATGCAATAGTATTTTCTAAAGCAAATAAAAACATTTGGAAATCCTTCTTATAATCTGAAGCTACTAAAATAGGTGAATTTTTTAATGCTTCTTTGATCCTAGCAAAATCTTGAATAGTTTCTTCTTCCCATTTGATACTTTGATCTTTCTTCAGCATGCTAGTGATTGGGGTAGTTAGTTCAGCAAATTTGGAGATAAATCTCCTAATAAAATTAATCTTCCCAAAAAAGGATTGAATTCCCTTCTTGGTTCTTGGAAAAGGGACTTTATTGATAGCTTCTACCCTTTCAGGATCAATAATGACCCCTTCCTTTGACACAATGTGTCCAAGTAGCTTTGCCTTTTGAACTCCAAAATGGCACTTCTTGGGATTTAGTGAAATACCACTCCCTGCATCTTAACAACATTTTTTATAAGTGTTTTAGTTGGTCACTCCTTTTTATGGAGAAAACAAATCACATCATCTTGATATACAAAGAATGTAATCATTAATATAGGCAAAGAAATATACATCTATTGCTCTTTGGAAAGTGGCTCCAACATTCGTTAGACCAAAATGCATTCTAAAATATACATATGTTCCCAAGGAGTGGTAAAGGCAGTCTTGATTCTTTCGACTCCTTCACAACTACTCCGGTTATATCCAAAAACCATCCAAGGTGGATAACAATTCTGAACCAAAACCAATTGTAACATATTGTCCATATTTGGTAGAGGGTAGTTATCCTTCATTGATGCTCTATTAAAGTTTCTAAAGTCAACACACAACCTTATATCTCCATTATTTTTTCTCGACAGTGTACCAATTTTGTAACCCATGATGAGTACCTTGTGGGTTGTATGATTCCTCCATCCCTCAACTTTTTCAATTATTCTTGCATCTTTAGGGAAAGGAGTGGATTGATCGGCCTCTATTTTTTCCTAAACAATTGGCAGAAGCCTCCAAGGGAATTTTGTGCTAGAAAATATCCTCTCTATATGCTTTTAGTTCTAAATAATACCATGTTAAGTAGTCATGGTATTTTTTCAACAATTAGACATACGAATGCTTTTATTCCTTTCTCATATTGATACCTAGCCAGATCTTCTGTGGTTTATCCTTCATGCCCAGGTCATGTGCTCTTCAACATCCCTCGAGGATGACATGTGTCTATTGATAATGTAATCAACATTATCAAATTTTGATTCAAGTTCTACCAAACCTTTGGGAATAGTATTAGTCTTCAACTGAATGATTTCTTTGCCAAATAAAGTCTCCTTTCCATCAACCGCACAAACCATTGGCTCCCAATCTATACGTTGATCGGAAAATTCTCCTTGGTTCTGCAAAAACCTTTGTACCTAGGCATCATCTTCGAACACTTTCCAATGTTTAACATTGTCAAGAACAGATGGCCTAGTTAATATCTCAATATTATACTCACAATAGGGGATACAGTACAATTTTCAACTGACCCCAATATGGCTAATTTTTCAGTTAAATTATTGTACTTCCTATTGTGATGTATTATGTTGAAGGAGTCAAACATCTCAATGAAATCCCAGACTGTATGCTTATACTGCTTCATTCTCTGATTTTTTGTTACATACAGTTTTCTAACCTACTTGACAATTAGCTCTGAATCTCCTTTAACAATGATGTCTCTAATACCATATTTCCAAGTAATTCTTAAACCCAATAATAGTGCTTCATATTCTGCAACATTATTAGTGCACTCAAAGTTGAGTTTAAAGTAAAAAAACAAACTCTTCCTGACTTGGAGATATCAGAACAATACCAACACCATTTCCAAATTTAGAGCAAGCCCCATCAAACAACAAAGTCTTAGGAGAACCTACTTGTTTAAGAGACTTGCATTGATCAATTTTGTGCTCATTACGATTACCAAATCCAACAAAGTTATTAGCATCAATGTCAGTGTATAACACTTCATAGGAAGCATTATTGGGATCCTTAATGAGATGTAGCATCTTCTTTTCACCATACAACTTTACAAGGCTGCCCTCAATAGGTATAGTGGCAAAATACATATCCATTTGCACACTCCCACCCACACTAGCAACCCATTTTCTTGATAACAACATTCCCCATTTGGAAAGGCAATCAACAATAACAACATCTAGTTTTAAGTTCTTTCCTGGGTAGGCTGTAAGTTGCACTATCAAATTCTTGACACATCCAACCACTAACACCTCTATGGAATCCATGGCAGTGCACTTCCCATAAGTTGTTGTCACTTTGATATCTAATTCATTATTGACCTCAAGAGGCATAACATTGCATGATGCTCTAGAATCAAACATACAATTGTGTAACAACATGTTCCCGATAATCATAGTAGTGAAAAATGGATCCACCTTTAGCTGAGACTCAACCAAGGATGTTCCCAGATATACTTCAGGTGGCTCACCTATTTCTTCTAGTACTTGGGGTTTTTCCAACTCTGTAATGGTAGGAGTCTCAACATTGTTTACATTTATCTCTTGGGTAATATTTTCTTCTTTCAAACCCAAATACTCAAATGCCCTTTTCTTGTGCTCAGGAATCTTAAGCAGCTCAACAATTGGAACAAAAATCTTGATCTAACTCAATACTTGGGCAATGCCATAAGGAATGTATTTGGGAAAGGCAACTTTTGAGGAAGATTGACAAACTCATTTGATGAAAAAAGGATTTTTCACTTCCCGAGCATGGGCAGGATACGGTTCTATTCGGGAAACAAGGCCTTTGCTAGATGTATATTTATTAGGAGTTTCTTTTGATATATCATTTAGATTTTGATTATTTGGTTTTTCCTAAGGTTGTGCCCCTTTGACAACTTTAATCCTAGTGTTATATTCTTTTTCTTAGGTAACCAAAACATTTGTTAACAACTACCTATCCTCCTCGTAAGGGATTCCCCCATCATAATTCTTAATAATTAGTGCCCTTAAGTATTCAAAATAGTTATTAGCTAATTCAGAAGCTTGTACCATATCTATTTCAAAAGTATGAGAGGGAGGAAGGGGTAATAATCTGGTGAATGCAATCCCGTAAATCTGCAGGTATTTCGAACCGATTAATTCATTCGAAGTTGCTCCCTATTGTGATCTTGTAGAGAAATCTATCATGCATGTATCATCATCTATATCATCATCATAAGCTTATTCCTCAACTCCCTTTTCAAAAACACATGGATAATGTGGCAAGAAATATCTATCACACCACTCAATTTCATTGGCTTCTTCAACAACAACAACTCTGGTAGTTAAAGGATCAGGAACCAATTTGTTTTAATAGGCTTAGGGCTTTCTATTTCCCAACCCCATGGGTCTTTTGCCTCTGTCATCAGATCTCTGATCACCTCTAGGATGATTTTCAAATATTTCTTGACCTTGTGCTTTATGCTGACCTTGGGAACTTTGTCCAATCCCCTTCTCTTCTCTAGCCAATTTATAGGATATTTCCTTATGCTCTAGCCAAAAGTTTTACAACCTCCTCCAAATCCACAAATTTACTTAATTGAGGCTTCTCTGGATTGATTAGCTTGATTACTTCTCTCTTAGGAGGTTTACCAATTGCCTTGATGTTATTTTCAATCTACAAATCTATGGTGAAGGCCTGTCTCAATGTTGTTGGGTTCTCATCCCTCAAATAATAGGTAGCCTTCTTATCAAAATCATCAGAGTATTTTATTAAAAAAGAAACATCACTTGGCCTCAGGATCACAGGTAGCCTACTCAAGGTCTTATTGAACCTTGTATTGAAGGCATGAATAGATTCATTAGGAGTATTTTTAATATTTTCAAATTATGATAAAAGAAACCTAGGGTCTGTTTTATCTCCATATTGTAATCTAAAATCATTCTTCATTTCTTTCCATGAATTAATGGATTTGTCCGGAAAAGATTTATATCAGTCTGTGTAACCTCCTCTAGAGTATGAATAAACAATTTTATGTACACATCCTCAAATTCAATCTCAAAGTATTCCATCATATTGACAAAAATATTTAAGTGCTGATCACCAGTAATAGCATTATTTCCTTGAAATTTAGGCATTCTATTTCTAACATCTTGGGGCACAACGTTTAGATATCCAACCATACCTCTAAAATCTATAGGACCAAAAGTGTTCACAAAAATGGAGGTTTGGGTGGGAGATGGGCCATATTGTTTTGGGAGGTGATCTTACAAGAGAAACAAAATGATGAGGAGTGAGGGGTCTATGGGGCACAGAATGCAATTCTCAGAATGAATGTTCTCTAAAAACTTTGTTTCTTGGAAGATCCTATCAGCTTTGGAGAACACAGGGACAGAATGAGACACAAATTTTTCAAATACAAAAGAAGGCCCCTCTCCAGATGGAGAATTTAGATCTACAAAAATACTACCTAATTTAGAAGCACTTGAGGAAGTATGGCAATCTTCAATGAAAGGTTGATCAGTTTCCACAATTGATAACTCTTTTCTTGATTTATGATCTCCAATAACTTTCCAGATTCTTCTTCCTTTAGAATTTGTCTTTCCCATTTCTGGAAACAACCTTCTAGTAGGGTCTTTAATGAAGAAAGATCTTCTTCCTTCCATCTTTGCAGAGATTAGTGATAAATTTCAATTGACAGAGGTTAAGACACTAACATTTATTAAAAAATAATTCAACATGGAGTCGTCATTAAGGATTTTCACCTTAGTTGTGCAAATGAACTAAAATTAATCTATCAAATGTCTTCCAACACTAAATTCATACAAATCTTCATAGATTTAACCTTCCTTTACCCGTATTTAACATTGATGATGTAAACTTAGTGCAAAAACCAATAAAAACTGGAAATATTGCACATAGAACTTGTAACTTGTACAAATATTATAGATCTCAACAAAGGATGATGTTTAAATAACGTATTTGCACTTAGATCATGTAAGAAACATTACCAGGGCCGAATATAAGAATTCCTTTGAAGATCCCTAGAAATGGTGCCAAAAGTGTTGGTATCCAAATTGATTCTCCTCGTGCAGTTGAGCAACATCAAAGATTTAACAAGAAGCCTAGGAACAAATAAATCATCATGTATGTCATTTTGTAGTCGGGAGATGATTCATTTGGCTCTTTATCACTCGATGTTGGAAAAATGGATAGCACCATTAAGAGGATTTGATCTATCCTCACTACTTTAGGTTGTGCCTTTTTGAACAGGTGAGAAGACCCATTTTTAACCTCTTTTGGTGAAGGAGAATGAAGATATCCTTATTTTCACAAATTTGAAAGGAAACCTTGAGAAAATATGATCAATGCACCACAATTTAATTCTAACGAGTTTTCACTTCTAAAGAATGGTGATATTTTCTAAACAGGGTTAAGGTTACTAAAGACATTATGGAATCCCAATCGTTTCTACATATTTTAGCAAGTAGAATTTATTCATTTGTGGACATACAGGGAAAAAAGGGGTAGTTCAGGTAGGATTCACTATTTTTGAATAATTTTTGGTGGGAGATTAAGCAGGATAAACTTGATTTTTCGATCTTTGAGAACCTTCACAACAATTGGAAAACTAAATGAAAGAATGCTTCAGAATAACTAAAATATTCCTTCAACAAGAAGGTGTGCATCAATGGAGGCCTATGTTTGCATGGTTTCACACAATCTTCAAGAATTTAACATGAAGGCTCGAGCTAAAGACTCAATTAAACATTAAATACCCCTAGTTCCTCACACCTAAGATACACTCAAAGGATTATAGACAATATTTATCAAAAAAATGATAGTAAAGTGATTTTAAATTGTTTATCTCATTACAGGATGAAGGCTCTTCTCGTAATGGAATTTCAAATACCACTAAACTATCACATGGATGAGATCCTATGTGATTCGGAGGGATTTTAACACAAGCTTGGAATAGGAACAAGAAAAACTACTTCATAGATTCTAAAATAAAGTAGACACAAATTTTCCCAAGATTAACATAGATTAATTCGAAATTGATTAGATTCATTAGCAGGGGAAGGTTTCTTGATCAACCTTAGAGCTTGTTAATGGATGTACACTTGCAACCAACTTGACATGATCAAATCTAAAACATAACAAATTAACAAGTTTCTCATATGGTCTCTCAAGAAGATGGGATTTCTCAAATTTTCTCGTAATAATTCAACCCCCAACCATTTGCATGACTAAAGAATGATTTTTATAACACTCAATTTACATCCAAGCTTTCACCCCAAGAAAATAATATTTGAGGAACCTTTGTTTGTTACATGTTTGATCATGATTTCTAGAAAATGATGTTTAACGTTTAATCATTACAAATATTTCCATCATTGTTTTAACTGGGGCACCCAGTCATCTCCTATGGCAACACGTTTTTCATCATTTACACCTGCAACATCTATCATTTCATCCTTTTCCCATTATTCCCTTTACAACTTTGCTCTGCATCCATCTTTTATGGTAATTCACATTTTTGCAAGTGCCTAAGCAATTCCAACTTCAAAAATATCAACCTTTACATTCCTTGGACTTCACAAATTAATATCTAAATCCATTCAATTGCACTTTTTAGACAAAAATGACAAGAAATTTCATCAAAAATGATGAAAAACAATGCGTATTTGCATCTCCAGAATCTTGGAGAAAAATGGTGGCAAAATCAGATGTAATGCACATCAACTGTTGATTCTTCCCTTTCTCAACTTTATATTAGATCCATCCACATGGAAAAATATGATTCAAAGCAGGCTTGGTGTTGCCTTTTACATTTTATGACTTTTGGAGAAAATGCACAATTTTCACTTTTTGCCCTGCACCTCCGTCTTTGAAATACAGGCTCGAAACGTGGCTTAATCTTGGCCTTTGATGGAGTTGCAGATGATTTCTAAAATTTTACCATTTTTTAAAAAAAGGAAAAATTTTCAATTTTCCTCCACCGACCTGCCTTCCCACTTGTAACTTTTGATGTGGGCCCCAATGGAGTTGTGGGTTATTTCATAACTTTGCTCCTTTTTCACAAAAAGGCAAAAAACTTCAAAATGCCCCAGTGACCTGCCTTCCACTTCTAACTTTTGAAATATGCCATGTGTCCTTCTTCGGGGTCAAAGTAAGACCTTTTCCCTCTGCTGAGCCAAAAACTTCAAAGTGCTCCATCGACTGCCATATTTGCTTTGAATAGCCAATTAGATGCTATAGAGGGCCATAAGGCCAATTTGGTATTTTTTACAAATGAGACAAAAGTGGAAAATTTCACCAAAAATACCCATTAGGCCACATCCAATAAAAAATGAACACGTATACACCTTCGGGGAAAAAATATAAATTAAACCGCCTTTATAAATTTGACCGCCAATCGAACTCAACGGGGCCACGGGGCCAAATTGATCTTTTTACAAACATAAAAAAAAATTAAAAGGCTATAAAATAAACCCTACATGCCTCATCCAATCAAAAGAGACCACGTAGCTGAAGATGCTAAGATATAATTTGATGGGGAAAACACACCCGTCGAATAGTGAGATGTAGGGGAACTCCACCATTTGCACCCAGAATTGAATTTTTCTTCAAGGAAAAGAATTTGCAAATGATACAAGGCTTGACAGCAATCCATGACCATAGAGAAGGATTTACAATAACACCCTGGTAAAGATAAAACTTGTATGCATCCATCTAGGGAAATATAAAATATGACAGAGCCCACAGATTGAAGGATTTCTAAAGCAAACGGGGTGAGATCAAATTGAGCACCAACATTGGCTCTAACTCGGGGATGGGCACTCCCAGTGAGTGCCACAAGAACAAATAGTATACCAAGTGCCAAAAATAAACCATTGGGAAATGGAGTCATGAGCATGGATCAAGATGCAAAATAAGAAAAGGAATGCTCCAAATCATAGATCAAGATTCCTCTATTGTTAATGATTCACTTTGAAGAATTTGAAAATGAAATCTTTCTCCATGATGGCCTTATGCAACAATGTTATTCTTCACCGATGAAGAGATCCAATGAAGAAAACTTTAAACACCTTTCGTGTTTTGAAAAATATTGAAATGATGAACCTTTTCCATGCTGCTTGAACACATTGAGAAGAGGAGTGATGAGCACTTGAGAAGTATACCACTGAGAACACTAGAAGAGGAATCCCATTATTGAGAAAATCCTTTTGATCCTTGAGACACTGCCACATATTTATGATCAACCATTCACATGGGAGAGATTGGATGCACTTTTTCACCCCGCCTTGATCTTGATTCTGCCACCATGGGAACATTAATGATGAGTGAAGTATGAGATTGAATACTTATAATTATAGAGAAAGGGAAGAATAATGAAACCAAAACCCATGTCATCCACCTTTTGATCATGCACTCAATGTGAAATGAACTGAAATGGCCTTTGGTATAAAATTGGCATTTTTTCTCATTTTGACACTCTTTTCTCACCGCATCATTCTAACCCCTCTAACATGGTTGATATCTATGAGGGCTTCTATATTGGAAGTTGCAAACGTTGACATGTGATTCTTTTTGAAGATGGTGTACTCGTGAACTAAGAAATCATGTTTGTTGTGGATAATAGGTTATCTACTGAAATAGATACAACTCTTTCATGTTCATGCTGAATTGAAAATGAAGTATTTCATTCCTTCTTATGCTTTGAATAATTCACTACTTGGGAAAATAAGGAATTGGTTCAGTTTAAACTAGTTCATAATTATTTGTTGCACTTGAACTTGTGCTTTAGTTTTCATAACCTCTACTACAGGATAGCTATACCTTGGATCAATTTCAGTGATCCAAGGCATGCTTTCAATTTCATGACATTGTGGTCATCTTGACCAAGTGACAAAAATTTTAAGATCTCTAAACTCTAGCTATCTTGAAGTCCCAAGTGAAGTCTGTTGCTCCCTTACTTTGTATGTGATTTTTGAGTGACATTCTAATTCTTCTTTTGGTAAATTTTATGTTATAATTCCTGGATATTTCTAATGGAACCTAGTTAATCCATGTTCCTAAGTTGTAATTTATCGTAAGTTACTAATTTATTTTATTAATGTGAATTTTAATAAAAATAAAAAAACCTAAGACTAAATTATTAGACTTTAACCTAAGGACCTAAGTTAGTTCCTAAGATAATATTATGAACCTAACTTAGACTTGGGCTAACCTAAGGGGTTGGATAGGATGACATGTAAAATATGGTCGGTGGCACCAACCTCTATGAATTTATGAGGGAATAAATGTGGTTTTAACTCTCTGTTGTAGCCAAATTTGGCAAATGCATGAAAGAAAATAAGAAGCTGATTTGGTTCCTCTGCCAAAGTGTTAGTTGCATGAAATTTTAAATTTAGTGATGGATAATTGCAAGTTGGTGGTGGTAGGAGATGTGGAAGGATTGTCAGTCCTGTTTGGCATTTAATGTTCTTGGAAATAGAAAAAATTGCCTAGGAAGAAGGGGAAGTTGGAAGGAAGAATGGTTTTTGGTTTTTGCATTGATCATTTGGTTTTTGTGAGCTTTATCTCTGCATGTGGTTTTTCACTTCAAACCCTCAGTTTGAATCCTGACATGTTTATTTCACCTTGCATGGTGGTGATAGTGATGAAAATATCACTATGAAGCTATAAGAGGAAGGAGAAGAAGGTTCTAAGGATGTTTGTTGGTGTTTTCATGGAAATGAATAGCTATCAAAGCTCTACTAGAATATTTACATACCCTCAATTCGAAGCTCTACTATGCATGTGGTTTTTCACTTCAAACCCTCGCTTTAAATCCTAGCATGTTTATTTCACCTTATATGGTAGTGATAGTGATGAAAATATCACTGTGAAGATATAAGAGGAAGGAGAAGAAGGTTTTGAGGAGGTTTGTTGGAATTTTTGTGGAAAGGAATAGCTATCAAAGCTTTTCTAGAATATTTACAACAAGAAAGAGAAGATATGATCTCTATCAGCATGATAGGCCATATCCCTTAAGTCTTATTCTTTTATTTAAATGCTTCATTAAAAGAACTCTGCTCTTGTTGAAAATATTTTGTTCTCGGTTTTGTGTTTGTATATTATTTTCTTCAATGGTGGTTCAGTTTGTTTCCTTTGGATGAACAATGACTTTTGAACTTGTTGTGTGGAATACAAACTCTGAATTGGTCTAGGTTCTGTAATGTAGCTTAATTTAAGTAGAAACTTCTTGGAAAGAGAACATATTTTTGTTGTTCTCTGTTGGATGAATATTTATAATGAAGGTTGATTACACATTAGTAAGTATCCTAGGTTTCTGGGTAGGAATCTGTATATTCTCGACTCGAATGCTTTCCTGATCATTATGATTAGAGTTTAACTATTTTTGAGACTTTGTTTTGGTAGTTTTGGACTTACACCATCATTTCAAAATAATATGTGCTTTGTATTTAATCTATTTTCTTGATGATGGCTCAAGATCCATTGTTTGTTTGAGTTGGTTTCATGAGTGTAACTTTAGGAGTATTCAATTTATTAGTTTTGAGATATAAATTTTGGGTCTTTCCCAAATGGAAACTATTTGAATCTTTTATTATTTTGTAGAACCTTTCCTCGACAATGGTTGAATAAGAAAGAATGAATGAGAAATTTTTTCAGCTCTGTTTTGTTTGGTATAAATTGTATTTATAAAACCCATTTCAGGATTTTGGCTTCCTTTAATTAATCTGTGCAAACTCGTAGAAGGCGTGCTTATTTATCATTGACTATAGATGTGTGTTTTATAGAAGGGAAGTCATCAACATGTTCTCTCTACCCTTATTTCTTGGATGAATGTTATTCTTTCAACGACCGATCTGAACCAGACCCAAATTGTTATTATGCTTCTTCTATTCTTCTTGGTTGATGATGATAGAAATCTTTTGGCGATAGTTTTGAACTTAGAATGTTTCTTTTCATTTTTGTTGGTTTTTGGGTCTTCTTGAACTTGTACCCTTTTGGGTTACTCTATGAAAGGAAGATATGTTGGGTTAATTGCTCAAAGCTCTACATTATGTTAAGATATGCCCTCCTCATGTTGGAAGTATGTTTCTCTAAATTACTTCTCTTTTTTTTAAGAGTTGATTTTCCCATATTTGGTGTGGTTTGAAATTCACTTCTTTTTGTGTGTACAATGTCATGGGAACCCCGAGTTGTCATGTTATCTTTACGAATAATTATTTCATCCTGAATCTCTTAATTTTTATGATGTCTTAGACTATGAATTTAATGAGCCTTTGGTAGGACGTTCCTTGGTGTTTCTTGTTATTTTCTCATTACATTCATTTTTGGATCCTTCGTTTGATTAGTTCCATTAGTTAGTTAATATTGTGCTATTTTTTAAGTTCAAAATGAAAAGTATGTCTTGACATTCATTAGAATATATTATTCTATAAGGGACTAATTTGTGTATCCAAAACTATAACTTTAAGTTCTGTTTGAGTTGGATTGAAATCCTTTATGAAACCTTTCTGATATTGATGTTTTTAGAAATCCTAGTTAATTGTTTTGTTTTAATCACCTTGGATCCAACTCTAAAATGAGTTTAGGTTTGTAGGAAGCCTTGTAATGGGTTATGTTTGAATTTTTTTAATCCTTAGTTGGATAAACCTTCCTTACTTGGAATGTCGAGTCTTATTTCTTATCAAAGTAATGTTAGACTCTATGCTAAGTCTCAATATAGTCATAAATATTGATGGAATTAATTTAGACTTTTGGTTGACCTTTTTAGTTTTGGCTAAGGTGTTAACTTTGAATATCATGATAATATACTTATTTAAGAAACATAGCTTTGCATATTCTTTTGCTTCTTCTTGAAAATATTAGAATAGGTTTTTTTATTAAGGGCAAATAGTTTTGAAGGGACTATACCCTGTATACAAAAGGGCTCAAAAGCCAGATAGTAAAGGTGAGAGAAACAGCCCAGAGAAGGGCAAAACTATCAACCAAAGAGGGCTCAACAGCCAAATATTACAATATAAGTGAAAAAAGGATCTAAACGTACAATGATCCAAAAAGAAGTAGGAAAGATCAAAAAGAAACCAAAAGAGAAATAGTATATAGAGCTCCACCAAAAAACATCTCCAGAACCACCAGATAACAGCAACTTCACAGCCAAAAAATAGCATCACAACAACCCGTTACTTGATAGCTCTGTCAATCTTGGTCTTGATAGCCTACAGCGACATAAAGAAGGCAATGGTAGTGGCCTGAGAGGAGTCTTGCAAATCCACCTGAGCAATTACAATATCCCTTTTCTCTTTAGGGCCCCAAATGTCCTCATTAACCCCACTTAGACTGCAGACACTATGAACATGTTGTTCAATGAAATTATAAATGCTTTTGAGGGTAGACAATATACAGCCATTGCGGCTTTTAGCATTCCCCAATCTGCCATCTAAGAACTATAGCTTCTTGAAGACTTCAGCAATAAACCCCTCTTCCTCATCACTTTGAAGAATCCCTTTTCCCTTAGCTCTTTCCATATTTTTTATAGCCCCTTTGAGCTCTTGTATCTCCTTTTCTAATCTGTCCACCATGTCCAACAATTCCTCCTTCTTGGGCTCCTCCATTGGTTTACTAATATGCAGGAGGTTTTCAGCAAGTTCCAAGTCTTTGTGGCTCCTTAGGACCCGTTGGGAATCAGGGATTTTAGCTTTGATGCTCTTGTTTTTCTTGCTAGAAACAACATCTTCATTCTTTCTTTTCAGCAGGGGGAGTGGAAGCGGTGTGGGTAGGTGGAGGTATGGAGGAGGGAGGTGGGGTAGGATTCATAGGGGGCAAAATGGAACAGGTGATGGTGGATCAGGAGGATAAGTCCCAGTGCAAAGGGACAACCCTAGAGTGGCTCTGAACTTCCCTAATTGATTTCTCCAGTGAGTTTATCAAATAGTGAGGAAAGTTGATTATGTTATTTCTATGAAAGTGATTTAGAAATATCAGATGCTTTTGAGGTATAGTCACAAATCTTCCTTCAAGAGTTACATACCTAACCACCATCCTGGCAAGCTCAGCAAAAGGTTCAGGAATCGATGCCACCTTGATGCCAGCAGTCACGAATTCAAGATTCTCCCCCTCGTCTAGAAATTTCTTGGTCTCCACCTCCCTGTCCACCTTCTTATTGAAGAATTTGGTGCCTTCCAGGCTGAGGCCCGTGATCTGGGTGATGAGCTCTTCCGTGATTTCCATCTCCATGTTACTATATTTGACAATCCTATTCTTCCATCCCTGGGTGAATCTGATAGAAATGTCTTGGTCGAAGCCTTGAATCCTTTCAATTAAATTAGACAGGCCCCCGATTTGTAGGTAATTCCAAAGCTCCGTATTCTCTTTCCACGTAGGATTGTGGGTCGGTTCAGTTTTGCAAGGTGGACCCCCCATGTTTCCTCTGCTTCTTTTCCTGTTCTCAACGGTAAAAAAGCTACCAATATGCAGGACAAGCAGAGCTTTGATTTTGATATTTGAATCTTTCCTTTCCGTGAAAGTAGGTTTAATTATTATGCTATACTTGTTATTATTGCCCCGCTCCTCGGCTTTCCTCCTATGCCAAGAAATGATGACAGTCCATCCCACACAGATCGCATCAATCATCCATATCTTTTGTGATGTCATCATAATGTACTTGAGGATCCACACATTAGCATCCAAATTACAGCCGTTAGTGTTGATTTTCACTGCCATGTAGATCAATGATTATGGCTTTATTGATTTGAGTGGGCAGAACGTCCCCCCTAAGCCAAGTTTGAAAGGAATTATTAACACCGAAGTTAGCCAAACTGTCAGCGACCCTATTTCCTTCCCGATAGGTGTGGGTGATTTGGACATTTTCAAAGCTCTTGCATATATCAATAGCTTCCTCAATATAATCCCTGATAGACCAGCTGGGGTGTTGCTTTTTATTTAAAAGATTGATAATATTCAGAGAATCACCTTCAATTATAATATTTGGAATATTACAATCTCTGGCAAGTCTTATACCCCAAAGAGCCACCATGGCTTCAGAATAATGATTAGTCTGCCTGCCCATTCTCCCAGAAAAAGTAGCAACAAAACAACCTCTTTGATCTCTGATGACTCCCCTCCTCCAGAGTCTCCCGGATTACCTTTTGAGGCCCCATCAAAATTTAACTTGTGCCAATCAGTGGGAGGTTTAATCCATCAGACTGTGTTTCTATCAATACCATTGTTATTTCTATTGACAGTGTCAATATTCCATTCAGTCAGGATGCATTCTTCATTCTCCGGGTAAAGTCTATTTTTAGGGGGTTTAAATCTAGCAATATTATCTTGCACAACGAATGATAATTTCCTTGTAGACTTTGTTACAAGCCTGTCTATTGTTTCTGAAAATGTTATCATTACGAGCCTTCCAAATTCTCCACATAGTGTGGGGTAGAACAAGTTGCCACAATCTTTTCACCATACAATGCTTAAACGGAGAGTCCCATTGCTCCCAAGCCTGAAGACAGGTAAGGGGAAAAATCCATCTCAGATTAAATTTTGTAAAAATGAGCTGCCAAATTTTGGAAGCAATCTCACAATGGAGGAATAAATGCTTTATATCTTCTGCCTCTTTCTGACACATGCAACATCTATTCGGCATGATGAATCCCTTCTTGATGAGGTTGTCATTAGTTAGGATCTTGCCATTAATAATTATCCACCAAAAGAAGTTCACTCTAGGGGTTAGCTCCGGCATCCACAACTTGTGCCACTTAATTTCACTTTCCATGGATACAAAGAAAGAATTATATCCTGATTTAACAGTGTATTCCCCATCAAAAGAATCTTTCCAGATGAGTTCATCCTTAAGATTTTGATTACTTATATGGATTAGAGAAAGTTGATTATGGAAAGATGAAATATCATCCTGTATACTATCATTCTCCACTTTTAGTTGTTTCCATTTTCTTTTGTTTCCATCCCTCTCAATGTACCCCTAGATTTTGTGCCCATACTTTGTAATTAAGTTGTCTTTAATGTGATCATAAGCAAAAATCCAGTTAGAATCACCCACTTATCACCCGTAAGTTTATGTTTTTTTCATCTCCAAGCTTCCAGCTACACCCCTGAGAGAGAATGTGTCTACTGCTAAGAAGGTTGTTCCAGAAAATAGAACCACTCGGAAGAGACTGATCATATATGAAGGAAATCTTGTTTTGGTTTGAAAGATATTTGATCTTAACTAGCTCTGTCCAAGGTCTATGCTCTTTTATAAGCCTCCATCCTAATTTTGCAATAAGGGCAGTACTCATATGTTTGATATCTTTGATGTCTAACCCCCCTAGTCTCTTAGGTTTATAAACCTGTTCCCAAGCCACAAGATGATATCTAAATCTATCCTCAGTACCGTGCCATAAAAAGTGCTTTTGAATCTTCTCAATATTGTTCATCACTGTTGTAGGCATGCTGAACATTGACATGATGTAAATAGGCAAGTTTTGAAGTGTGCTTTTAACCAAATGGGGAACTTAATTTGGAAACTTGAATAAGTAAGGTTAGGATGGAAATATGAATCTCTCCTTTCTTTAATTTTGTTGTTCGATTTCTAGTATGTTAAAATGAGTGTATATGAATGAGGATTAACTATGCTTTGATTAGTAGTCTTTACTTATACATTAATTATAGAATCTTCTTGGTTTGTAATATTTTAAGGATAAAGTCTTTTTGTTAATATTTTTTGTTTGGAACTGTTTCATAAACAATAGGGTTCTTTTTATGAAATAGTTAGATAAAAGTTCAATGCTTTAAGATTATAGTGTTTATCATGCTTAGTTCAAATGAACTAACTCGTGCTAACAATTTTGTAGATGGATTTCAAAAATATGATAGCAAAAAGACATATATAAAGTTACATATGTTTTTATAAATAAATTGTGTCTTTACTATGATTATCATATGGCATAATTACTTGAGATGTAATTTTTTTGAAAAGGAAAAATGTAATAAAACTAGTTTTATATTGTTGTTATGACACTTTGTAATCTCTCAAAACTCCTTTTGATGAATAAATGGTTTGATGATTGTTGAATACTACTTTATTGTAATACCTTATTTGGCATAAATTGGGATGTATTATTAAGTAATATCCTAAATGAAGGGGAAATTTATATATTTAAGTGTTATGGGATTTGGATTGAGGATCTGAATATTAGTTGGTTTATCTTCACATAAAAGAGACACAACTAATAAGTTGACACTCTTAAATAGATACTTAAAACAATAAAAAGTAATTATGATTGTATTATCTACATATATGTATGAATTATTGGCTTTATTAAAACATACGTTATCTGTTTTCATAATTGGACATTAGTCCTTGATATAGGAAAAAGGATAATTTCCTTGAAATCAATCATAGAGACTTAACTGAAGATCTTGTTAAAGTGTTATGAATATAATAAGATAATGGTTGACTATGTTCTTCCTTAGGAATATTTCTTTAATCAAAATATGGAATGCTTAAAAAGGAATTAAATGGAATTTAGAATTCATCTTCATGAAGTCTAAAATAAAGGTTTTTAATAAACTTGTTTAAGCTAAGGCTGAAATAACAAAGGATCTAATGAACACACTTTCATAACATTAAGATCAATCATGTTGTTTTATGATTTAAGTTGTTTCATTTAAAGACAAAATTAAACATGTAATTTGAATGGTTAGGAAGTAGATTTTACCTGCATACCTACCTCACATGTAGTTTCAACTTGTAACCTAATAGGTTAAATGATGCTAGTTGAATATTTAAGCGTTGATATATTTAATCTTTAAGACAATGATTTTATGCGTTGATAAATTTGTAACCTTAAGTATGTTATTCCAATTGAGTAAACTCAATTGGATGTTGGTACACATCAATCAAGCATAGGTCCTTCTCAATGACATGATTCATTACGAGGATACTAGGATGTAGTTGCTATGTCTCAACACCCCACTTAGTTTGTTTAACTTGATTAACATACATGTAAGATAGGATCACGCTCTACCCTATACAAGAATAGGAACATGATCTAGAGTCAAGGTTAACTCATGTTGACTTAGGATAACTAGACACACCCCCAATCGACATAAGGAAAATGAGTATGTCTATGTACTCTTAGTTACCACAAGTAGTCTTCCACACTAGTGCATGTTGCTAACCTTGTCTAACATGAAACCTTGAATTAGATTGACCGATCAAGTTAGGAAATACCACTCTAGATAACAAAATAAGTGTGGTGAGGGACTTATTCTATTTAATGAGTATGTTGTCTAGGAATGTAAACATGATAAACATGTTTAAAAACTTTGGCCAAAGTATCGCAAGCTATTGGTTGCATTGTCCTATGTCACCTAGTCTAAGATGCGGGATTTTAGATGAATATCGATAACATATATTTAGATAGGCCTCTTAGATAGAACACTTGGGTTCCCTAAAAGGTAAAATAAACCAAGTATACGTAGTATACACATTATTGAGTTAACATGAGATATCGGTTTAATACCAAGTCATGAAATGAGAGATCGATGTTTCACCGAGTCATTTACATTGCATATGGTTTTCTATTATGAGATGGATTGGCATTGGAATGTGTGTTATAAATTATGTTAATTTATAACATGGATCACTATGGAAGATTATTTTTTCCCTTGTTTCTAAAGTCTTAAAATGAGAATGTTACAATCGAGGAATGTTGTAATTTACTTGAAACTAGAGAAAGTATCTCTTGTGAGTTCCAATACCATTATAAGATGTGTGAAGGATTGAAATGTGATCACTTTGAGCCATTTCACCCATTTACTATTTTTATAATATTCACCACTATTGTCCCATTTTGGCCATTTTTGCCATTTTTGTCAATCTTGCCAATTTTCAAGTGTCTTGATCATGGTGAAATGAAATGAGGAGTGTGAATATAGGTAGTAGGTTCTCTCATGGTGGATTAATAAAAATATAAAGTGTTCTTACTGGTGTCTAATTAAAATGAAAACACTTGCAAAATTTTACATAATTCATTTCAAAGCTCTTCCCCAATTTTTACGGGATTTCATCGACTAAAAAATAAGAAGTGAAGAGGTAGCTCACTACCCTTTTGTTTCCGTCTCATGGTAGAAATTAATGGATTCACCAATTATTTTAGATATTTCACTTTCCCACCTTAGATTGAAACTAAAAATAGTTTCACTGGGATAAGTTTTCCTTCCGAATCTCGTGTTAGAAATTTTAGCTCAATTCAACCACCGTAATGATGGGAAATTAAAAATGAAAACTAGGGAGAAAATATAGGCTTTTATGAAATTAAGAATCTAAAGAATCATTAAATTTTCTCTTAATTTCTCCTTGAAGGTTCCTATAAAAGAGGAATATTGTGAAAGTTTCATTCAAATATGTTTACCGATTGAATGATATCTTTTTTTATATATTGGGCACGAAGTCATTCATAAACAAAAAATGGGCATGGTGTTTGGATAAAATGTAGATTTCATGGGTATTTTATAGCTTATATCATGAGGTAATGGAGGAAAAATGAGAGGAAGATGGATTGTAATGGATTTCTTAAAAAAATATTGCAGCATCTCTAGGTT
Source organism: Taxus wallichiana var. yunnanensis (assembly GCA_018340775.1). Classification (NCBI taxonomy): domain Eukaryota; kingdom Viridiplantae; phylum Streptophyta; class Pinopsida; order Cupressales; family Taxaceae; genus Taxus; species Taxus wallichiana. The sequence continues at coordinate 455,067,640 of CM031238.1, forward strand.
TTTCATGCGAGATGGAGGAAGAAGTAGGGAGAGTTAGATAAATTTACAACTTCTGGTTTTTATCCTCTTGACAAGGGGGAAATTTTTTTATCCCCATTTTCCCCTCTATTTGGGATATATGGGATAGGAAAGTTTGTTGTTGGGCCTCAAAATAGTGGCTAAGTATAAAAATGTGTGTGCACACATGAGACCAATATGAAGAAGGGAGAGCAGGGGTAAACACATGCAGGACATGGGTTTTAGAAGGGTTGAGTAGAAACCACGGTATGTGCATAAGGAAAAGAAAAGGGTGTAATGAATTTTTCATAATTAGTGTTCTATGGAGCACATGATAAAAGTGTTACCCGACTAAGCATGTAGAGTGGATAAGGTGAAAGCTTGGAAACTTGGTAGTCAAGAAAGGAATATTCCATGTGATGGAAGGATCCATAAGGACATCATTGCAGAGAGTGGAGAGCCTAGATGGAAATAAGCATGCTCCATTAGGGGATCACCTTAAAACTTGGAAACTGATCTACTACTTCAGAAAATCATGTCAGTGGGAAATTCAACTATATATAGAGATGCTCAGGTAAAGGGAAAAGGGGAGAAGCTATCAAGGAAGGGTGACACTATCAAGGAAGAGAGCATGATTAGAGAGAATGGAAGGGTGAAGCTCTATGAAAATAGTAGGAGGTTCCAGAGAGTTGTGGTTCTCATTTAGAGGACTTTAGGAGTGATAGCTTGTCTAGAGGGATGGGGATGTGATAAATTCTTTATAATATGGGAAACATAGTTAGGACTTTTGATGCATGAATCTTATCTACATTGATATATTGGCCTATCATGGCCTTGGTGAATGTAATATGGTTGCTAAAATATGATCAATATGAAATATATGGTTATGTTCTAAATATGTATTGTTCATGGGTGTAAAACCTAGTGCATTTCCTTTATGGTATGGATTAGATCTATTATTTGTATGATGTTTCTCCTGTTATCAAGATAGGTATAATGATATAATAACTCATCTTAAGCTCTCAGAATGAATGCATGGTTATTTTATCCTTTACATCTAAGTTTCTATCCATAGCAATGTATTCTCACAAGACTCACATAAAGGAGGGGTTCAGCACCCATGAATGTCTCGAGTGAGCACCCAGCGCCCGTTGGGTGATAGGATGACACACATGGGATTAGACTATTTTTCTAAGGGCATAAAAATGACTACATCTTGGTTTCATTACCGGGACCTCTTTTCAAAGTTGTTATGAGAAATGGCTACATCTTGGTTCCATTAATGATAGAGCACTTGAACTTGGAAAGTGTTGAAGCATGGTTCAAGAGTACGGAGGACGAGTTTTCTCAAAGATTTAGCACTAGACCTGAGTTTGATACACGTAGATGGGTAGAAGAACACATGTACCATGAGTTGTATGAAACCTTCTTCTGATTACTTTCTAGTGGAACTATATGAATGACTTTCAACATATACATCCAAATCAAGCTAGTACTATAGATTGTGCGTATGGACCCAAGATGAATACCAAAGGCTTCGGGATATAGATCCGACTTGGACACGTGTTGTCGACCACTAGTGGAAAGGAGTGTTGACCATTTATATGCTAGAATTCACCATTTCTACGTATTCTTGTCTAGAGGTTGTTGAGTTTGAGTTATTGAGAGAACCTAGAGGATCGTTCTTATGAGCTATCCCATTAGCTATGAATATATTGATTATTACATTAATTTTATAGGCATTCCTTATGGTGACTAAGTTTCTCTAAGTGTTGGGTGAGGAAGATAGGGTGGTGGAAGATGGTGGATATTATGGGAGAAAAGGAAAGGGAGGAAAGATGACTCAAGTACAATGAGGCACATAAAAGGGAGTTAGATAGACAACAAGAGGTTACATGAGTGATGGATTTATGGAGGCAGATGTTATGAGAAGGAGTTGAGGTTCACACAGAGGATGTAGAACCTAAGAATTTTTTTCTACCCCATATTCACAAGCACGGAAGAGAAGCCCCTTCAGCTTCTGATGATAGTTCATTACATGGAGAAAAGAGATTCATCGTCACGCATCTAAACCCACCTGGTGACCAACCCCTGGTGCTTATTTTTCCATATCAAGAGATAAGTATTGTTAATCCACTTGGTATGGGAGGGAGTAACTGATTTGCACCTAGGAGATATAATTTCTCATTTGGGACATCTATGACTGCACAAACCATACCCATTTTTGGAGGAATTTTTGGATAAGGTGAAAACACAAAAAAATTAGGTATCACAAGTGGGAGTGGTGTGAGAGACACAACTAACAACGAGGAAGTATCACAAACCATTAGCGTGTAGTTTAGTGTGACATTAGAAACATTAGGCGTGACTATGTCAGGCCATTTTTTTGGCTACAGGAGGTGTATCTGGTGGTGTAGGGGATAGAGGACCTGGTGGACCTAGCAGATCTAGAGGATCTAGTGGGTCGGGGGGATATGAATTGGTTGATCTAGTGGATCTAGTGGCGAAGGAAAACAAGGTTCTAGGTTAGGTGGAAAAGGGCCTTAACCACCCCCGTAAGTAATTTTTGAGATGTGTTTGAACCTACATGACTACATTGGTATTGAGGATGTTGCGAGCATGTGCACAAGTGTGAATTACTATGACATGTGAAGGGGATCACTACCCCGAGCAAAATGCACTTCAATTTTCAATAACATTGCAGGAGCACGTGCATAGTTGGTACCACAAGTAGGACCCCCATTATATTCTCATGGATTAAAATACATTGAAAAAATCCTTCCTAGAAGAGTTCCATATCCCTGAGTTTGAGAAAAAGAGCATCAACACTCTGAAGGATATCCAACAAATAATAACAGAGATTGTGTGAGAGTATGACGCATGATTCAAAACTCTCTTGTCAAAACTATCCTATGTCAAACACCCTTCTCAGCATGCTCAATGATTTTTTGGGGGATTAATAACACCATTTAGAAGGGAACTATCACAGACCTACCTTAGGCCTTGGAAGCTTCCCTATGCGTTGAGGCTATTGGGAGCATTGATACGATGTCGACCCTTTCCTAGAGGCTCAAATTTCGTAATGGCCAATTATTTGGAGAAGTTATCTACAAACTCAGCGCACGAGGTTCATAGTGGTATTTGGTGCATAGATTGTGAAGTGGAGGGAAATGGAAAGGATAGTTTCTCTTGAAATAGGTACATGCCATGGAAGTAGAATTTGAAATTTTCCACAAGGATCATGATGCAAGTAGGTGTCCTCTACTACAATGCATGATATGCAAGAATGTGTCTTGCTACTATAAGATATGTACCTCTATGACCTATAACACCAAGGATTGTAGGATGATTGACTAGATTCATGATGTCATTCATCTTGGTGTGTGTCGATTAGAATTGCATGCGCCCAAGGATGATGATCACCTTTATGAAGGGCACGTAGATGGAGGGGCATGTGGAATAGGTTATCACATAGGATTTCATGGCCACAAGAACCGCGGTGGAGGAAGAAATTAGTTCCCACGTGGAACTGTTATAATTGCGGGTCGATAGAGAATTACAAATGTGATTTTCTGATCTCATCATTGCGGTACTCATGGTGTGGAAATAAGTATAAGTATGAGGAGTTTATGGAGCTATTCTAATACATGAACCAACAACACCAAAAGGATAAAGGCACTGGGATGGTAAGCATAATGAAAGCTAAATATCAATGGATGTCAAGGATGACACATGAACCAGAACTAGAACCTATCCTAGTTATAATTTGAGTAGAGGCTCTAGGCATAAGGGATATGCCAAGATAGAAACTGTTATTAGAAAATAAGTGGTACATGAGAAGTATCTAGACCCCTCTCATCAGAAGGAGGTATATCAAGAGACTATGGATGTAATTCAAAGTTTATAAGGGGAGATCCAATGTCTAAAGGATCAGTTAAGGAAGTTCAAGCAGAGGAATAATGTTGAAACTCCACAAGAGGATCTAGATGAGGTCTGGGAAGTGTACAAAATGTTAAGGCAAGAGAATATCATTTCCTTTCTAGGAGAATGGTTATGGGAGAAGCTACCATGCACCAAAAAGGAACGCGAGAGGTAAGTGTTGCATGCTAACCTTCCTCCCCATATCTTTGACTATGAAAAAGAGATAGCCTTGAATGTTATTGTATATGGATTGCTTCTGAGAAATATTTTGATCAACACGAGTGTGGAAGCCAATGTACTCACCTTGGATACATGGCATCAAATGGGAAGGCCCACACTATAACCATCCTTGAATGTGTTGTATATGGAAAAGAAGACAAAATAAATTCTCATTGGTGTCTTGAAGCATGTAGACTTTATCAGTATTCAAGGGGTCAAGTTCACTAAGGAATTTGAATTCTTGGCACTAGTTGATGTGAATAACTTTCCAACATTACTTGGGTGCCCCTGGTGTTATAAAAACAATGTCGACCTATGGCTTAACAAAGGGGTATATCAGTTTCGAGAACAAGGAAGAATGGGTGATCATCCCTTTAATAGATGGGAAATCAACACCCTATACTAAGCCCTTAGGAGAAGAAGTCCTTGACAAAATATATGTGCACTTCATCAGAGACCCTAAGATAATTCATCCTACAAAAGGATTTATCCAATTTGAAGATGCTCACCGATAAATGATACAACTAGCATAACATGTGAGAATTGGGCACACAGGACGTATGAGTTAATTGGGAAAAATTGAGAGGATTTGTAACAAGGGTAATAAAGGTGCACTCAATCAAGCATCTGGGAGAGAAGAAGTTGCCAACTTACTCTTAAGGAGACAAAATGGGTGATTTCTTATGAGAATGGAGGCTGGGTGGAAAAATGAGAATGAAAGAAGAGGAATTTATGAAGTTATAACTTACTTAGTAATGCAGTGTGTTGGTGGGCTACACATCATGAGAATATCATAGAATGACAACAGGCGAGAGTCGTATTATTTGTTAGGTTCTCTAGAAGCAACACACCCACTATTATACATGACCACTATGGAAAGGAGCTCACCTCATTTCATATCCAAGCATGTGAGGGATCCTAGATGGGAGGTGTGTAAGAATTTCCACCTTCATTTTGGGTGTATAAGTTGTATTCCAATTTACAAGGTTGTGCACGTGCATGGTATATTAACTCAGAGACACGCCATCAAACAGGGAATTGGAAGGAGTTAATGGCTGATCTCATTCAATATTTTGAGTACCGAAGTACCAAGCCATCGATAGATCAGGCATTGCAAGTTGTCAAGTTCTTATAATGGGAGATAGTGCCATGGCAGAAGATAGGTTACTAGATTTTCTGGGTGAACCTAGTTTGGAGATGCATTTTGATGAAGAGGAATTAGAAGAGATACAACTTGAGCATGCATGCATTGAAAAGGAAAAAGGAAAAATGGTCTATGTAATAAATGGTGAAGAAATGGAAAGTCTAGATGTTAACCATTCTAAGGGTACACGCGAAGTCATAGATAGCACCGATGAGAGAGTGTACACCTACCATGAGCCCTTGAAAATGAATAAGGTTAACATTGGGTCAGAGGAAGAACCTAAGGAAGCTATCATTGGGTACTATTGGTCGATATAAAGAAGATTCAAAAATCATTTATCTCGTTGCATGAATTTCGGACTTATTCCTACATTAGTACCATGAGCTCAAAGGTGTTCACCATTCCTTGGGTGATCAGTAAACTCTTCAACTTTGGAATTATCTACGTAATCACAAATTAAAATTTTTGTTCTACTTTCCATCATAAAATGATAGAGATAGCTAGTGAATGAATTGATTGCAGGAAAGGAAAGAATATAAACTCACAACACCAAAATTTTATCCTAGAAACCTCCGTAAGAGGAAAAACTAGTTAGGAAGGGAAATTGATCTTTCTTCCCACTTTTATTGGCCAATTCAAACAATAAGTACAAAAATTATAATAATTATGAAAGAGAAGTAGATAATATCTCACACTTCCTCCCAATTAATTGCTTGCTCTATCTTAACACTCCTTTCTTCTACAAAAAACAATTCCAGCACTAAGAAATTCTTGCTCACTTGCTTTCATGATTCAATGATCTTATTATTTTCTACAAACATGTATTTATAGCCTTTCTCATTTCCTCTCATGCTTTGGAGAATGGGAAAGGTCATGGAGGAGAAGAGACATGAAAACCTTTCAAATTCTGAGGTTGTTCGTTTCATATTTTATTTTCTATCTGAAAGAGCCAGGACTGCCGCCTAATTCAAACTGGTGGTCTTAGGACCTCCGCCCTAGTTGGGCAGAGGTTTTTTAACTGCCGCTTTGCACAATTCGGCAGTCCTATTACTATAAAGACATAACCTCTGAGTATTTTTTTCCTTCTTCATGCTGACTAATCTGATGAAGTAGAGTCATTTTGGATCCCTATGGATCACACCTCCCCTCTTTACAAGGCTTTTGGTCCCACAAAATCTTAGTGGGGGAGTAGATGAGGAAATAATTCCCTCACTTTCTCCTTTGAGTACCACCGGGCCTGCCTTGGTGTCTTTCCTTTTAGTCCAATATGCCAAGACTCCTGCAGACCTCTCCTAGTCTCTCTGAATTTCTACTAGATCCTCCTCCAATTCAACTTGTGATTCCAAGACACAATCCTCAATGGAAGGTAGAAATTGTATTCCTTCATCTTCATCTATCATGGATGGCTCATATAGGTGTAATTTGTCACAATTTACTATAGAGTACATCCTCATAAATTACATAAAATCAAGTCAAAAGGCATTTTCTCCAACCTTCTCCAATATGGTGAAGGGCCCATATCGTAGTGGCTTGAGCTTCTGTGTTTGACCTTGTAGTCTCTCCTTTCTCAAGTAAATCCAAACTCTATCTCCAACATGAAACTTATGTTCCCTCATATGTTGATCGTGCCTAGCTTTGTACTTGTCTTGAGATTTCTCTAGTTGTTCTTTGAATTTGAGATGGATTTTTCACATCCTATCAATGATTTTTTTCTCTAGTCACCTCTTTGTCTCATGTATCCTCCTCATCCTATTTCAAAACTGCTATGTCCAGTGGATTCATAGATAGATATCCCAAGCATATCTCAAATGGTGACTTCATAGTGGATGTGTGTACTACCCGGTTATAGGAATGTTGAATGTAGGCTAAGGACTCATCCCAAGTCCTTGGGTATTTGTTGTTATACCCTCTGATTAACTATACCAAATTCCTATTCACTACCTCTATTTTGTCCATCTGTTTGTGGATGGAAAGTTGTGCTCCTTTGTAACCTAGTATCCATCTTGTCCCACAAAGTAGTCCAAAAGTTCACTAAGAACCTAAAATCCCTATAAGAAACAATAGACTTTTACAAACCAAAATGCACCCATACATTAGGAAAGAAAATATATACTTCCTCATGTGCTTTTACTTTCTTTTTACATGCAATAAGAATACACATATTACTGAATCTATCAACAACAACATAGAGATAGTCATGGCCATGTTTAGACATAGGTAATCCTCCTACAAAATCCATAGAAATGTCCTCCCATGGACGAGTAGGTACTGAAAAAGACATATACAAACCCTCTTTTTAGTATTAGGCTTGCTTTGGTACAACAAAGTTTATATCCACATATAAATTTTGATAATTTTCTTGCATATTGCGCCAATACACATACCTCTGCAAGTGGGCTAGGGTCTTACCAACACCGAAATGTCCCGATAATTTTGAGGTATGTTCTTCCCTTATCAATAAAAGCCTTTCTTCTTTAGGCACGAAAGCTTCCCCCATCGGTAGAGAATCCCATCCTTGAGATAAAAATCTTCAATACCTATCCTTTCAGTACCTTGGGACTACAACTGCTGAAATGTCACCCCAAAGTCTTTGTCTTGAGCATATGCCTCTCTATAAGCTTCCTTTGTAAAGGTCTCAATTTGAGAGATAGTTTCCAAATAGGAGAACTTATTCTGTGTGGGCAGCCTAGACAACATGTCTGCCACTAAATTTTTACTACCCTTCTTGTATTTGATCACCAGATGGAACTGCTGAAGGAACCCCATCCATTTGTAGTGCCTTGCATGGTGTAATTTAGACTCTACTTGCAAATACTTAAGAGGTTAGTGGTCGAGTGTGCATAATAGTTTCTTTACCCAACAAATAATGCTTCCATTTTTTAATTTCCTAAACTAGTGCATACATTTCCTTATCATATACTGAATATCCTTTAATTGTTGAAGTGAAATTTTTAGAATGATAGCATACAAGTTTACCTCCTTAAAGTAACATTGCACCCATAGTGTAATCACTGGCATATGTCTCTAATTCAAAAGGTTGTTGTAAACTAGAAAGAGGAAGTACTAGAGTATGAATAATATCATATTTCAATAACTCAAAGGATTTGTCTTATTCCTTACCCCAATCAAAACCCTTACTCTTTGTGGCCACTATGTGTAGAGGTGTTAGTAATCATGGAGAATCCTGAATGAACTTCCACATGTACTATATTGCTCCCACAAAACTCCTAGTCTTTGTGGCTCCTGTTGGTGTTGGCCAATTAGTGATGGCTTCCACCTTCTTTGGATCCACTCATAGCTCTCCTCCTCTAACCATGTGCCCAAGATAGACAAGTGATTATTTGGAAAATTCACATTTCTTCATATTACAAAGCATTTGTTTCTCCCTAAGAACTTACAAGACTTGTTGTAAATGAGTTAGATGTTCTTCCCATGTGGCACAAAAATCAAGATATCATCTAGATATACAATGACACATGAATCTATGAAATCCTGCAATACATCATTAATCAATCTCATAAATGTAGTGGGTGCATTACATAACCCAAAAGGAAGTACTAACCATTCATAAAAACCCTATTTCATCTTGAAGGTCATCTTCCATATATCCTCCTCATTCATTATGACTTGGTGATAACCTGACTTGAGATCCAACTTCGTGAAAAATTTGGCATGCTGAATCTGGTCCAAGATATCATCTATGCAAGGAAGTGGATATATGTTCTTTATAGTGATTTTGTTTAAAGCATGGTAGTCGATGCACATTCTCCAAGAACCATCCTTCTTTGGCACCATCATAATAGGTGAACTGCATGGTGAGGTGTTTATACATATCACCCCTTGGTCTAGTAGCTCTTGGAGTTGTTTCTTTACTTCAGTACTCTAAAGATAGGATTTCCTATACAATCCAATGTTTGGTAGAGGGGACTCTAGCAATAGCTGAATCTCATGCTCTACTTCCCATTTTGGTGGTAACCCATTGGGAGCCTAAAATAATTCCTAAAAATACTAAATAATACTATCTAAATCATGCTTTCCCTTATTAGAAATATTTGAAACTTCTACCCCATCTTGTTTAGACTTTAACAATAGTAAAAAAATTGATTATGATTTTCCCGAGAAGTCATTTTTCTTGGTTAGCACTCACCATAGTAACCTGTGTCTTATGCTATGGTGTGCCTAAATGTTGTAGTTGATCCCATCCTTGACCCATCTGTATTAGTTTTCACTTCTCATAAATATAGCATCCCTAATATATAAGTAAGGAATCCTGAATACAAAATAAAAAGCATCAAGTGGAATAACGTCAACTTCTGAAACATCAATATACTGGGAATTTATCCCAAACTTGACCTTACATCTTCTTGTTACCTAAATTTTAATACCCTTCTTAACTCAACCCAAAGGATAAGGGTGTGGATGCTCGTAAGTCTCAAGACCAAGATTCTTTACAACTACTTCAAAAATCAAGTTAGACTGAGAACCGATATCAACCAAAGCATTTACCTTAGTTCTCTTGATCTAGATTTTGATTTGGAATAGTCTACTCATCTCCTCTTCCTAGTTGTCCATGTTGGTGGCTGTGTATCCAGCCTTTCATCTACATCAGATTCATCTTTGATTTCCACCTCCCCTTCTATTTTTACAGTTGTCATGGACTTCTTTGAGTCCTTGGTTTGGTTCTTCGGATGTAACTCTGGATGTAACTTCCAACATGTAGTGTCAGTATGACCATTGATATCACAATTATTGCAAAAATTCTTGGGATCTTTACAAGTATTTAAAGTAGTGGCAGCTTGTTTACCTTTCCCTTTCCACTTACCCTTGTTACTTGTTTGCCCATACTCTTTTTTCTACTGATTTTTTGACTACTTTTCCTTTGCTCTGCTTCTCCTTACTTCTTTTCATCATCTATGTAGTATTCTTGTACACATGCTTTGTTGAGATCTTTGGGATTTGTGGAGATGAATTTTCTTCAAAGGTGAGTGTGAAGTCCTCCCAAGTACTTAGTCAGAATATCCTCATCCTCCAAGTCCATGTTTAACAACATGGCCTACCTCCAAAACTCGTAGTATAGTCATACACACTTTGACCACTGCTTTGTCTAAAATACTGTCATTTAATCATTTGGTCAATCTTGTGGCCAATATGATAGAAGTTAGGTCTAAGTAATTATTTAAATTCTTACCAAGATTTCACAATAGGACGTTTATTCTTTTCACAAGTGGTTAGATGGGTTTCCCACTAAACCAGAGCATGTCCCTCGATTTTGAGACGTGCAAAGGTGATCCTTTGTGCCTCAGTGACATTATTGATGCTAAAGTATACTTCTAACTATTTTAACTATTTATCAAGAAACTCTACATCTACTTTTCCTTCAAATATTTTAATCTCAACTTTAAAAAAGGAGTATGGTTAAATTTTACCTATTCTCTTGTGTTTGAAGACTCTTCTTCATGCACTTCCCCATAATCTTCCTCATGGTGGCTCTTCCCTATGCCAAATTGTTCAGCTAGGCCTCAAACCACTGAGTCCATGGAATCTTGTTTAACATAAGATATCTTCTTCAAATTTGCAAGTTCTTCTTTCCTTCTAAACATCCTATCCATCATGGTATCCAAAGATCTCGATTCTACTACTGACAAAGTTCTCTTCCTCCATTTGTCCCTAAATTCTTTGTTTCCACTTCTTTATAGAAATTTATGGATTGCAAGGTAAATCCTCTTCACCTTTAGATCTCGTCATTTTCATATAAATCCAAGAACAAATATCACATCCTGGATACTTATTAGCTCGATACCAAAATGATCTCTAAACTCTACAACTTTGTAAATATCCACAGAATAACAAATTAAATGTTTTTGTTCTACTTTCTATTAGAAAATGATAGAGATAGTTAGTGAATGAATTTTTCTTGTGCTTAGAATAAAAAATAGTAGGAAAGGAAATAATATAAACTCACAAACACCAACAAGTTTTATCCTGGAAACCTCCAAAGGAGGAAAAACTAGTTGGGAAGGGAAATTTCTCTTTCTTCCCACTTTTATTGGCCAATTCAAACAATAATTACATAAATTACAATAATTATGAAAGAGAAGTAGATAATAGCTCACACTTCCTCCAAATTACTTTTTTCTCTTTCTCAACACTCATTTCTTAATAAGAACCTTGCATATAATAAATCAATAAATTGCAGAAGATAACACAACACCAGATATATGGGGGCCAAGATGCCCTAATATCAATATATTCAGAATAATACCCTTAAGGTAGGGCAACACCATACAATGCTCCTTAAGGAAGGAGTAACTCCACAATCTCCCAAGATGGGAATCCACTTCGAGGGGGACACCTCCAATAAACCTCTACCAAGTAGAAGACTCAACTCATACATACCTCCTCATAATGATACTCACATCCTTTAAATAGGATGGGTAACACCTAATCCCAATGTAGGCCGACCCATTCCCCAATATAATTAATTCCTATGTGAGCCCATATAACTAACTAAGGGGATGTGTGCCACATGTCGGCATCTCCATCAACCCATATATATTATATTACCATATCCCAAGGTACATAGCATTGCCTCCCTCCCGAAACATAAGAAGAAGCCATATAATGAGTGCGCTTTAAATTATTGCACACTTGTCGCCATGCTCGATCATCCAACCACCCATATGAAATCCTACTGGGTGATGCTGCTCCAAACATGATTCCATATTCCATTGTGCCCATCTGGTTCCACACTGGTCCATATGTGTTCCTTCTCGGCATCCATGCATATCCATAATTATTATTCTTGTGATTCCATGTCATATAATTATTGTTCCATTGATTCCATGTGTAGCCAAAAGTATTCCTGTGATTCCTTGTATGTCCATATGGATTTCTATCCTCATGTGTCCTAACATGTCTCCATGATTTTTTCCTCTCATGATGGTGTGGGTGTCGATATGGTGCCACCTTTGTATACTCAACCTTATCAACCTTTTCCTCAACTTTCTTGTCCTCTTCCACCTTGTTTGTTACTTCTTTTTTCTCTTGAGTAGAGAAATTATTTGTGACTTTATGTTCTTCATCCTCTCCTTCTGATTCATCCTTATTCCCTTCTTCACCATCTTCAACTTCATCTTCATGATCCAATTTTACATTACTTTTTTCTTTGCTAAGTGTGATATCTTGTAATGTAATTTTCTTTCTCTTGTACCATAATTTCATGAATTTCTTTTGCAAATTAATATTAATTGTTCCCAAGCTCTCTAACCAAGGATATCCAAGAACAATATCCATACCATCCATATCTAAAGCATAAAAATCTGAATGTAAAACATATTTATCCATAGAAAGCTTTAAATCTTCAAAAACTTGAATCTGCTTACCATCCATTTGAGATTCCTTGATATGCTTGGCTTGCACCTGTAGATTTTGAGCTACATCCATATTGATGAAGTTATATTTGCTGCTAGGGTTTATGGAAACAATTACCTTTTTTCTTTGAATACACCCTTCAAACTGAAATATTGAAGCTTCCTTCTTTGGAGATGCACTATCATGCGTAACAACTTCTTCTTCTTCTTCTTCTTCTTCTTCTTCTATTGCTTCTTCTTCTTCTTCTTCTTCTTTTTTTCTTCTTCTTGAAAAAAAATATGTTTCTTTTTTGTTTCCCATCTAGCTAAGAAAATATCCTCCATTTCCTCCCAATCCCAATCCAATAGATCTATATCCAAATAAGAATACCAATGTCGCGCTTTCCCACCAAGATGAAGATAAAAACTAACCCATACTAAAAATTCTTCAAAATAAATTTTTTAAATTGTATCCACCATTTTTTTGCATCAATTTCCCCATTACCATAGAAAATTGGTATATCCATGATGCATAAAAATTAGGGTTTCACAAACTTACTCCTTTGACCAATATTTTACCTGATGATTTCATCAATCAGTCAGCCTCAAATCTGAAACCACAAAGAAGTAACCCCTACTAAAATTTTGAGAGATTTCCGAAAATGTAAGAAATTCAGAAAAATTCCTCAAATTGCGGCCTGTGGAGCAAAATAGTGAAAAACAATAAAACTGAAATAAATATGTCAAAATAGATCCAAAAGTTCTGAAATTTCAGTGGTATCACCATTTGATATATTACCAACAACCCAAAAAAAAATCTCCTAATTCGTCATTATTCAGAAGATATAGATGAAACCTTAGAATTAGGGTTTCAACCCTAAAACGGACACAACTTTTGCAAATCAGCTCCAAAGAGTCTAAAATTTTGAGGGAAGATCACTTGAACTATGTATCCACTCCCCACAAAAATATCTGAAAAATTCCAAGTCTATCTCCAGATATAAACGAATCACCAACATTAGGGTTTCATCCCACAAATTGCCCGGATCACTGCTCTGATACCACTTGATAAGAACCTTGCATATAATAAATCAATAAATTGCAGAAGATAACACAACACCAGATATATGGGGGCCAAGATGCCCTAATATCAATATATTTAGAATAATACCCTTAAGGTAGGGCAACACCATACAATGCTCCTTAAGGAAGGAGTAACTCCACAATCTCCCAAGATGGGAATCCACTTCGAGGGGGACACCTCCAATATACCTCTACCAAGTAGAAGACTCAACTCATACATACCTCCTCATAATGATACTCACATCCTTTAAATAGGATGGGTAACACCTAATCCCAATGTAGGCCGACCCATTCCCCAATATAATTAATTCCTATGTGAGCCCATATAACTAACTAAGGGGATGTGTGCCACATGTCGGCATCTCCATCAACCCATATATATTATATTACCATATCCCAAGGTACATAGCATTTCTTCTACAAAACACAATTCCAACACTAAGAACTTCTTTCTCACGTGTTTTCATGCTTCGATGATCTTATTCTCTTATAAAAACATGTATTTATAGCCTTTCTTATGTCCTCTCGTGCACTAGAGAATGGGAAAGGTCATGGAGGAGAAGATATAGGAACAACCTTTCAAATTATGGGGTTGTTCGTTTCAAATTTTATTTTCTACCCAAAGAGCCGGATCACCACCTAATGCAGACCGGTGGTCTTAGGACCGCCGCCACTGGTTGAGTGGTGGTTCTATAATTGCCACTCTGCATAGAGTGGATATCATGTTACTATAAAGATAGAACCTCCAAGTATTTATTTTTCTTCTTCATGATGACTGATATGATGAAGTAGATTCATTTTTTATCCCTTTGGATTATTAGGGGAGATGAGGATCAAGTTGAAGGAAGGTACACTCCCAATTTATAAGATACCCTATCACATTAATCAAAACTTATGCATATGGGTCAAGGAAGAGATAGATAAGATGATCACTTCAGGCATCATTGAAGTTATGGAGGAATCAGAGTGGATAAGTCCAATGGTCATTAGTATCAAGAAGGATGGAAGGATAAGGATCTATGTTGACTATAAGGACTTGAACACAGTGTGTGTCATTGACCCTTTTCCAACCCCATTCACTAAAGAAATTCGGAAGGATTAGCCGAGCGTGAGGTCTATTCCTTCATAGATGGGTTCTCAGGGTATCACTAGGTCATGATTACAAAGGAAGACCAAAGAAAGACAACTTTCACCACTAAGTGGGGAATATTTTCCTACACGGGCATGCCTCTTGGATTGAAGAATGCACTTATTTTGTTCTTGCACATCATGGTACAAGCATTTTAGGACTTCATCCATTAATTTCTTTAAGTCTACTTGTATGATTGGACTCGGTGTGTATGGGCTGGTAAAAGACCATTGTGACAATTTGAGGTTGATGTTCGAAAGATGTTGACAGTTGAGGATATCCCTCAACATTAAGAAGTGTGTCTTTGCTACTCCATTTGGAACCTTGTTAGGACATATTATATGTAAGGAAGGCTTGTTAGTGGATCCCGCCAAAGTTGATGTTATTGTGGGATTGGGAGAGCCTACTAGTCAGAGCATAATGCACAAATTTCTTGGGCATATGGGGTACTACAGGAAGTTCATCAAAGGATATGCCAAGATCGCCGCACCCTTGGAAGAATTTCTTAAGCACAAGAGTTCCTTTCACTAGGGAGAAGCGTAGCAGAAGGCGTTTGACACTTTAAAGGATAGGCTTGTTACTATGCCCATACTACATTTCCCTTCCTAGGATAAGCCTTTCCATGTTTATTTTGATGACTCAGGGACAACCATTGGAGAAGTACTAGCATAACCTAGTGAGGAGATTGTTGATCACCCCATTTGTTTTGGAATTCAAAATTTGACCCCAGTAGAAAAATATTACAAAATTATTGAGTACGAGGCACGCCAATTATCTATGTGTTGCATAAGTTCAGGTAGTATCTACTAGAAACATCTTTTATAATCTTCACATATCACATGACATTGAAGTATTAGGTAAATAATCTTATTTTGCAAGGGTGCATATGTTGTTGGGTCCTGTTGTTTCAAGAATTTGAGTTTTCAATTGTGGTAAAATTGGGAAAAAGTAATTCAGGACCTGACCACTTATCAAGGATTGACTTAGGAGAGAATGTATAGAGCATTGAGGATACCATGTTAGACTCGTAAAATTTTAGGTTGTGGCACGCACCCTATGACTTGGAGGATATTGCGGTGTTTCTTAAAATGGGTGTGGCACTAGAAGGGATGAATGCTTTAGAGAAGAAACAATTAGCTATATGTGTCATGCCCTACATGTTGATTAGTGGATATTTTTACAAGTTAGGGTATGATGAGGTTCTGCACCGATGTGTATTAGAACATGAGCATGTGACGATTATGGAGGAAGCACATGGTGGGATTGCAAGAGGATACTATGTAGGAAATGCAATCGTGAGAAAGATTCTACTCGTAGGGATTTGGTGTGAAATTATTTACCAGGATTATACTAAGTTTTGCAAGGCCTCATGACCACTTTCAACACCTTATAAAACTTGGAATGAGGGATGAAATTCCCTTTTGACCAATATCCAGTGCTAAAACATTTGAGAAATGGGAAATCGACTTTTTAGGACTAATTTCACCTACCACATGAAGGAATAACTCACGTACTTCATTACTTACATTGATTACTTAACAAGATGGGTAGAGGAAATTCCTACAAAGGATTACACTATAGTGATATCTACTAGATTCTTATGGGAAAACATACTTAGTAGTTATGTATGTCTTTTGAGGTTGACTAGTGATCTCGAGAACACATTTTTGAATGAAAAAATCGGGATCTTGTTGGTAGAGTTTATGGTGGCCCATCACAAGACTAGCCTTTATCACCCTTAAGAAAATGGAACCACTGAGGCATTTAAGAAGATATTAATTCACACATTGACCAAAAATTTTGATGTTGGAAGACAAGACTGGGATGACAAGGTATTGATATTTCTATGGGCATACAAGACAACCTATAAGAGGTTGAATAAGGCCACGCCATTTCAATTGGTGTTTGGTGTGGAGGCTATATTTCTAGTTGAATTCTTGTTACCATCATTGCGTAGAGCACATGTAGGAGGATTGGCTAATGAACAAGAGCTCAAGTAAATGATTGACAAGTTAATGTAGTTGGATGAAATGTAATCACTTGCTAGATGGATTCATAAGACTGAAAAAATCCAGATAAAAGGCATGGTATGATTTTCATATCAAGAATATGAGTTTGAGGTTAGGCAGATGGTTCTATTGTATGATTCCAAATTTTTGTGCCATCTTGAGAAGTTGAAATTCCATTGGTTGGGACCTTACATCATCTCATACATCCTTAATTCAAGTGTCTACCAGTTACAAGCAATAGATGGGACAACGTTACCTAGCCATTTCAATGGGAATCGGCTAAAGTCCTACTATAAATAATTCTTCCTTGTGTTTGTAAATAAGGTAGTATTTCCAATTAGCTTAGGATTTCCCTTTATGAATTTCCTTTCCTTGTGTTTCCCTTTTTGTTCCTTGTTCCTTTCTTTTTGTTCTATTTTGCACCTTGTGCACTAGTAACAACTTATTAGTTTTAAAAGGTTGTGTATACGTAGAGAACTGTGCATATGATTTAGTGTGAGGTGGATTAATGTGGAGTAGTGTGAAGTGCAATACAAGCTGGTAGTAAAAGTGGTATGGCCTAGATGAAAGGATTAAAGGCACGAAATATAGAAGAATGCACGTGGAAATGGTGGATAAGAATTTTTGTGTTAATATAGCTTGTCAAAGACTCGCATACAAAGGATAAGAAGCGTAGGAAAAACATGAGGTAGGCAAGTGAAAAAATAAAGTCAAGACAAAATAAGTTCCTTCATTGTTGTAAACACATGCATACGAGTCTTCGATCGGTAAGGATATTTTTACGCATCGGAAGGTTGTAGAAGGTTTTGCGAAGGATTGGGTGCATGGGTAAGGGTGCTTAAGGTCAGATTTAGTAGAAAAAACCACATTTAATTCTAAATACATATGTAGGTGGTGTAGCATTTATTTATGGAAAGGGGGAAAATCTATAAGTATGAAGTTGAGCACATTATTATTTACCTTGCTATTACGAGATTAAAGAGCTCTTGTGAACTAGGGAATCCATAAAAGAGATTTGTGTGAAGAGATAATCATAGAGATTTAAGTATGTGACTAGGGTTGATCTATAAACCAAAGTGGAAGGAGTACACAGCGTAGGGAAGAGAGTTTCAAAGGAGTACGCCATCTTGTGGAAGAGTTTTTCCAAGTTAGGGTTTTGCAGCTAGGGCATGGGAGTAGAAGGATTCTTCCATGGAGTTGAGCCACAAGATTGAGTAGAGAAAGGAAGAGGAACAAGAAGATTTTAGGCTGTAACCTAACAAGTAAAAATGACACCAAAGAAGGTGACTGTTTCACCGAAGAAGAAGGGAAAGGGAAACAAGTTGCCATAAATATTTTTAATGAGGAGTGGTATGCAGAGATGCATCACCTAGATGGAGTGTTGTTGGGTAAAAATGGGTATCACACATCAGGAAGATGGTCATGAGTGACTACAATCATCACACGAGTACCAAAAAAAGGATATGGCATTGGAATTGGTTCATCTAATTGATACGAAGACACCAAAAAAATGTTGATCTACAATGATGAGATGAAAGTGAATTTTGGTAAGGTTGGGTTGCCGTAACTATGTGAGTTGCCCTATTTTGGAAATCCCGAGTGGTTATAACAATGCTTGATTTCATGCATACATAAAAACCACTTCTATTTTGAGGCCACAAAATGCGCATAACGCCTCGGCTTATATCAAAATTTACTAGCTTTGTTTTGTGAAGGGGACTCTATAGATGATAACTTGGAGGATAAGAAGGACATTAAGGTGACCGTGGAATCCTATGACTACAATAAGGGTTTGTGATACTTCAATATCACGTATATCCCCAACCCCGTAGTAAGGATGGCCATGCATTTGGTTACCAAGTTGAATGGTCAAGAAAGGTGGACACAAGTAAACAAGGCATGGTTGAATGTATGCCGAAAAATTTCAGAAGGAACCATATACAACTTGTCCACCTTTATTGCAGATGAAATCATTAGCAACATGAAGGAGGGGGACAAGATAATGTTTAGAAATACTTTCCTCACCATCATTTTCTCGTAGATTGGAGTTCCCAATGGGATAAATAAGTTCATAAAGGAGTACCCGGATGAAGAACCCTCACCCATGAAAATATTTGAGAAGTATACTTATGATACCATGATGACCGCCCATAAGGCATGCCTAGAGAAATGGTACAAGAAAATGTGTGATGCATTTGGGGAATAGTGGAGGATACCTGAGCAACTTCATGTGCTTGTCGATGGAGAGGTAGAGTTTGCTTTATATCAACATTTCGCATTGTAAAATTCACTCGACGAATGGGACTAAGAGTCCATGGTGCAAATTTCCATTCTATTTCACCGTGTAGTACTTCCACATATGCGGGGTCAACCATTTCAAGGAGACCAAAAGGCTAAGGTTTGATCTCGAGAAAGTGGACTAAGACCACCGTGAACTATGTAGAAATATTGTATACCCAAATAAGTGTGTATATGTGGAGAATTATGTTTCCCATGAATTGCGATGATGAATCCATTGACGCTGCCAATTTCTAGGACTCAGAGCGAGAGTATACTTGTGCATTAGGAAAATTTTTTGAGAAGTGAGCCTACCCGGAGAATGATTTCTCCATTCCAAAATATCCCACGGGAGGAAGAAAGTTCCTCCAAAGAAGAGGGAGAGAGAAGAAGTGCATGAAAAGAAGGCACCAAGTGTATAAACAACATAATAAGTGGGTGCACC
Source organism: Taxus wallichiana var. yunnanensis (assembly GCA_018340775.1). Lineage (NCBI taxonomy): Eukaryota > Viridiplantae > Streptophyta > Pinopsida > Cupressales > Taxaceae > Taxus > Taxus wallichiana. The sequence continues at coordinate 455,087,213 of CM031238.1, forward strand.
AAAAAAAGTGCTAATCCAAGCACTTACACACGAAGGAAGAAGTCCCCACTTAGGGAGAAGACTCTAAAAGAAGAAGCATCAGATCAAGAGAAGCCTCGCACACAAGAAGAATTGCCAAGGAAGGAGTCTCTTGTTGAAGAGGAAGAAAAGGAAGGGTCTCCTATACTTGAATAACTAGTTAGGAAGAAGCAGAGGATAGTAGGAAAGAAATAATCAGAAGAGACAAAGAGCTTAGAGGCCTATATAGGTAAAAAAGATGATGATGAGCATGAAGAATCTTGAGACCATCTCATGTACAAGGTACACGACTTTGAATATGAAGGAAATAAAGAGAGGGATGGAGAAGAGGAAGTAAATTCTCAAGGAAGAGGGGTGAGAAAAGAGGTGAACAGGAAATATTAGAGGATCCCAAGCCTCACTAAGGAATAATTAGAAGAGGCTACAAAGAGAGAAGGGGTAGGAATTATCAAAAATTTAGTGGAACAAGAGATAGAGCACATGGATGAAGTGCTCAAGGAAATAGAAGAGGAGATAATTAGAAAAGAGTATGGTAGCATGGGTGGAGACCTCGGCCTAGCAATAAGCTTTCCAAAGGGAGTACACACATGAGGAAAGGGTGTGGTTGTAGCACAAGGACAAGGAATGGGCTATATCGATGATCCCAATAAGGTGTTATGCATGCATTTCCAAAGCACCGTGCCAATAGAAAAAATACTGAAAATGTCTTTATTTGATGACGAAGACACGTACCCATGGACCAAGAAGGGATTATCTTGGGCATTCGAGTCCCATGTTGATGAACCTGAGTTCAAAGTGAGAAAAGGGGTGCTGATGAAGATGCCAGGTGGAAAAGAAATAAGCCCCACTGGTGAATGCTAAACAATTTTTGGATGAATAAGTATGTAATGCACTCAATAAGGTTTTAGTTGAGGTTGAGGGAAAACATTTTAGAAGGAATGATAGGGTGAGATTACTAGAAGGGGAATTAGAGAAGGAGGGGGAGATCCTTGATAAGAGTAAGGATCTAAATCAATAACTAATTTGTGCAATCGTTAAGGCACGAACTAAAAGAGGAAAAGGCAATGGTGTGTGAATTATATAAGAAAATTGAGATGATTATGGATGTTATTGTCTCAAAGCATCCCAACCTAGCACTTCCCAAACAAAAGTATGAATCAACCTTACAATTCCTAGAGGATTTGACTCGCATCCTCACAATGGAAAGGAGGCCTCTCACCTTAGATTCCGCAGAAGAGGTTTTGGTGTGCCAAGAAAGAGAAGAAAAGATAAAGGTTGTAGAGATCATTTCTTGGTATACCAAACTCCTTTCCGATGTAAAAGACACCACGTAAATTGCTGAAGTTTCTTATGATAATTGCGTTGATAGAGATAGGGTAACAAGAATTATAGTTTCTACACATGAAGTAAAGCTCAAGGAGTTTTAGGAGAAGAATAAGGGGAAAACAGAGAGAGAAGGATAAGATCTTGGCTAAGGTGGAGAAGAAATTAGAAGCTATCAAGACCTTGCAGGAGCTCGATCAAAAACTAGCTGAAGTAATTATACCCCTAGATCACCCGCAGAATGGATGCGATCGATGATTTTGGAAAACAACTGGAAGGGATTGTTGATACGATGAATGCCAAGGGGGATGAGATAATTTTTGAGGAGGTGAGTGCCCTATTAGGTGACCTTTGTCAACAAGCACAGAGTGAGGTAGATGCCTAGGAGAAGCTTGAGGTGGATATAAAAAGGATTTACCGTTCCTCATTCAATAATAAAAATTTCTTCTTTATTCCTCTCATTCTTTAATTAATTAATTCCTTCCTTCTTTATTACAACCTTTCAGATTTCTGCCATTCTTTATTCTTTGAAGAAAAGGTGTTCCCAAGGATGGAAAATAAGTTTAATGTGGGGTGATGTTGGGCCTCGGAATGGTGTAAAAAGGCACATGCATGCATGAGACCAATATGAATAAGGGAATGTGGGGTAAAGGTGCACAAGACAATGGTTTTAGAAAGGCTTAGTAGAACCCATGGTGAACACGTAAGGAAAAATAAAGGGTTTCAAGACTTAGCCATATTCAGCATTCTAGGGAGCACATGAGAAAAGTGTGACCCGACTAAGCATGTGGAGTGGATAAGGTGCTAGCCTTGACAACTTGGTGGTCAAGAAAGGAATATTCCATGCAATGGAAGGATCTAGAAAGAAATCATTGTAGAGAGTGGAGAGCTCATATGGGAATAAACATGCTCCATTAGAGGACCACCTTGACACTTGGTGACCAATCTGTTACTTCGAAAGGCATGATGGTGGGAAATACAACTATATATAGAGATGCTCGTAAAGGAAAAATGGGAGAAGCTATCAAGGAAGGGGGACACTATCAAGGAAGAGAGCGCGATTAGAGAGAATGGAAGGGAGAAGCTCTACATAAATAGTAGGAGGTTCTAGAGAGTTGGGGTTCTCATTTAGAGGATTGTAGGAGTGATAGCTTGTCTAGAGGGATGGGGTTGTGATAAATTCTTTGTAATATGGGAAGCATAGTTAGGAATTCTGATGCATGAATCTTATCTGCATTGATATATTGGCCTGTCATGGCCTTGGTGAATGTAATATGGTTGTTGAACTATGATCAATATGAAATATATGGTTCTGTTCTAAATATGTATTGTTCATGGGTGTAAAACCTAGTGCATTTCCTTTATGGTATGGATCAGATCTGTTATTCATATGATGTTTCTCTTGTTATCAAGATAGGTATAATGATATAATAACTCATCTTAAGCTCTCAGAATGAATGCATGGTTCTTTTACCCTTTGCATATAAATTTATGTCCATATCAATGTATTCTCATAAGAATCACATAAAGGAGGGGTTTGGTGCCTGCGCGTGCCTAAGGTGACCACTTAGAACCCATTAGGTGATAGGCTGATGCGCATGGGATTATACGGTTGTTATAAGGGCATAATAATCAGTACATGTGCTTTATTCTTATGATGACAAGTTATGCTCATTGGTTTTATGAGGCAGGGACTAGAAACTAGGAAAAATGGCTTCATCAAGCTTCCAAGGGTCATGTGATGGGTCCAAGAGGTTAATTGGGAATGATAACTTTTTTGTCCCTATTTTCCCCTTGGGATGGGATAGAAGGGATATAAATGTTTTCTTTAGCCTCGTGCTAACATTTTTCCACCTTTGAAACCGACTATGTCCCTATAATTACCTTGAGGAGAGACTCGCGATGAAGTTTCTTGTAATGCCTCCAACATGACTACTACCTATGATGATTTCTAATGTACAAAAATTGACAGTGATTTTTTTAAAGATGGTGTATTCTTGTGACTTTGGAAATCATGTTTGTAGTAGGAAATAATTCATCTAGTGAACAAGTACATTCTGTCGTATTTTTGCTTAATTAAAAATGAAGCAATACATCTTTGTTATACAGGATAAATTCACTGCACATGATTATGAATTTGAGTTTCAGTTTTCATAATTTAAGAGGAATAAAACAAAATTACCTTGGATTAATTCCATTGATCCAAGGTATTCTTATAATTTACATGTCTTGTTGACATGAAGTCCAATTTGGACAGATGGAAGAGTTCGGATATGGAGTGTGTGAGGGCTGAAAATGACCCTCTTCATGGATCTCTACTTCGTATTTAATCCAGTAACAATTTTGGTTCTTCTTTTCTATTATTTTTAAGATGAGATATCATTGGAGGACCTTGAACCTAATGTATCTATGTCTAAATGTTAGTAACTATAGCATAGAGATAAGTCTAACGTATGTCTCTATGATCTTTTGTTAGTTAGAATGTTAAGACTAATACTATGGACCTATGTTGATTTCAAAAACTAAAGTTAACCTAACTTAAAGTATGGCTAACCTAAAAGGGGGCCTAATGGAACAACCTAGAAATTGGGTGGTCAGTGGCATCGGTTACTAGATATTAAATGGGATTTAATGAAGTCTTATCTCTTCCTACCGCCAACTTTGGCATGGGCATTGGAAAATTTAGGGAGCATGAGTTGGAACCCGAGATGTGGTCTAAACTGTATGTACTCTTGTTGAACTATGTTAAACTGTAAGTAACTCAAATTCTTAAATTCATGTAACTTTTTTAAATAATTCTTGTATCACTCAATAAGATCACTTGAGAGGATTAACTTTTTTTTTCTTGACTGATTGTTTGATCTTGCATGATTCTTTTGGGAAATAATTTTCCGTGACTCTAGTCGTAGCTTATTCTACTGGGTTCTGTTGGAATGATAAAAAAATTTAGTATTCATCTATTTTCTTACCCCTTCTATGATAGTGATTATGGGTTTTGTTATTAAATTTCCTGCTACAGTAGTCTTCTCCATTGGTTTTTGAGGAAGTTGTAGGGTTATAATTGGAAAGTGTTAATGTTTCACAACATGTTAGTTCTTTTGTATTTTATCTTCAGCCTCCAACTTATACTTAGGATTTTTCATGATTTTGTTCAGTCCCTATGCTTGAATATTTGATCCCATGAGGGAAATGTACTAAGTTTTACTCTATTGATTTTGGGTAACTAACGAAAGTTGGGCATTTGATGATGAGAAGGAAAAACTCCCTTAGCAATGGTTACTATCTTTTGGTTATGATTATCTATTGATCTTCTAGGTTGTTCAAAGGGATATTGTTTATTGTTTACTGTTAGTCTATTTCTTCACCTTGGGCCATCAAACTCATTTCCAATTATTTTACGATCTATGGCTTATGTATCTCTATTGAAAAGGAATGCATTCTCGGGATTTGATATATCATAATGCTCACAAATTTCTTCAAGGATCTAATATTTGGAAGTCTGTTACAGACTTATCCTTCTATCATATTTTTCATTCCTTTCTTTGTACTTGGAGGAAATAATTTCCTTGTTGTCTTTGATATTGAAGCGCTAATACTATGTTCTTGAATCTCATTAGATAAAGGAATGGTTTTTGTTCATCGTTCTTCTTCTCTTGATTTTTTGTACATTCAATTTGATCCCTGATTCGTTCTCCATTTAGGATTTTAGATTAGGATAGTATAGGTTGAGCTGGTCAATATTTTTTCTTGGTTATCATTTAGTATCTTCCTAATCATTCTTAGAGTTAAGAGAAATTCATATATCTCTCTCTTTTCTTTAATATTATTCTTTCTTCAAACTTGATGAAGGTGTTTTCCTTCTTTGATCTATTCCATTTTTATTTCAAATCTTGGGCCTGACTGGTAAGATTAAATTCAAGTTGTGTTTGGGTAGTATAACGTGAAGTAGTGTATGATTGGATGGAGTATGGTGTTTGGTTGGAAATATTTTGAGTAAATATTTGTTCTTAGTATAAAATATTTGGATGGTTGATTGAGTTCAAGATGATTGTTAAACCCTTCCATTCTACTCTTTTGACTTAACATTGGTATTGTTGTATCTATTTTGGGATTGTGTGTTTAGTCCCAATTGCATGCTAATTTTATCTTATCCTCTGATGAGATCTATTTAGTGTTGGACTTTAACTTAAATTGGGTTCTAATTTTGAATTTGAGTATTAGGATACTTAAATCAGTAACACATTTAAATTATGTGATTTGGATCATCCTAAACTTATTCTTGTGTTTTTAATTTGGATTATTGGCATCCCATATTTTAGGATGAATTTAGGTGAATGATATGTCAAGATGGAAGTATTGTTGTTTTATCTTCTACTGAACTATTCCTAAAAGATAGTTAGGATAGTTATCTTCTTATGTTAAATAGGTTTAACTGAGAAGTGAATCATGTAAAGTAATGTATGAAAATCATATTGGGATTGTGATGAAATATTACTTATCTGAATTACTATTTTAATTATTTTTATGAAGACAATAGTATTGAAGGTTGAAGTTATGTATATCATGATCTATTATTACTTATGTTATGGTTTATCACTCTCTCTCTCTCTCTCTCTCTCTCTCTTAATTGTGTATGGTAACTCCATTTGGTATGTATTTATGAATTTCTCAGAACTATTTCATAACAAAAGACTTCTTTTTTTAAATATTTAGCTAAAATAACATCGTTTTAATGTTTAGCGCTTATCATGATCAATTCAAGGAACTGACCTATGCTATCAATTTTCCATATAGACTTTGTAAGTGATGAAAGGAGAAAAGATTTATAGGAAGTTACATTTGTTTACCAAAGAGACTGGATCTTTTATGATGAAATATGTTCATTATTGAAATGTATTTGATGGAAAAATAAATTTGTACTTGTAATTGATCTTGTTATTGTTGTTTGACATTAGAAATGTCTAAAGTGTTTGGACTTATAATGTATGAATCATCTTGATGAATGAAAGATTTGTGGACTTTCTTGTACTTGATGTGTAATCCTTTTGGGGTATTATGTGAATGGAAATGTTATGTTCTTCTCTATTTTTTATATTAGTAACATACCCTTTTTGGTTGCAATAGATTGAATAGAGATCAAAGGTACTAGATGTACTACCATCTCTATTGAAATGCAACTTATTAAGTTTAAATTCATGCATGGATATTCAACTATATCACTATGGTTATATTAAATAAATTTTTTGTGGGTGAATAAAACTATGATGATAACTTATAATATACTATAGGGTTAGAAATGAACATTAACCCTTTATAAGAAAAAGGGGAGACAATGTCCATGCAATGAATCATAAACTTGTTTTAGGACCTTTTGGAATGAATCTAAATGTTAACTCTGGATATTGAAGGTGTGCTTCCTCTTGAATAATTTCATTAAATAGAATAGGAATGTTGGAAAGGAAAATAAATGGGATTAAAATTCAATCCATTGAAGTCTAATATAAAAAGAACTTACTCAAAACTTAAGTAAGCTAAGGTTTGGGTAAGTAAGTAAGAAAACATCTCTTTAAATGTGTGTTGGATCTGTTATATAAAATATAAATTAGAATGTTGATGATATAAAAACATAACTTATGAAATGATTATGGAGCAGATGTATCTTTGTACCTACTTCTAATCACAATTTTTAACTTGGAACCCTAATGTTCAATGAACCTAGTTTCTCGGTAGGGTAACTGCAATTAATCCGTAATGAGATAATTAATAAGTCATTAAATTTCTATAAGGTATGTTTTCCTAGATGAGGAAATCTTAGACGGATGTTGACACATGCCAACTATAGGGTAGCTTCGGGAAGAGTAGGGTATTCATGAGGATACTGTGTTGTAGTTGACATGTTTCAACACCCTTTCAAGTTTGTTCATCTAGAATAACATAAACTCTGACTTGATCACAAATCTACCCTAGGTAGGGATAAGGGCATGACCTAGTGTCAAGTTCAACTCACATTGACTTAAGATGAATATACATGCCCGATCGACGCAAGTCGATTGAGTATGTCTAAATACCCTTAGTCACTGTAAGCAGTCCTCCACTAGGCCATGTTGCTAACCTTGGCTAGGGGTAAACCTTGAACAAGTGGATTGAAAAAGTTAGTGAAGACCATTCTAGATAACATATCAAGTGGGGTGAAGGACATATTTTTTTTTATGAGTATGTCATCTAGGAATATAAACATAAATAGTATGTTTAAAATTTTTGGCCAAAGTATCGCAAGCTATTGGTTGCGTTGTCCTATGTCACATAGTTTAAGAAGTGGGATTTTAGATGAATATCGGTAACATGTATTTAGATATGCCTCTTAAAAAACAATTAATACCCCAAAAGTGTAAAGGAACCAAGTATACATAGTATAAAAATTATTAAGTTAACTTGAGAGATCAATATGATACCGATTAATGAAATGAGAGATTGGTGTTCCACTAAGTCATTTATAGCTGCATATGGTTTTTTGTTATGAGATTGATTGGCTTTGGAATGTGTGTTCTAAATTATGTTAATTTAGAATAGAGAACATTATGTTAAAAAAAATTTCCTTGTTTCTAAAGTATTAAAATGGGAATGTTACATCTTGTTATCATAGCTAAAGGTTACAAATCTTGGACCTATTGTGTTCATAATCTAATAAATCTTAAATTTTCTTGTTAATAAAAATATTTAGAATGAGGGAAATGATGTAAACAACCCACCACTAGGTGGAGAAGTAGTAACTACCCAAAAACTCGATGAGATCCTTATTGTCCTGTTGGACACAAGAGATCGTCTGGCTATATTAGAACAATAAGTAATGGGAAATGAGGAGGAAGAAGATATTGGTAATAATAATCAACCACCTCCTGTGGACAAAACCAATATTGGGTATTTAGGCATTGATAAAAATAATGCAACCAATGCTAATGCAAATGCACCCAATCAGCCTAAGAATAAAAAGGCAAGATTAGAAGTGAACTCACTAATGATATAAAAGGATAAGTCCACCCAAGTTTGATGGCACTACACTAGGAGATGGAGCTGAGAACTGGCTCAACAAAATGCAGAAGTACTTTTCTAGAAGGAACTTCTTAAAGGAAACTAAAGAAATATGGGGATATTATTAGCTTTCCCATGAGGCATCTCATTTGTGGGACAATCATAAGGATGAGTTAAACATTGATGAAACAAACATCACTTGAGATCAATTTAAAAATTATTTTAGGCAACGATGGCTGCCACAACTTTACTATGATTAGAAAATGACTAAATTTCAAAACTTAGCTCAAGGAAATTTAACTATAATGAGTACTGGGAGAAGTTTACTAAGATTCTTAAGTACATACCTTAGTATCAAATTGATGAGAAGTTCAGGATACGAAAATTCATTATGGGATTAAATCCCATTATAGGTGGTGAAGTGGATGTTCACATCCCAACCACTATGGAAGGGGTTGTTGAAAAATCCATAAGGCAGAGCATAAATTGAAAGCAATCTTTGCCATAAGGAAGAAATCAAAAAGAAAGTTCCAAATTCTTCTTCGTCCCTTGCACCCAAAAAGGGACCATGGAAAAATTTTGGCATGAAAAAAAAATTTGTTGCTGATAATAATAAGAAAAATGCAACAAATAAACATGTTACTAATGTACGGAACAACTTTTCAAAAAAAATAATAACATACATAATTCCTATGGAGGAAAAAATGATAACTTTAAGGTTGGAAATAAATTTGAGCCTAAGAAGGGACCTGTAGGAGGTTGCTACAATTATGGCAAGGATCATTATGCAAATTAGTGTCCTTTGAGGAAGGATGACTGCAATCAAGAGCATAAGATACATGTTGTAGTAGCTAACAAACAAGATGAAAATCAAGTTACGCCTATAGAAGTGTTAGGTAAGTTATTTGGTATACTTGTAACTATAATTTTTGATATTGGAGCTACTGAATGCTTTATTTCTACTAAATTAGCTTCAAAATTAAAAATAAAATATGGAAAAATGGATAAATCATGGGTTGTACACTATGGAAATAATGTTGTCCACACAATTAGTATGTGTCTTTTTGGAGCATTCCTTGACTTGCCTAGTTTTTCCACTAAAGTTGATCTTTACGTTGCTCCTTTGGGGTCTTATGATGTAATCATAGGTGTTAACTAGCTAGTTGAACATAAGGAAAAGGTTGATTGTTTTGAAAAACATATTAGTTGTCTGGATGACCTACAAAAAACAACAAACATTTAGGGGGTAAAATGTGAGATTTTAGTTAGGAAATTGTCATCCATGCAGCTTAAAAAGGCAAAAAACAAAGGCTACATTTTATATGTAGTAAAAATTTCTGAAACAAACTGAAGGGGATAGTGACTTCTTAGAAAAATACCCACTTACAAAATTTTAGTGATGTGTTTCTGGAAGAACTACTCGGTCTTCCACCCAAATAAGAGTTTTATTTCATGATTGAGATCAAGCTAGAACCAAACCTATTTCCAAGGCACCATATCGAATGACTACCATTGAATTGGTAGAGCTTAAGGCACAGTTGCAAGAACTATTGTCTAAAGGTTTTGATAAGACCAAGTGTCTCACCTTGGGGAGCACCGGTATTTTTGTGAAAAAGAAAGATGGAACACTTAGATTGTGCATTGATTATAGGATTTTAAACAAAGTAACAATCAAAAATAGATATCCAATTCCTATAATTGATGATTTGTTTGATCATATGCATGGAGCATCAATATATTCTAAGATAGATCTTCGATCTAGATACCATCAATTAAGAATCAAGGATGAAGATATCCATAAAACAACTTTTAGGATAAGGTACAGACATTATGAATTCATAGTTTTACCTTTTGGTTTGACAAATGCACCTACAACTTTTATGAATTTAATGAATAATATTTTTCAAGAATACTTGGACAAATTTTTTCTTGTATTCTTGGATGATATTCTCATATATTCTAAAATCATTGATGAGCATCATGAGCATTTGAAGATAGTTCTAGAAATCTTAAGAAAGAGAAGGTTGTATGGTAAGTTGTCCAAATGTTCTTTCTACGAGACAAAAGTGCACTATCTGGGACATGTCATAAGTAAAGATGGAATAGTTGTAGATCCATAAAAAATTATTGCAATAACTGAGTGGCCTGCACCTAAGAATGTACATGAAGTTAGAAGCTTCATGGGTCTTGCTGGTTACTATAGAAAGTTTGTTAAAGACTTTTCGAAGGTCGTTGCACCAATAACTTTGTTACAAAAGAAAGATAAGAAATTTGTGTGGAATGAAAAATGTGAATCTGCATTTAAGACTCTAAAGGATCAGTTAACATCTACACCTATTTTGGTTGTACCTGATCCTAATGGAGACTTTACGGTAGTAAAAAATGCTTCCGGGAAGGGATTGGAGGTATTTTATTGCAAAATGAACATGTTATAGCCTATGAGAGTAGAAAACTCAAGTTACATGAACTAAACTATGCTCCCCATGACCTAGAGCTTGCTTCCATTGTTCATGCACTTCAAGTATGGAGGCATTATCTTCTTGGTAGACCTTTTGAACTAAAGACTAATCATCTTGGGCTGAAGTATATTTTCACTCAGCCAAATTTGAAAGCAAGACAACGAAGATGGTTAGAATTTCTATCTCTATATGATTTTGACATAAGTTACATAAAAGGAAAGGAAAACCAAGTGGTAGATTCACTATGTCGTAGGAAAGATATTTCTACACTTATAATGTTGAGAAATCAGTTTGAGGATGAAGTAAAAAGTGTTGTGGAATCTGATTCTTATTTTTAGCAAGTAAAAACAACACTTCCTGCAGATCCAAATGATATGAGATATAGAGGTTTTCACTTTGATGACGAAGGAATCTGGATATTTAAAAACAGAGTATATATACCTTCGATAAACTTGGGCTGAAGTATATTTTCACTCAGCAAAATTTGAAAGCAAGACAACGAAGATGGTTAGAATTTCTATCTCTATATGATTTTGACATAAGTTACATAAATGGAAAGGAAAACCAAGTGGTAGATTCACTAAGTCATAGGAAAGATATTTCTACACTTATAACATTGAGAAATCAGTTTAAGGATGAAGTAAAAAGTGTTATGGAATCTGATTCTTATTTTTAGCAAGTAAAAACAACACTTCTGTAGATCCAAATGATGTGAGATATAGAGGTTTTCACTTTGATGATGAAGGAATCTTGAGATTTGAAAATAGAGTATATATACCTTCGGTAAATGAATTAAGAAGGAAATTTTTAACTGAATTTCATAATTCACCTTTTTCAAGACATCTTGGCATTACAAAAATGCTTGCTGATATAAAACAACAATATTTTTGGAAAGGGATGAAAAAGGACATGATTGATTTTGTGATACACTGCTTAGAATGTCAGCATGTTAAGGCTGAACATATGCATCCAACTAGTTTTTTGTACCCTCATCGCATACCTCAGTATAAATGATAATTAATTAGCATGGATTTTGTTCAAGGGATGCCTATGTCAATAAATAAGCATGATGTTATTCTTTTTATTGTGGATAAACTAACAAAAATGGCACATTTTATTGCTAGTAATCTTAAGGATGATTCACCTATTTTAGCAAAAAGATTTGTGCAAGAAATTTTTAGATTCCATGGAGTGCCATAATTGATCATATCAGATGGATATACAAGAATGACATCTAGATTTTGGCAAACACTTAATTCAGCCTTATGAACTAAACTAAATTTTAGTTTAGCATATCATCTAGAAATGAATGGGAAAATTGAAAGAGTTAACCAAGTTTTGGAAGATATGTTACGAATCTATTGCATGGATCAACAATATAAATGGGAAGAGTAACTTCCATTAGTTGAATTTACTTATAATAACATGTATCACACCTCTCTGAAAATGGCACCTTTCAAATAATTATATGGAAGGAAATGTAGGACTCTTGTAAGCTAGGATAGCATAGGGACAAGAGAGGTAATTGGACCTGAGATCCTTTCTAAAATGGAACAACAAGTTAAAATGATTTGTGAACATTTAAAGGAAGCAACAGATAGGCAAAAAAATTTATGCAGACTTAAAAAGGGTTGACAAGAAATTTGAACTTGGTGAAAATGTCTTTCTGCAGGTTAAACCGAAAAAGAGTTCTATATCTTTTGACAAGGCTGCCAAATTATCACCTCATTATGTGGGACCCTTTAAAATTGTCAAAATAATCAAACTTGTAGCTTATCATTTAGCTTTACCACCTACTTTATCACAAATGCATGATGTTTTTCATATTTCTTTACTTAAGAAATACATTTCAGATTTATCACATGTGTTAAATTGGAACTCCTTATAGGTCCAATACCCAGATTAATCATGCTTAAACCCATTTGAGTGCTAGAAACTCACAGTTGCACTTAAGAAATCATGAAATAAGTCAATGCAAGGTCCAGTGGGACTATTTTAATGAAGAAAGTGCAACCTAGGAAAACCTCGAAGACATGAAAATTGCTTTTCCACATTTATTTGAGTAGAATTGATTCTTGTTGATTGATAAAACTTGAAGATTTTATTCTTAGCATATCAATAAACCTACCAGTTTTGGGCAGATACTAAATTCTTTAGTATTGAAACAACTATTTTAATGTTGAATAATTATGAAAATTTGAATTTCTCAAATATGGTTCTGTTATGAACTTATGAATGAAAGAATTATATCTTGGTTATATTCTTGATTGAATTTATTTTGACTAAGTTAATCATTGGAAGATGATGCTTTTTAGGAGGGAGGTATGTAATGCCTCTAACATGACTAGTACCTATGATGATTTCTACTTTTGAAGGTACAAACGTTGATAGGTGATTTTTCTTAAGACGGTGTACTCTTGTGACTTTGGAAATCATGTTTGTAGTAGGAAATAATTCATCTAGTGAACAAGTAAATTTTGTCATATTTTTGCATAATTAAAAATTAAGCAATAAATCTCTGTTATACGAGATAAATTCACTTCCCGGGATTATGAATTTGAGTTTCAATTTTCATAATTTAAGAGGAATCAAACATCATTACCTTGGATCAATTCCATTGATCCAAGGTATGCTTCTAATTTACATGTCTTGTTGACATGAATTCCAATTTGGACAAATGGAAGAGTTCTAGATCTGGAGTGTGTGAGGTTGAAAATGACCCTCTTCATGGATCTCTGCTTTGTATTTAATCCAGTAATGATTATGTTTCTTCTTTTCTATTATTTTTAAGATGAGATGTCATTGGAGACCTTGAACCTAATGTACATGTTTCTAAATGTTAGTAATTATAGCCTAGAGCTAAGTTTAACATATGTCTCTATGATCTTTTGTTAGTTATAATGTTAAGACTAATACTATGGACCTACCCATAGACCTATATTTATTTCCTAAACTAAAGTTAACCTAACTTAAAGTATGGATAACCTAAAAGGGGGCCTAATGGAATGACATGGAAATTGGGTGGTCGGTGGCATTGGTTTCTAGATATTAAATGGGATTTAATGTAGTCTTATCTCTTCCTACTGCAAAATTTGGTATGGGCATTGGAAAAGTTAGGGGAGGCTGAGTTAGCACCTCCACCGAAGTTTGGTTGCATGAAAAATTTAACTTAGTCTTTTCCAAATATGGAGATGGTGGTGGCATGGAAAAAGGAGGGAACTGATAGTCCTTGGAATTTAATGTTTTTGAACTTGGCAAAAACTACCTAGGAAGATGCATGAGAGGTTTTGGTTTTTTTGATCTTTCGGTTCATTTTCAAGCTCGAGCTCTACATGTTATTTTTTAGTTATTTGAACCTCTAGTTCGATTCTTGCATGATTGTTGTTTTTTACAATTGCATAGAGCTATTATTGGACTATGTATAAACTATAAGAAGAAGGGGAAGTGTTGAAATTTGGTTGACATTTTGTGGAGAAGAAGAAGTTTTGGAAGTTATTCTTGGAAATATTATGCAAATTGGTGAAGGAAAACCTCTATCAGGCATGATAGGCTCTACCCATTAAGTTTTTTTTTTACTTAAATGATCATAAAAACAAATCTACTCTTCTTGTGAACATTCTAGTTTTTGCATGGTTGTTTAGATCATCTCTTACATATGTTTATTTTTGTGGTGTTGTTTTATATGAATGTTGTTTTGAATCCACTGGTAAGAGGAAAGTGTGATCTAGGTTTCATTTTATCTTGTTTTGATTTGTTGGGTTATGCTTTTATCCTTCTACATGAGCCTGAGATGTATTCAAAATTGTATCTACTCTTGTTGAACTGTGTTAAAATATAGGTAGCTTGAATGCTTAAATTCATGGAACTTGTTTAAAGAATTCTTGTATCACTCAATAAGAACACTTGAGAGGATTAACTGTTTTTTTTCTCGACTGACTATTTGATCTTGCATGAATCTTTTGGGAAATAAACTTATATAACTCTAACCATAGCTTATTGTACTAGGTTTTGTTATAATGATCAAATTTTTAGTATTCGTCTATTTTCTTACCCCTTCTGTGATGGTGATTATGGGTGTTGTTATTAACTTTCCTGTTGTAGTAGTATGCTCCATTGGTTTTTGAGGAAGTTAAGTTGTTGGGTTATACTTGGAAAGTGTTAACATTTCACGATGTGCTAGTTCTTTTAGATTTTATCTTCATCCTACAACTTATACTTCTACTCTATCATGATTTTTTTCAGTCCCTATGCCCGACTATTTGATCCCATGAGGGAAATGTACTCAGTTCACTCTTTTTAGTTTTGGGTAACTAGAAAAATTTGTGCATTCACGATGAGAAGGAAAAACTCCCTTAGCAATGGTTATTATCTTTTGGTTATTGTTGTCTATTGATCTTCTGGGTTTTTCAGTGAATATTGTTTATTGTTAGTCTGTTTCTTGGCCTTGGGCCATCAAAATCAATTTCCAATTCTTTTTGATCTATGGCTTATGTATCTTTATTGAAAATTAATGTGTTCTTGGGATTTGATATATCATAATGCTCACAAATTTCTTCAAGGATCTAATATTTATAATTCTTTTATAGACTTATCCTTCTGTCATCTTTTTCATT
Source organism: Taxus wallichiana var. yunnanensis (assembly GCA_018340775.1). Lineage (NCBI taxonomy): Eukaryota > Viridiplantae > Streptophyta > Pinopsida > Cupressales > Taxaceae > Taxus > Taxus wallichiana. The sequence continues at coordinate 455,102,655 of CM031238.1, forward strand.
CCTTTCTATGTACTTGGAGGAAAGAATTTTCTTACTTGCAGATTTGGATATTTAAGCTATCAATGTTGTGTTCTTGAATTCCATTGGATAAAGGAATGGTTTTTGTTCATCATTCTTCTTCTCTTGGTTTTTTGTACATTCAATTTTATCCCTGATTCATTCTCCATTTGGGATTTTTGTTTAGGACAATATGGACTGAGCTGGTCAATATTTGTTCTTGGTTATATTTTGGTCTCTTCCTAATAGTGCTTAGAGTTAAGAGAAATTCATATATATCTCTCTTTTTATTTAATCTTCTTCTTTCTTCAAACTTGATGAAGGTGTTGTCCTTCTTTGATCTATTCCATTTTTATTTCAACTCTTGGGCCTGATTGGTAAGATTGAGTTCAGGTTGTGCTTGGGTAGTATAGCTGAAGTAGTGTATGATTGGATGGAGTATGACATTTGGTTGGAAATGTTTTGAGTAATATTTGTGCTTAGTATAAAATATCTGGATGGTTTATTGAGTTGAATATGATTGTTAAACCCTTCCATTCTACTCTTTTGAATTAACATTGGTACTATTGTATCTATTTGGGGATTGTGTGTTTAGTCCCAATTACATGCTAATTTAATCTTACCCTCTGATGGGATCTGTTTAGTGTTGGACTTTAACTTAAATTGGGTTCTAATTCTTAATTTGAGTATTAGGATACTTAAATCAATAACACATTTAAATTATGTGATTTGGATCATCCTAAACTTATTCTTGTGTTTTTAATTTGGATTATTGGCATCCCATATTTTAGGATGAATTTAGGTGAATGATATGTCGAGATGGAAGTATTGTTGTTTTATCTTCTACTGAACTATTCCTAAAATATAGTTAGGATATTTATCTTCTTATGTTAAATAGGTTTAACTGAGAAGTGAATCATGTAAAGTAATGTATGAAAATCATATTGAGATTGTGATGAAATATTACTTATCTGAATTACTATTTTAATTATTTTTATGAAGACAATAGTATGGAAGGTTGAAGTTATTTATATCATGATCTATTCTTACTTATGTTATGGTTTATCACTTTTCCTCTCTCTTAATTGTGTATGGTAACTCCTTTTGGTATGTATTTTTGAATTTCTCAGGACTATTTCATAACAACAGAGTTCTTTTTATGAAACAATTAGCTAAAAGCACATCGTTTTAATGTTTAGTGCTTATCATGCTCAATTCAATGAACTGACCCGTGCTATAAATTTTACAGATGAACTTTGTAAGTGATGAAAGGAGAAAATATTAATAGGAAGTTACATTTTTTTACCAAAGAGACTAGATCTTTTACGATGAAATATGTTCATTATTGAAATCTAATTGATGGAAAAAGAAAGTTGTACTTATAATTGATCTTGTTATTTCGCTTGACATTAAAAATGTCGGAAGTGTTTGGACTTATAATGTATGAATCATCTTGATGAATGAAATATTTTGGACTTGTTATTACTTGATGTGTAATCCTTTTGGGGTAATATGTGAATGGAAATGTTATGTTCTTCTCTTTTTTTTGTATTAGTAACATACCCTTTTGGGTTGGAATAGATAGAATAGAGATCAAGGGTACTAGATGTACTACCCTCTCTAGTGAAATGCAACTTATTAAGTTGACATTTGTGTATGGATATTCAACTATATAACTATGGCTATATTAAATCAATTTTTTGTGGGTTATTAAAACTATTATGATAACTTATAATATACTATGGGGTTATAAATGAACATCAACCCTTTATAAGAAAAAGGGGAGATGACTTCCATACAATGAATCATAAACTTGTTTTAGGACCTTTTGGGAATGAATCCAAATGTTAAATTTGGATAGTGGAAGGTGTTATTCCTCTTGAAGAATTTCCTTAAACAAAATAGGAATGTTGGAAAGGAAAATAAATGGGATTAGAATTCATTCCATTGAAGTCTAATATAAAAAGAACTTACTCATAACTTAAGTAAGCTAAGGTTTGGGTAAGTAAGTAAGAAAACATCTCTTTAAATGTGTTGGATCTGTTATGTAAAATATAAATTAGAATGTTAATGGTATAAAAACATAACTTATGAAATGATTAGGGAGCAGATGTATCTACATACCTACTTCTAATTGTAGTTTTTAACTTGGAACCCTAATGTTCAATGAACCTAGTTGCTCGGTAGGGTAACTAAAATTAATCTGTATTGAGATAATTAATAAGTCATTAACTTTCTATAAGGTATGTTTTCCCAGATGAGAAAATATCAAATGGATGTTGAACACGCCAACTGCATGGCAAGTACCTTTGGGAAGACTAGGGTCTTCACGAGGATACTGTGTTGTAGTTGACATGTTTCAACACCCTTTGAGTTTTTTCATCTAGACTAACATAAACTCTTACTCGATCACGATTCTTCCCTAGGTAGGGATAAGGGCATGATCTAGTGTAGAGGTTAACTCATGTTGACTTAGGATGAATTGAAATTCCCAATCACGCCAGATCGATTGAGTATGTCTAAATAACCTTAGTCACCATAAGCAGTCCTCCACACTAGGCCATGTTGTTAACCTTGGCTAGGGTTAAACCTTGAACAAGTGGACTGATAGAATTTAGTGAAGACCATTCTAGATAACAGATCAAGTGGGGTGAAGGACTTTTTTTTTTTTTACGAGTATGTCATCTGGGAATATAAACATAAACAATATGTTTAAAATCTTTTCCAAAGTATCGTAAGCTTCTGGTTCCATTATCTTATGTCACCTAGTTTAAGAAGTGGGATTTCAGATGAATATTAGTAAATGGTATTCAAATAGGCCTCTTAAACATAACACTTAATACTCTGAAATGGGTAAAGGAACCAAGTATACGTAGTATACAAATTATTAAGTTAACATGAGAGATCGGTATGATACCGAGTCATGAAATGAGAGATCGGTGTTCCACCAAGTCATTTACATCTGCATATGGTTTTTTGTTATGAGATTGATTGGATTTGTAATGTGTGTTATAAATTATGTTAATTTAGAATAGAGAACATTATGCTTAAAAAAATCCCTTGTTTCTAAATTCTTAAAATGGGAATGTTATACTGTTGGAGCTCCAGGAGGGATTTTTTGATGAAGCCTTATATGATTTTGACTCCTAATATAATTTTTAAGATAATGGAATGTTTTTTAAGATATAATTATTCCTTAAACCCCCTTAGACTTCTTTCTTGGAATCACCGGTGTATCTACTAAGAATGAGTTGTGGAAAGAAGTGTCTGTGTCTTGTGAAAAATATGAAAATACCATAATTTAGAGGATTGAATCATATTTCAAATGGAATATTTTTTGAATTATAACTACTTTTGGATCTCCCAGAATCATCTTCCAAAGCTTAGGTGAATTTTTTAAATTGCAAACTCCTTCATCTTCAAAAACCTGCTTTCACTAAAAAAAATTCTAAAACAAACTTTCCTAAATCACTTGAAATATGATCTTAGCTCCTAAATACCAGGTCCTAATGAAATTGGACCTTAAAATATTCTCTCGTAGGAAGCACACCCCCTTTAGAAAGGTTAAATATTTCCCTTTCTAAGTCTACTAAAAAATCTTCCTTGAGAGGAACTATCTCGGAAGAACTTTATGAACTTTTTTCATCTTTACAACACATGGGAAAGATCGTTACAACACATATGATAACTTGGATGATTGGGATAGGCCTGTCATGTTTGGGGAACTGATCCAAAGGAGTGCATGGGAGGATTTACAAGTAAAAATGTGACATTAGGGTAAAGTTGTCATGTTTTCGTAGGAATTTTTCCCTTACGAAAAACCCATGACAACATAAAAATAGTGTTATCTCATTTGAGAAACTTGTAGGATTATACCTTGATCACTTATCAATTAATGTTGTCAAGACTACTAGATTATCCAACCTATAAAACCTAAAATAATTTGATGTTAAGCCTCTTGTTATTGCGGAATCACAAAGACTTCTGACGCACATCAGGCTTCTAGGTTGATGTTCAGGCATCCAGTGTGATTGCACAACATGGAAACCTCTCTCCAAGCGTGGGGACTTGTAAAACCGAGAGAGGAATCTCCAGAGAAGGCTGGTTCCTACTCCTAAACTACCTGCCACAAGCTATTCCAGTGCAGGCAAGCTAATCTAATCCTAATCTAACAATGCCAAGGAGACAGAGAGAGAGAGAAAGGAAAAGAACAAAAGCCTACACTAAAACGGTGATACACCAGAGAAGGAGGATGTTGAACATCTATCAAAACTACCATGGGACAAAGAGAGGTGAGCAATGGGAAGGATGGACAGAAGCATCACAAACCCAAGGATAGATTTCACACAGAAAATGTCCCAAAACTCCATGAACACAGCTCCAAACCTGCAATGAACATTCGAACATGCACAAATACCTGCAATGAAGAGAGGCAAGAAGAGAACAAGCAAAAATGAGGAAGGATGGACAGATGCATCACAAAACACGTTTTGTTGCTCCAGAAGTTTACACAGAACATCATTCCATTAGTAAAAGGCAAAAACGCCATTACAGAGCAAGGGAGGAGGTTCCAACTCCATTTTCAACCCTAGAGAAGAAAAGAAGGGAGGGCCGAGAAGAAAGAATGAACAACCTCTTTTTTTTTTTTTGAGCCAAATCTGGCTTTTACATTGCATGGGTCGAGCCCAGGGGACAGAAAACGTGGGAAAATGTGTAAGCCCATTCCTCATTGAATGCCAACGCATTAAAACGGCATGGAGGATCTTACCAACCCATACCCTGTCACTTTGAGTGATTTTGAGGAGAATGCGACCCATTCTGCATTAGTTTGGCCACTGAAATGTCACTTCTGGCCATGCAGAAGAAGAATGCGACCCATTAGCATTAAAACGGGTTGTTGAAAGGTCGCTTCTGGCCATTACCACACGTCAGATCTGTTTCTCGATTTTCTCTCTTCATACTACACCAAAACTCAAGATTGATCCCAGAATCATGTAGAGCATCTCAACAGCTTTCCGTTGATATAAAGAACGTGGAAATCCAAGCTCTGGATCAAAAGATATGGCGATCTGAAGATTTAGGGCACGAAATAGACCAAGACAGATTTCGAAATATTTTCCCGCGCTTCGCCACCTAGACGACACGTGGCAGGCTCTGATTGGTCACGCAATTCTCTCTCCTCTACCTTTCGGCGGGATGTCTTTTTGAAATTGCTTGTGGGCCCCTTAAACTTGGACACGTGGCGCCATTTCATTGGTTCGGTTCAGCGCTCGATAACTCGCCCCTTTGACCTTTTGACTTTTTCTCCTGTGAGGACACGTGGCAGTTTCTGATTGGTCCTCGGCTCCTTCGCGTACTTCACCTCCATTTGTCCCGGATGTCCCATTTGATTTTGGGCCCTTTGTGCTCATTTCAACCGGTTCGGGCATTTCATGTCCATTTGTCCCAGATGTCCCATTTGATTTTGGACCCTCTGGACTCATTTCGGCCGATTCGGCCGGTTCGGGCATTTTTGGCCCGCTTGTCCCACTTTGCTTCGGACTGACTTGACTCTTTTCGGCCGGTTCGGCCGGTTCGCGCCTTTTTGGCCCGATTGTCCCATTTGATTTTGGACTGTCTGGCCCTTTTTCGCCCGGTTCGGCCGGTTCGCGCCTTTTTGGCCCGATTGTCCCATTTGCGTCCCTCTCAGCAGTTAGCCAATTTTTTCTCGGTCGAACCGGCATTTCGCGCCCGCCGCGTACTTTTGTCCCAGATGTCCTGTTGCTTTGCGGGCTATTTGTGCTTACTTCGGCCGAGCCGGCCGGTTCGGGCCTTTTTGTCCCAAATGTCCCGACTGCCCCTAGGACTAGGACTTAGTCATTTTTATGATTTTTTCCTGGATCAACCTACTTGCCTTCTGCAACCTTTTTTCACATTTTCTCAGAGCTTGCTCTTTTCCTCTCAGACAGGGGACTTAGAAAATATTTGAGGGGACTCGAAAATATTTGAAGGGACTTTAGCAACATGATTTTGGCCCCGAATCAATCAATTTTCCTGGGACTTGAATATTCTGATGCATGTTATCAAAATTACCACAGGGCTTGAATTTTGGATAACACCTCTTATTGATTACGTGACATATTGGAGGAAGGTTGTCCATGAGCTTACGTTACCCATTCCTCAACCGAACTCACCAAATTATTCACCAACAATTATGCCAAACACATATTACACACTCTTCAAATCGATAGTTTTAATCATTTAAGGAATCCATACTAATGGCCAAATGAATTGAGGATTTCCATGTTAGTACTAATGATTTAAATCTTCATAAGAAGAATGATTTATCTAAATTCTATAGGAAGACTCCCTTAGGTCATTCTCTAATATGTGGCTAACTAATATTCCACATCAAACTTCATCAATAATTCATCCATGATTCCTAATAACATATAGTTATAAACCCCATAAAACACATCGTGGGATCCCTTTTAGATGTGTTGGCTATGTATTCCATTGATCAAACAATTTCTAGTATCTTATAAAAATTCCTCAAGGCTCAACTTATTTCACTCCCATCCATATAAAAAGAGGATTTCGATGCACAAAAATTGCTTTAGCGGCAATAATCCACTAAAAAATGTGCCTATCATAGGATTTTGGGCCATGTAATTGATAAGTTTCACAATTATGTAATGTTATATAAGACCTAATCAACAAAGGTGATATCCACATTGACAATGTCATGGCTCCATAAAATAAAAATGTATATGTCTTCAATAATCGACTACAATCGAACACAACTTAAACCAATCAAGTTAGACATGAAACAACATCATCTCATTAATAGTTTTTGGCATGAATATATCATGAAAAGAAATCAAGTTAGCAATATGAATCTTAAACCTAAATATGAATCGACATCTACATCGACATGATCATCAAATGTGGATTTACACCCATAACCGGTTATCACTCTAAAAAATAATCTAATCAATCAATTAAAGAGTATGTGGGATAAGATCTCATTATATGATCTCATCATCCAATCTTAAAATCATCATGATGCACTTACTTAAGCCATAAATTCAATCATGTTGTCCACTCAAAATCACAATTTCTTTTCACAATTCATGGGCAAGCTCAATACTTTGAATTCATCATCAATAATTTTTTTATGATTATAATCAAATCTAAATCCCTTCTTCTAACACAAGGGGGTTGTAAACTAGTATACCACCACTATCAATATCAAAAAATCAAACACAAAACATTCAAATGTGTGTTAATCAAAAATGACTCCAACATCAATATCATATCATCTACAACTTTATGTCATCATAAAATACCATTATCTCACCTTTCGGACTCAACATTAAAATTGTAAGAAATTAAGGATGCTCCTTACGGTGCATTGGGAACCATTGCATCACCATTAAAAGTTAGATCCAAGATTCTCCACACCCTTATATATGTTATAGAAGGATAATTACAATATAACATCCTATTATAATTCCCTTGGATTATGTAAACACAAAATCATTTCTAGGTCTTAAAGACATACTAGCATTCATATGATTCCTAAGCAAGAAAACTAGTCATTGATGATTGTCGTTGGCCTCTTGTATTTATTTCTTGTTTTCTATTTGGTCTTACACACCCTACAACCTAGTCGGTATTTTACGTATTTATCTTATATGGATCCGTACACCAACACTCAACCAGAAAGGAGTGCCTAGGTGCCTCTGTCCCCTTTGGGCACCCCTGACCCTTTCCTACCTTACTCCCTCCTTTTGGATCTCTTTTATATTTTGGGAATATTTTTCAATTATGGGTCGACCCTCCAGCTTTTCAATTAGAAAATTCAAACATGGGAATCATATAAATACATAGCTATATGTTCAAAATCAAGGACTAATCACTAGGCATATACTATCATCAACTAATCTTGAATCCAAAGGCACATAAAGAACTTCAAGGTATCCATATAACATCCATTCAAGGGACAAGGGATGAAACTATGCATAGACAACATAGGAAGGGGAAGTTAATTTTTCCATCCACACATTCTATTACATTGCTACATCTAGATATAACACACTATCAAGTGCACTTGTAAAAGAGAATCCTTTGGCACAATTTCTACACACACTCACCAAAACTACATGGATTCTGAGATGTATTGCAGCGTGTTGAGCCCCTAAGAATAATAAGTAGTTGAGGCATGAAGGGTTTTGTCACACGATAGTAAGGCATAAAGGCTCGTGCAAAGTAACTTCAAAAATAGCGCAAAGGTTTGAGCCTAGGTAGAACAAGCTCGAGACTTAGCCGAATTTTAGACCAGAGTTAGAGTTATAATGAGAAACACATGGAGATGAAGCTAGGATTAATTGTAGATAAGACTAAATCACAGAGACCTACAGCCCAAGAAAATCCTACTTTATGATATGATTTTCATGCTAGGATTGAGAGCTATAAAGTAGAGTTAGTTATGGTGTAGTTGTCATTTTTCATGTTTAGGGTACTTAAGTATGGCGGGGCATGATGAAATTTGGCATACAGCCTTCTCTTGAGTGATGAATAGGCGGTGGAGGAAAATTCCCCACCAATATCTTGATATGTATTAATTTTCACGATACAAGAGGAAGGAGAGAGCTTGAAGAGAGAGAGATGTGAGAGAATGTTGTTGGAACTTCTTGAGAAGAGTGTTTGTAGGGTTAGAATACTATTCTATTGATGTATCTAGGTCTATTTATGGTCCTTATGATGTATTTAGCTACTTTAACAGTGGTGGATTAATACAATAGTGTTTATACTAAATATCAGTGCCCATGGATCGAAATATTTTTATTCTTTATTTTGTTAATGGTTCAAATTTGATTCATACTTATTGTTCTTAATGCTCATAGTCATAATATTGTTCATCCATACTTGGGTCTAGTTCTTTATTCTTGTTATAAGATGTATGCATTTACTATTGTGCACTAATTTTTCATTCATTGTAAGATTATTGACAAATCTCACATAGAAGAGGGTCATAACATCTTTACACACTTCAGTGAGTGCCCAGTTTAGGTTGGGTGATATACTGATGCACTTGGGAACTAAAGGGTTAGGAAAAGTGACTACATCTTGGTTCCATTACCAGGGACCTCTTTTGAAGATGTTGCAAGAATGGCGTGTAGTGGTAGAATTCTTGACCTTGGTCAGTGTGGAGACTTGGCTTAAGAATATAGAGGATGAGTTTCCACAGAGATTCAAAACTAGACCTAATTTTGATGCACGTAAATGGGTAGAGGAGCATTTGCATCATGGGCTCTATGAGACGTTCTTTTTATGTTTCCCAGATAACTATATTAATGGTTTTCCATGTATTCATCAAGGAAGAGTTGGTATTATCGACCTAGTGTTTGGACCCAAGAATATTATCCATGATTACATGATGCTAATCTGATCAGACTCATTCTATTGATTTTTGGTGGAGTGGTGTGTTGACTAGATACATTTTGGAGTACGAGTTTGACTTATTCTTTCCAAGAGGTTACTAAGTTTGAGTTCTTGTGAGAAATGAGAGAATATTTCTTGTGTGCTTTATTGTTATCCATTAAGATCTTGATCATCACTCTGAGTTTAAAAGTGTTTCCTATGGCTAGCTAAACTCCCACTGGGCATGGGGTGCAAAAATAGGTGCGGTAAGAAATGGAAGATCCTATGGCATAAACCGAGAGAGAGGAAATGTGTATCAAGTATAATAAAGTGTGGGAGAGAGAATTGGTAAAATGACATGAGATTGTAGGAGTGATGGATGTATGGAGGTAGATGTTGTAGGAAGGATTTGAGGTTTAGGAAGAGGATGTGGAACTTGAGCAGTCTGTGCTAACCCATCTTGGTAAGAATGGAAGGAGATCCCCTTTGCTTCTGATGAGATCTTGTTGTATGAAGAAAGGAGATAGACCATAGGAATGCATTTGAACCCACCTAGTGACCTAACCCTTATGCTTAGTTTTCCAATTCTTGAGACAAGTATTTCTATTTCAGGTATGTGTTGGTGTTGGTAAGCGAGAAATATAGGGTAGATATCATTTTTAATTAAATTCATCTATGACTGTAGAAATTTCATGTGTTTGTTGGTATCCCATCAGGTGTGTCATTTGGAAAAGGTTTGGGTGCACAGAGCGTGGGTATCACATCTAGAAGTAGTTCAACTTCACATACTGTTGGAGATCATTTTAGCACTACAGTAGGAATGCAGAGTAGTACTACTTCAGGCCCTATACTTGCTACACGAGGAGGATTTAATGGATCTAGAGGTTCAAGAGTTAGTAGAACTTATGGATCTGGTGGTGGAGGAAACACAAGAGGGAATCAGTGTTTTGGATCTGGTGTGTAAGGACCATAACCCCATTAGCATGTATTTTAAGAGATGTCTATACATTTACCTAATTATAAATGTGTTGAGGATGTTGCAGAGCATGTACAAAAGTGTGAATTTCTATGGCATGCTAAGGGAATCACTACCCCAAAATAGAAGGTGAGCCAATTAACAACTTCATTTCGGGGTACACACATAGTTTATATAGAAAGTATGACCCCATAATATGGCAAAGGATTATAATGCACTATGTGATGCCTTCTTGGTAGAATTTCATATTCCTAAATTTGAGAAAAAGAGCATCAATGCACTCAAGGAGATTCAATAGGTATGGTTGAGAGTGTATGGGATTATGATCCATTCTCAGTAAGACTCTCTTGTGGAATTTATCTTATGATATCCATCCTTCTCAAAGATGCTTAGTGGTTTTTGAAAGCTTGATAACACCTTTTAGATGAGTTCTTTCACATAAGAATTTCACAAATCCGTGTGAAGCCTTGGAGGTTTCTCTATGTGGTGAGGCTGTTGGAAGCGTTTATCTTGGGCTAAGTACCTTTTTGGAGGTATAGAACATGAGACTTACAAGTGGAATTTGGTGTGCGATCATGAAGTAGAAGGACACACAAAGGCTAGTTTCCTTAAAAGTTGGTGTGTGCTATATCATTATATTTTGAAATCTTTCACAAGCATCATGATCCAAGTAGATTCTAATTGTTACAACACATGTTCCATAAGAATGTGTCCTATTATTGTAAGATTTGTACATATACTACTCATGATATGAAGGATTTTCAGTTGATACATCAAATTCATGATGCAATTGATATTGGTGTGTGCCAAACTAGTGTTGTAAAAGTTCTAAAAAGAGGGGCTTCAGCATGAAGGCTGTGAAGATGGAGGAGGAAGGGGAATAATTTTTTGTAGAGGATTCAACCATCATGGTGGTTATGATAGACAAAAGAGTGACCTCCCCATGGAACTTGTTTCAATTATGGGTCTATGAATCACTACAAATGTAAATTCCCATATTTTCTGTAATGCTCGTGGTGTGGAAAGAAACAAAGTACGAGATGAGACAGAATCAAAAGAATGACAAGGGTTCAAGAATGGTTAGATTGAAGTGTACTAAACCCATGTTCATGCCTCGTAGGGTCTAATTATGAGTTGGATCCTCGTATTAGTAACTAGACTTAGTGAAGTTGCATCCGGTGAGAAATACCGAAGTAGAGGCCTCTCATTACAAGATAAGAAGTATTGTTTAGAATGTACCCTGATCTCGACTTATAAAAGGAGGATTACCAAGAGACTATGGAGGTTATTATAAGTCTACAAGGAGAGATCCAATGCTTGAAGGATCAGTCACGAAGTTAGAGTAGGAAAATAATGTTGAGATCCCTTAGAAAGACGTTGATGATTTCAAAGAGGTATGTAATATGTTGCACGAGGAAAATAGCATTCCTCTATTAGGGGAGTGGTTGAGAAGAATGATACCTTTCACTTTGAAAGTGAGTGCAAGAGGCAAATCTTGCATGCTAATTTTCCCCCTCATATTCTTGATTATGATAAGGAAATCATGTTGAATGCGGTAGTTGATGGGTGGATCCTGAGTAATATACTAATTGACATGAGTGTAGAGGTTAATGTTCTTACTTTGGATGCATGGAATCAGATGGGGAGACCACCATTACAACCATACTCAAATGTGTTATACATGGTGAATAGAACTAAATATACACCCATTGTATTTTTGAAGAATGCTTCCATAACCATTCAAGGGGCCAAGTTCACTAGGGATTTTGAAGTCTTAGCACTTTTCCAGAAGATAGTTTTCCAACATTACTTGGACACCCTTGGTGTTATGTGAATAATGTTTATTTGTGCTTCAATAAGGGATACATCAATTTTGAGAACAAGAAGAAGAACCTAATTATTCCTCTAATAGATGGGAGGTATGAACCTTATGTAGAAACTTTGAGTGAAGAGGACATGGATTAAAATTATGTGTGGACCATCGAGACCCGATGATGTTATTTAACCATCAAGAGAATGAGTCATTCAGTGGGATAATGCTCACCATGAGTGATATAACTAGCATTGCATGTGATAATTAGGTGCATGGGACTTATGAGTTAGTTGAGAAAGAATTGAAGGGCATAGTGACTCAAGTTGTTAAGGCGTGTTTGGTTAGGATTACGAGAGGACAGCTTACCAAGTTACACTGGAGAAGGTAACCTTGATGTCTTTTTGTGTGCTATAGAAGTCCAGTGGGCCTATGAAGTATAACAGAGGAATATGATTTTTTATACCTTCCATGGAATAGGTTCACGTTGGTGGATGACCCATCAGAATAATCTTATAGAGTGGTGCAAAGTAAGAATTGCATTCTCTATTAGATTTCTCCGGAACAATGCACCTTCAAAGATATATAACTATTATGGGAAGGAATCCTCCTCGTACCACATTCAGGGATGTGAGAATGTTTAGATGGAATTATTAGAAGCTTTACTCCCTTCACTCTGGGTGCATAAGTTCTATTCCACCTTGTAAGGTTATGCACGTGCATGGTATGTCTATTCAGAGTTACAACCTCATCAAATAAATTAGCAAGAGTTGATGACATGTGTTATTCAGACCTTTGAGTATCTATCTTCTAAGCCATCAATTAATTAAGATTTGTAGGTATTTAAGAACCTTAATCTAGGAGATAATCTTGAAGCTAAGGACCTCATCCTATATTTTCTAGGGGATCCTGATTTGGAGGCACACTTTAAAGATAAAGAAACAAATGAAGTACAGTTTGAGCGCGCCTGCATAGAAAAAGAGAAATGAAAAATGGTATACCTTATAAATGATGAGGAAATAGAGAACCTATATTTTGATCATACATAAGGTACACGTGAATTATTTCATAGTGTAGATAATAGGGCACACACCTACCATAAGTCCTTGAAGAAAAATAAGGTCAACATTGACACATGACAACCAAAAGAAGAAGTCATTGGTGATTACTGGACATACCAAGAGGTTTAAAAGATAATTGAACTACTGCATCCCATATGGATACTTTGAATAGAAATGGGTTCATCACTCATTGGGATATATTAGGATTAATTTTAAGGAAAGTGTGCAATGATTAGGAAAATTCCTTATAGGAAGAACCATAATCTATGTGAGAAAGTGAAAGAAGAGATTGATAAAATGTTGGAATTTGGGATCATTGAGGTCATTGAAGATTTTGAATGGGTTATCCCAATGGTGATTAGTATCAATAAATATGGGAGGATAAGGATCTGTGTGGACTACAAAGATTTGAATGTTGCATGTGTGATAGATCCTTTTCCAATGCCTTTTACTAAGGAAATCTTGGAGGGTGTAATAGGGTGTGAAATATACTCTTTTACAGATGGATTCTTAGGGTATCACCAGGTAAGGATTACAAAAGAAGACCAAGAGAATACTACTTTCACCATTGAATGGGGAAGTTTTTCTTACACGGTTATGCCCTTTGGACTTAAGAATGTGCCTACTATATTTTCACGCATTGTGGTGCAAGCATTTCAAGAATTTATTCATAAGTTTTTACAAGTCTACCTAGATGATTGGACAGTGTATGGATTAGTGAAAGATCATTACAACAACTTGAGATTGATATTTGAGAGGTGTAGGTAGTTAAGTATCTCTCTAAACATTAAGAAATGTGTCTTTTCTACTCCTTTTGGCACATTGCTAGGTCATATTATTTGTAAGGAAGGTTTATTGGTGGATCTTGCTAAAGTTACTATTATTTTGGGTTTGGAGGAGCCTACCAATTGAAGTGCAATGCGTATATTTTTGGGGCGTATGGGTTTCTACATAAAATTCATCAAAGGCTATGCCAGGGCTACCACATGTTTTTAAGAACTATTGAGGCATAAGGGAATATTTCACTGGGACAAGGTGCAACAGCAACTTTTGATACGTTGAAGGAGAAGCTTACCATTGTGCCCATTTTGCGCTTTCCCTCTTGGGATAAGCCCTTTCATGTGCATGTAGATGCATCAATAATGTCAATAGGAGTGGTTATAACACAAATCAAAGAATATATTTTTGACCACCCTTTTTGTTTTTGAAGAAGAATGTTAACTCCAACTAAGCAGAATTACACAACAATGAAGCATAAAGTGTTGTCTATGATTTATGCACTGCATAAGTTTAGGAATTACTTATTAACACATATCATGTGACACTTAAGTATTTGGTTGGTAAAAAATCCTATTTTACAGGGGGTGCATATGCCATTGGATCTTGTTATTTCAAGATTTTGAATTTTTAGTCATAGTAAAACCAGGGAAGAGAAATTTAGGACCTGACCATATTTTAAGAATTAATTTAGGGAAGATAAGAAGAGCATTGAAGATATAGTTCCAAATGTACAATTTTTTAGAATACAATGTGTGACCTTTAATTTGGAGGATATTTCCATCTTTTAATGAACAAGTGTGGCACTTAACAGAATGAAGAGTATAGAAAGAGAACAACTTTCCATTCACATTGCACCTTATATGTTGATTAGTGGAGATCAAAACAAACTTATTCGAGATGATATTTTATGCCGTTTGTACTCAAACATGATCATGTGGGTATTATGGAGGAAGCTCATGGAGGGATTATTAGTAGAAACTATGCAGGGTGAGCCACCAGGCACAAGATTTTGATCACTAGTTTGTGGTGGGAAATATTATACAAGAATTTCCAAGAATATGCCAAGAGATGTGATAATTTCCCGTGCCTTGGGAAGCTTGGTCATAGATATGAAATGCCATTGAGTCTTACAAAAAGTGCATAACCTTTTGAAAATGGGAAATTGACTTTGTGGGCCATATTTCCTTAGAAAAAACACTCTTTCCATATGACCAATCTCATTACAATTGTAACATACTACTGAATTCTATGTCTTGAAACCTCCATCTTGACTAGGTGAATCATACAAGAAATACCTAATAGTGTGACCTTGTTCATTACAATTATAGCATACTATTATTTTAGAAAATTCACTTCTATTGTCTCTCTAAGTTTGAGAGTATCTACAAGATCTTTTAAATTCTCTAGCCTTATGAACAAATGCATTACAAGTAAAACAATGACCATTGAAATTTCTCTCATACCTTGAGGCATTAGGTTACCAAATATATCTTGGCTTAACATTTTCCTTGATGAGTGTATGATTCTTATCTTCCTTGAATATAGGTTCACCTTTTTATTTTCTTGGAATCATGTCTTCTTGCTTCAATTATTTTCCTTTGGATTCTTCTTTAAACCCTAAACAAATTGTATCACCTGCTACCTTTTGTTTGCCAAGTAGATCATCTAGGTATTTTTCACTTTTCTCAAATTTTTGAAATGACATGGTCTTCTTGCTAGAATCTATAAGCTTAGCCCTTAAAAATCCAGGTCTTATTCATATTTTAAACACAAACTTTCTTTATCTTACAAATTTGAAATAAGATACTTTACCTTTTCTTATAGCAATCTGATTGACTCATTTTTCTTGGTAGATTTAGACACATATTTTTCATCTAGCTTATGAAACTAATTTTCATATTCCTTGATCTACAAACTCATCTTTTGGTTCTCTTTCTCAACATGCTTTAGTTCTCTTTTGATGCTCTCAAAAATCATCTTTTTATCCTCATCATATTCATCAAAATAACTACAATAACCTGAAATAAAATCTCCTAACAAAGAAGATCCATCACTGGAAGACCTCATAGCTTCTTTAGTCATGAACAATGCCTCATTTCCAATATCCTCATAATCAAATTTAGATTTAGAATCTGAAACACCACTACTAGCATCGACAAACAATCATCCTTATTTGTGTAGAAACTTTTCTTGTCCTTATTCTTATAGTTAAACCTCTTAAAGTTTTTCTTACCTTTACCAAACTTGTGATCCTTATTTTTAGGTTCAGCCTCATGATCCTCATCATCATCCTCCTTCTCATGCCTATGAGGAAACTTGGCAGAAAAATGTCCTACTTACCAAATCCATGCTTCAATCTTCTAGCCACCATAACAAAGAGCTCTTCATCTTTAATCTCAAGGATGGCATCATCATCCTTTACCTTCTTTAATTTATATTTCATTTCTGATTTGAATGTAACTTCTTTCTTAGCTGATTTGGAGTCACCTATCCTCATTTCATAGGTTGTCAAGGTGTCATACAACTCATCCAATTTTAAGGTAGTTATATCATTTTCTTATTCAATAATAGACAATTTGGAATAAAATCTATAATTTATTGACCTCAAAAAATTTTGAAAAACAACTTATTATTTCACATCATATCCTAACCCTTTCATGTTATTAACAACTTTATCAACTCTAAGAAGATATGCAATAATGGACTCATTATCACTCATCTTAAGACCTTCAAACTGATTTCTAAAGGTTTGGAGCTTTGCAATTTTTACCTTTATGTCACCTTCATATAGAACTTGTAGTTTATCCCATGCTTCCTTTGCTAATTTTCAATGCATCACTTTTCCCATCTCTGATTCTCTAAGGCCACTTATGATAGAATTAAAAGCTTTTGAATTATTGGTGTATGCCCTCTTTTCATCCTCAGTAGTTAGAGATGTGGTAGGAGGATTATATCCATGATCCACAGTATTCCAAACATCAAACCATTGATCCATGATAAATTAATTCATCCTCAATCTCAAAAATTATAATTCACTCCATCAAACACTGGTGCCTTTCCAAAGACTATACTTATCACTTGATTTTTCTTTAAGGATCTCCTTTTAAGCTTTCAAACTTCTCCAAAAGGACATGCTATGATACTATTTTTAGAAGCAAAATGAACTAAGAGGGAGGGGTGGATAAGTCCTTACAAAAAAATTAAATTCATATTTCAGATTTTCATATTCAAATACTCACAAACATTCAACCATCCATATATGTGTGTATATAATCAATTATCACATGTGTAAGAAACCATAAGAAAGATATCAACACAAGACAAAATATATAAGTGGGAAACCCTCAAAGGGAAGAAAACCAATGGAAAAACAATATTTATAGTGATATATTTCAAATTTAGTGAGGCACCAACCCCACAAGGAGCACCAAACCCTATTTTAGTAAAGGTACAACCCTACAAGAGCACCAACCCCTAATTTTGTGAAGCACCAACTCCACAAGGAGGATAAAATCCCCCAAGATTATTAAACACCCAATTAACCACATTATTATGATATTCTATTTGATTTATTTCTTCCATAACTAATAGATACCAATGGTTCATCTCGCACTTCTTCAAACCCTCATTAAACCCTAGGTGTCCAATCATTCACAAATTAGCTCTTCCTTCACTTCTCAAGTCTTCAAACACTTGCAAAAATTATTTATGATCTTCCTTGACCTATCACACACCTTATATGATCTCAATTCATGCTCACACACCTACAAAACAACTTCACCTAGGTCACACTTCTTGCACACACACAACTAGCTCCAAAAAGTACCCAAAACAATGCTTTTATAAGATCCTTTACATTTCAAATTCAACAAAAAAATTTCCATCCTTTGGCTCAACCCATGCATCATAAAAATCCCAAATTTAAAATATAACAGTCACAAGTTACCCAAGTAGGTCAGCCTATCCAAAAACATCATTTCATGCTCCAAAAATGGTCAAATCCCTATAAGCACAAAGAGAAAAATGCCCTAACATAAAAACCATAATAAATCACCACACACATTTAAATTAACATTTAAAAATCATAAATGGTCACAATTTATCTCAACCAATAAAATTATTTCATTTAATGGGCCCAGTGTTCTTTGTACTTCTCAAAATAGTTATTTCCTACACCCTTCAGGACCCTGAAAACTTCTTTATGCCACTATATCACTTCAAAACATCCAAAGTATTTCATGTGACCACTCAATGGAAATTTAATAACATGTAAAAAAATTCTAAGAAATTTATAATTCATGAAACAATCACCGATCAAACCTTATCCACTTTTTTGTTCACCAAATCAACCTACCCAAAACGCTATTTTCAAATATCGGATGGTTAACACCTTTATAGGAAGAACCAAGATATATAAATGGATTAATTGGATGAAAAATTCATTCTTATTCACACTATAGGTAATATAAAGCATAAATTAATCCATTTCATGTTTAAATCAACTCAAAACATCCAGAAATCATGTCTTGTCTGCACCAGCAAAAATATTCTTTTCTAAAAACTGACCTGGAGACCATAGAAAATACCATCATCCTAAAAAAACATTATATAATTAGAAATATATCTAAATATTCTTTCCAAAACAACTTTAATAACCTGATAATTACATTTGTATTTCCAATTATTCCCATTTTACTAAACACTACTTTTTATGGCCTCAAAATTACCCTATGACCAAATCGGCCTTAATGGAGCTCATTTGATCATGTAACTACATCAACATACCTGAAACATATTTTTACATCAATAAAAACTCACGGAAATTCCAAAATGTCAATTTAGCCTCCAACTCCTTTAGACAACCTTGTCCAAAAACACTTTTCTTCATAAACTAACTTGTTTGAGTGGGGCCCACTTATCACCACAACCTCTACCATACCTTTCTGGAAATATTATGGAGTCCTATATAGTTTAAAATAATCATCCATGCACTAAGAATCAATTATGGCTATTTAGGGATCAGTTATTGCATACCACTTTTAAGCTAGGGTTTTAAACACATAAAAAGTTGTTTACCTTCTTAACACTCGCTAATAAAAACATGATGATGGAAAGACCTCATTATTTATATGAAACATTTCAGAATCAATGTAGAATGATCCCTAAAATCCAAAATGTCCCATACAAAGCACACAATTTAGGGTGAGCATCAAAAGATCCAATTCAAACTGAAAATGCACTAGTCCTTTACCATATCTCACCAAAACCGACATAGCCTGCAAAACTCTCACCGTAACATCCTAAAAATTTCTAAATGCACCATGACACATCACACTAACTCCTAAAATCATCATAATGTCATTTCCATACCTCAAATCATCCACACACTAAAATTCCATAGCTACCCCTTAGGGTTTTACACTATAGAAGCTAGGGTCAACTGGAAAAACACAGGAACACATCGTGAATTCACTCTCAATGACCCAAACATACCTATCATAGTCTTATATACTTGAATGCATGTATATTGTATCTCATATAGCTCTAAAAATCAATATCACACCTCCTAAGCATCCAAATGAACACCGAAACATGGTGAATCACCTATATCTGCACCCTACAATTGATTTGGTGCCTAAGCACTCTCTAAACATTCCATATAAAATTAAAACATGATTCTTGAGTCACAAAGAAGTTCATACCATCATGCAACATCACCTAAGCACTTGGATGGGCTTGCAAGAGTAAGTAATCCTCATTGAATCTCTTTGTATCATCAAGTACACATCTGAACCATCATGTAAACATCATTTGACCCTACTCCAACATTCAATTTTTCATCAATGTGGTTTTTCATCAATGAAAATATATATAGGACTGCATACCAACAATAATAGCTAAGGAAATATATTCTTCTCTAGTGCAAGCTATGCATCATGAGTTTTAACCCTATTTATGATGAGGTTACTAAGACTGAAATTAGTTCTCTTTATCACAATACTCATGTTGATGATGATATTCAAAGAATGATTTTAGCCCATGAATGTAAAATTCCTACTCATTTCTCCCGTTCTTCTTTTAGTATCATTTTTAGAGAGCAAATCACTTTTGGTTGTACTCATTGTTATTCCATAGCACTAGGAATACTCCACCTTATTATTTTTCTCTTGAAACTACCGATTATCTTATTATTGATTATATTCTAGTAGAAATTTTATATACTATAGTGTGAACATTTGCAACTCACGTTGGAATGGGTCTAAGATTGTGAGTGATCTATGAAGATCTTATAAGTATTGGGATATGGTCAAATTCCATATTATGTGGAAATTGACTTCCTATATATGTAATGCTCAAACAATGAATAAGATATTCGAGTTTTCTTTTCAATGTGATTGTTCAGTATTTAACAGTGGCATCAGAGCAGCAAATTCTCTTGCCTATGCGTGGAGTTCTGTCTCTTCTACTGTATGGAGGAGAATTACCAGTAACCTACAATTGGCCCACGTGGGAGGAGATTTGATAGATCTGTGTGGAGTTAGTAGAAACTTTTGCATGCTATGCTGAGTAGAGAAGAGAGAAAACCCACGTGGTGGAAAAGGAGCAGTCTGAATTCATCTGCATGGGAGGAGATTCAGGGACTCTACGCGTGAAGGATTTTTTTGACAAGAGCATCAACAACCAATAAAAAAATGTGGATCCTTGGTAAACTGCGTTAATGTTTTGTTAGTCTATTTTAAATTACTTTATTTTTCTTTAATAAAGACAAAGTATTTATTTCTAATGTATAGCCTTCAGCTATATTAGAAATTAGAATAGAATATTGTCAAAATATCCATGTAAAATTTAAAAAGTAATTTGTTCTTATTACTTTTTAAATACATAGTGTAAATCAGGAGCAATATCGGTTGAAACCGACTCCCCTAAGAGTGCATTTTCAGTCGAAACCGACGCTCTAAGGTATAATGGACATTCCACTAGACAAATTCAATGGATTGAACTTTCACACCTGGAAAGTCAAAATCCAAATGCAATTAATGCATAAGAATCTATGGAGGATTGTATCAGGAGATGAATCAAAACCCACAGACACTGCAAAACTAATAGAGTGGGAAACAAGGGATGATAAGGAAAAAGCAATAATAGGACTTGCCCTATCAGATACTGAGCTACACTATGTGGATCTGGAAAAATCCTCAAAAACAATTTGGGAACTACTCAACAAAACTTTTGGCTCAAATGCAGTCAATGCTAAATTTTCACTAAAACTGCAACTATTCAAACTCAAGATGAATGAAAATGTGACAATGTCAAGCCACATTAATGAACTAAGATCACTCATAAGGAAACTTGCAGAAGTAAAAGTCTGTAATAGAAGATGAAGATGCTAAAGCCATACTTCTAAACAGTCTTCCTCCTAAGTATAGTAATGTTGTGTTCACTCTCGACAAATGCCCACACAATCACTTGAAGACATGATATCTGCACTTCTAAGTGAAGAGAAAAGAACAAAAGAAGATGTAAAAGAAGAAACTACTTTGTTTGTTAAAAAGAGATACAAGAATTTTCCTAAAAACAAAGAAGACCCTGAATGCTTCTATTGCAAGAAAAAAGGACACACATATACATATTGCAGAATTCGAGCTAAAGATCTACTCAATGGAAATCTTAAACCAAATGAAGCAAATGTTGTTGTGGAAGAAGAATCAGAATATGAAGAAGAACCGGCACCAGAAGAACTTGACTACAATTCCGATGACTTTCTATTCTAAATAAAGATCTCAGAGGCTGGAGGCAAGGAGGAGGAGGCTGATCAACATCTCTTGTTAGTCACCAACAAAGAGACTGCTTCAAATGTATTGGTGACCTCCTTTATTTCAGTTGTGTGTTTTTTTCTGCTATAATAAAGAACATAAGTGATATTCCTATTCATATTTGTAATAATCTCCTTCTATGTGAAAAATGATGAGGGCCAATGATAGTACTGCATATCATGATGTGGTTGTAGGTAAACCATCTGTAAAACCTTCATACATGGTTTGTGGTAAACCATATGTAAAAACCACCATTCTCGGTTGTTGGTTAGCCATATGTAAAACCATCATTCTAGGTTTGTGATTATCCTTTGAAAATCACCAGTATCATGAAAGTAGATGCAGGTACATGATCTAGGTTTTCCCCATGTTCACACTAAGGGGGTGATTGTTAGAAATCTTATATACTATAGTGTGAACATTTACAACTCACGTTGGAATGGGTCTAAGATTT
Source organism: Taxus wallichiana var. yunnanensis (assembly GCA_018340775.1). Classification (NCBI taxonomy): domain Eukaryota; kingdom Viridiplantae; phylum Streptophyta; class Pinopsida; order Cupressales; family Taxaceae; genus Taxus; species Taxus wallichiana. The sequence goes on from CM031238.1 coordinate 455,124,952, forward strand.
TGAGTGATCTATGAAGATCTTATAAGTATTGGGATATGGTCAAATTCCATATTATGTGGAAATTTACTTCCTATATATGTAATGCTCAAACAGTGAATAAGATATTCAAGTTTTCTTTTCAATGTGATTGTTTAGTATTTAATATATTCTTAGTCTTAATTGTGATAATGTAGCTAAAATTAATGATGAAAAAATATATTTGCATGATGTTATTTATCTTACTAGTCGGGATGACTATACATTTGTATCTAATAATTCTCCTATTTCTTAACACGCTTATAATGATTATAAAGATACATGTCTTGATAATTTTTATCCTACTTCACTTTATGTTTATGATTTTCTTGATGGAATAATTACACCAAACTTTGTCCGACAATAATGATATGTCGAGCATGAACAAGTTAGTAGCGATTCTACTTCACTTAAGACTACTAAATGTGAATTTTCCACTCTGCTTTCATCTACTTTTGAGATTGCCTCTACTAGCATTCATAATGATTCTTCCATTCATACTAGTTCACCTATTATGTTTTCTTCGATTCTACTACTAGTGCTTGACTAATATTCCATCTCTCTCCTCTTCTCCCTCTTGCAATGATATTCATGTTGCTTATTCTATTCCATCTAGTGTACCACCTCTTATTTCCTTTACACCTACTTCTAGTATTCATATCGCATCTTCGCCTTCTACTTATTCTTCTCACATTCCCATGATCACTCATAATGGAAATATTTAACCACTCAATGTACCTCTCACATCCTCTACTATCTTGCCACATGATATTTGATCACTTATGCATGCTCTTGGACAGTTATGATCTCAATTCCAATCTCTCACTCTTGAAAGAAAGATATATTATGCTTTTATTGATAACAATTATTTACATGGAAATCTCATTCCAAAGAAAACTCACAATTCAACATTTTCTAAGGATTTCATCAGTCCTACCTTTTCAAACTTTAATGGTACTAGCAATCCATATCTATATCTCAAGCATTATTTTTAGGTATGGATTCTTATACGAAAGATCAATTATTGCTAAAAGCCTTCCATCATAGTCTTGTCGATGAAGTTATTCAATGTTACACTCATTTATCTTTTGGGTCTATTAACAAATTTTGTGAAATGGAAGATGATCTTCCTCAACTCTTTATGTTAAACAATGGTCCTAGAGTCACACATGATTGTTTACCTAGCTTGCATAAGGGTAAAACAAAATCTATTTAGGACTACATATTATGCTTCAATGCTTGCATGCATCAGCTAGTATTTCAGCCTATTGATCTAGAAAATAAATTCATATTTTGTCATGGCTTGATTCCTACTCTAAAAAAAATTACAATATGATACATGTGAATCATTTACAATCTTATGCTACAAAGTTATCGATCTAGAACAAGATTTAATTTCTACACATGTTATAGATCCCCCGTATTTTAGTTCTTCTCCACTTCCATATGTGAAACATCCTCTAAGGTCTCCATCTCCTCTAGCTCACAAGCATGTTCCATCTCCTCCATCACAATCCTCCATCTCCACCACTGGGTCATTCTCCACATAAGTCTTCAATATCTCCTACTCAAATTATATTAGGCATCATGATGTGCTACGTGATTTACTCAATAAACACTTAATTCACTTGGATTCTAATTAGCATCATCCTCCACATCACTTGTATCACCAACGTGATCATCCTTATTGTAATTATCATCACATCAATGGACCTTGTGATAGTGATTTTTATGCCCTTAATGACACATTATAACAATTAGAAGATAAGGGTGTCATTTTCTTTGGATTTTATTGTCATGAGTTGTCGATCTCTCTAATTCCATGCAAGTGTAATGCTACTCAAATTCACTTATCTCCTTCTTCTTCTAAATTTTTTGTTTGTCCACTTCCTAATATCATCATTCATGCATGAACTCCACCTCATTCATCCACCGATACACCATCTCATCTGTTGTGTAGTGATCATCCTTCACATTGGATTATTAAGATGTCAACATCTATAATTTCCACCATTACATCCCCCATAATTGGCACCATATCATTAAACATTCAGTTTCACTCATAAACTCATGCTTCTTCTAATTCACATGCTTCCACCACTCTGCACTCGCTTAATATTTGGTAGATGATTATGCTCACCTCACCACCCAATGGTGCACTTGTGTTCTTATGGTTCTTACATGAATTTTGAGGGATATGTTATAATAAGAACCCAACTCCATATTTTTGCTCCACACTTTATTGATCTATCTATCTAATGTACACTATCAAACCACTTCCTCATGACACACTCTTGTTTTATGGTTAACTCTTGATTACAAAAAGGTATTATATAAATGAACCTCATCACTCATATACACATGATGGGGGCATATCTGTTCTTCCCCCTCTTCATCATACTAACACGCAATTACATACAATTTCAAAACCATTTCATTCATAATGTTCTTTCACATCAATAATTTTATACATACAACTATTACCATTTATTTTTATCCATACATACAATACAATTTTCCACTTATCTATCTATTTCCTAATCAACATCATCGTCCATTAATGAATATAATGATTTACATAATGTAAATAAAATATCTACATATGGACAACAATCATTGCATCACATATCAAAGAACATCAATACCATACAATGATATCAAATCCATATATATATATATATATATATATATATATATATCCAAAAATAATAATTACGAAATGAAATAGGTGGAGGGCAAGCCCCATGCATCACTACATAAATACATATCATACATCATCATCACTATCATTATATACAATAATGAGAGCTCTAGAACTAAACCGTTGTCCACTCAATCTATATCATTGATCGTGGCCCCTATATCTATCTATTTATCTGTTTAATTAATCCAAATCGACCGATTGTTCCAAAAATGGCCCTATAACTCCACACACCTCATGAATACATCCTATGCTAAGGATCCTCCACCTGCACCCTCCCAAACCCACTTGATTCTCTACCCACGCCTCGTCTCACTTTGTCAACAACATGGTACATTTAGATGTTGCTATCACCACTAGATCAAAAAATGAGCTTACTCAAATTGCAATACTATCCATTCTCTCTAACATCCCATATCTAATGAGCACATCATTGGGAAAATTCCACGTAAGTGTATGAATCAATGTCTCAAAAATCAGTGACGAATAAACATCCCCTAAAACCATTCATGAACAATGTTAGTTACTACACATGATAACCATAATCCAACAATTAAGTAACAAATAAATATTCATGCTCTATTATCGCCACCGCTATGCCATCACCATCGAGGAAGGTCCCTACCTCTCTACTCCTCCAACTAGTGGTACTCCCACCACATCCACAATAATCTGGAAAAAATAACACCCATCGATTGTGCTACCCACCATGAGTTATATGCCTCAATACATCCTACGTCAAATCAACTTGTATCAAATCTATTTCTACATTTTCCTCATCCGAGAATAAGGGCGGTAGTTGTACTCTTGTGGGTCCTAGTCTTGTCCATGGTCTCCTTGGTGCTCTAGTGGCTCACAACCGTACATACAACTCTAAGGGTACATCCTAACCAATACCAAACTATCGTGATACATGCTCCACCAAAAACAAATTGGCCACCCCAGAAAATGATCCTCTAACCACATTGTATAATGGATACATTGCAGCTCCACCCCATCCTTTGGTCACCCACAATATACTCAATATGCCCTCCTATAATGGTACTTGGCCCCATACGATCCAACATGGACCTATAAGTAGTAATATTCAGTGTCCTACTCTACATACTATTCCACATTGTTAAAATATATCACGCCTAACCCAATCATCCAGGGCCCACCGAGTGGCCTCAATATCATAATTTTCTCATAGGCCCATATATGTAATAACATGGTAGCTCCAAGCCTACCCCTATGGTCTTCCTACATGAAACTATATAAATATCTTTAAAAATGGGGTATTACACATCGCCCTTATACATACTCCGATACCTTTCACTGTATACAATGACATATATCATGTATCTTATACAAGATGCCTACACATCCACCCTCCACTGCCACGGATGAATTAATCACAACTACAATAAAATTCCACAATCATGGAACACCTAATCTCAATATCACATATAGGATAATATGGGTCTTAATATATAACATTTTCCCTATAAAATACCACCTAATTTCCAACATATGTCTCTGTGAATCCTCCATTGTCATCACCAACCCTCTCGCCCCATAACTAGTTGCAATATGCAATATAAATCCTCAAGGGTCACCATCATCTCCTTGAAAGAAAACCAAAAGGTATAAGTATCTGCACTCCATCTCTCACATAAGGCAAGTAATCATTGGAATATTATGGGGTACCTCCCCCAATCTAGTTGTGTGCGATCGACATAGTCTAATACATCCCAATCTACATCTAATAGGCCTAATCCTAACAACATACTTAAGTGTCGACCTCCATAGAACTCTCTTGAATGGATATCCCTCTACACAACACAAACACAACATTAACACCTTGTATACATCAAAAAGAAACTACTACTAACATTATAAAGCACCAATTTTCACATTCATCGCATTCTGGGCTCAAAATAGCCTCATGGGTAACCAGTGCTAAGGAACAGGATGCAGGTGCCCAAGAGTAGGTCACCAATTCCTAGATATGGGAACTAGCATCCTAAAGAATGTTAGCACCTTGGCCACTCTTGCCTAGGTCATAAATTCCTAAAAATTCAAAAACCCAACTTTTGTAAAAATTCAAAAAAGTGAGCTCATTTTTACACATTTTTCAATTATAATCATACTTACCAACTCAGCTATCATTTTTGATGCCATAGCCACCACCACCATCTCGAATCGACTCAATCTCATTGCTCTAATTTTCGGCATATTCACACACTCAAATTTCAAAATCACACTCATTCAAGGTTAAAATGAAGTTACTATTCACCTTTTACTATTACTATTTATAACAAGTTTCAATTTTTCACTTGGCTATAGTTACTATTTGCACATATTCTTCCAATTAATACATGCCACACATTTTTGCTCATATCTTGAGCTCCACTACTCTATTTTATCCCCTATTAATGCCATTTATTTTAGAATTTATGTTATTATCATATGATACACATTCCACAACATTATATTCAATCTTGTACATATTCAATTTGATATACACATAATCTTGTGACATTTAATTCCTTCACATCTACTTTTGGCTCAACGTTCATTCTTACTATCACTCCCCTTTCACCGAAATGGGGAATATAATCAGGAGCACCTTATGATCCTCCTCACATTGCTACATGATGATTTTAGATTTCTAATTTGTCATTTTATAAACTTTACTAATACAAGTATGCCACATTTCATACCACTTTCTAGTGATTCCCCCTAATGACCTAATCTGGGAGGCAACAAGAAAAAAATCTATCTAGGAGTAATATACCATATAAACTTGATCCAAATACAATTTTATACTACTCAAATCAAATCAATCAATCAACACAACACATTATATTTTAATACTCATCCTAGATGATCTAACTTAGGACTTACATCACTATTGTCCCAAATGACCTAATATGGGAAGTCACTTTATATTTTCTATCACTTCTAGATGAACTAACATGGAAGAAATATAGTATTATATAATGAGATGTCATTACCTTTCCTATACTAGTCCTACATGGGTTATTCTCATCAGATCAAAATGGACAAAAAAAATTGGTCTTTGACCATCTACGGTGGATATACCTTTTGAGGATGTAGTAATAATTGGAGGGTAAAACTAGACCTCTCTCCTTAATACTCTTCCTTTAGCACTAGGATGCCCAAATCCTCATTTTTTCACATACACAATTTTTTTTTGGGAATTGATCACTCCCTACCCCTCTAAATATCCATCAACAACTATTCAAAAATATCCAAACTCAAATCATTAATTTCACCAAGTTCTCCTTTACAATGGTTTACTATCTCTATTTACACTACATGGGTTGACATAATGATCCATGGATCACCACACTATATGTTCTCATATTTTGTGTGTTCACTTTTCTAGAATTCTCACAAGTATGTTCCTTACTTCCTTTACACTACTTGAATTTCATTCAAATAGCATAAGAGGGGGTGTAGACATAAAATCACACACATACTACCATTTATCATACCTCCAATTATGTTTTTTTATATATGGCTCTTGAGTAATAAAAATATTAACTTTTGACACACTTCCTAGTCCTTTCAATTACTTTGATTGTTTCTATTATTTTTATCTCTCACATATGTCACTCATATACCTAGTTCTGTCAGTCACATGGATCCCTATCATTAGTCTTCTTACATTTGTCATCAATTGTCTCTAGACACTAGCACCCAGGAGATCTTGTCCAACCTGGGAGTTCCCGTCCTCTTTGTTCTTGATCACATTTTTGAAATTTTTGTTTAACATTTTTCGGTTTTGTTACTCTTATCCTGAGGTCCTAGTCGGCATGTCGTGTCATTAGTGTTGAAATTCAAGAAATTAATACCTATATAAACACAACATACATACCATTATAATGTTAGGTAATTAATATCAAGGGCTATCTATCCACATATCAAAGGGACTACATCTTGGGCTTATTACTCTACATACACACTGCATAGTAAGGAGAAGTTCATTTTTCCATCCAGAAATTTCCATTCTATCTATCCAATTAACTAAAATTAACTAAAATGGGGGAAATGTAATAATAGTTAATCTAATCAAGGAGGACATAAAACACTATAAATAAATGCACTTAGGTAATATGAAGTGAATAAAATGGTTAAAATGATTGAACTAATAGAAATAAAACACTAATGTGTAAGAGTAAGGTAAGGAATGAACTCAGCTAATTATGGATGCTACTGTAAGGTGTCATAGGTTTGACAGAAAATACGAAAGCTAGAATGACTGCACATAGGTCCTAAAAGCATGGATCAAGAAGATCTCGAGAAGACGGAAATCCCAAGAGGGTACTATGGCACCTTGGTATGGAAGAATAGGTGCCCAGGTCTCTAAAAAATATTGGAACCTCATTCTTTCTAGGTCAGAACATGCTTTATAATCTTTGTCACCTCTCACACTAGATTCATTGAAGTGCATTAAATGTGCTGAATATAGAAAGATGAAGTTGAAGGCATGTAAGATACACAATAAGTATCGAACCCTAAAAAAAAATGCAAATGAATGGGTCGATTGACCTCAGCTATCATAATAGTGGGCTTACTAAACTAAGCACTACACTACATTTTGGACCTAAATGCATTTCGTGCCCTAGGTGCTCTTGTGTCAGTCACACTTTGTGAAGTAGTGAGAAATAACTAAATTTAGAAAATGTAATAGTATGTGTGCATGGAATATAATAGAATCCCTCCCCTATGAAGTGTGTGTTGATGCAGATATCCTAGCCTTAATGCATGGAACTATGTGAATGTATGTGATGCAATGGATGCAACTCTATATTGAGTGATAGTAGTAAGTGATGCTCGGACCCTAATTATGATCTCATAACTATATATTTATAGGGTTCTCTTGCTCTAATTTTGTAATTGATCCCAACATGACCGATTACGAAAACAATAAGGATAACAAATAGCTAGAAAGATTATGAAAAGAGGTAGGAAATTAAAACAAGGATTGAGGTGCCTTGAGGTGCCCCAATATAGACTCCAGGTGCCTCGGTTTAGGATAAAATGACAGGAAAGTGCCCAAATGGTTGGACATGTATATAAAAATGTGTGGGAATGATGAAATAAAAGGTAAAACAAGATGGTTAAAAGGTGGGATTAATTAGTACGTTCTTCACTTAAGAACTTTGTAAATAGTAGAATGAGACCAAGCTAAATAATGCCTAAAGTTCATGATTTTGTGACTACACTAGATATCACCCACTATCTTAGCATCACTAGTGTGAGGGAAACCTAGGAGCACTATTACACACATGAGCACATAAAACTACATGGGGTTTAAGATTTAGTGTAGTGCTCATCGTAATTTCACTTTTTTAACAGCTTGAGGACAATTTGAACTCCCTCTTTTCATCTTTAATTTTTAGGATTTGATATAGTCTAGGAGTTTTGTAGGTGATTATTTTTGTTGTAGATTTACAAGTACTTTGGTGATCCATGTATGACATACAGTGACAAAAGGTGAAAACTAGTTAACATCTCACGACCTTGCAAAATTGAGTTCAATGGCTTCTCGCGATCACAAGTGCCCAAAGAAGTTATCTCGGCACCCTAGGCGCCCCCAACCCCGCATAGGTGATCTAGTCCTAGAATTTCGACCCTTCAACATTTTTTTGGGTTCGGTTGCAATGCTCTGAGTTACTATTTTATCAATGTTTTCCAGTTCAAACACACTTCGGATAAGAAAAATAAAAGTAAGTTCCCTAACTCTCTCATTGGATTTCATAGTTATATCTTTAAAATTTTCTTAGCACTTGTATCTTATTCTACATCATTGTAGATGTTACTAAATTCATATTTTACTAAAATATTTTAGATTTTATTGAATCATCAAGAGCCCAAAATAGGATGCCACATGACAAGGAGAAACTAGTTTTTGGTCATATCTTTCAATTGAGAGTTCTAAATTACATGAGAACCATTGTGTTAATTTCATTTCTTGAAAGGATACATTTAATAATACATATGTGGTTGTTTTCCCTTCGAATGCTCTGTATTTGTTGTGGATTTTTACCCTCTTATTTTCATTAAGTTTTATTCATTCACCTCTTTTAGAACTCTGTGTTTCCATTAAATATTTGTATATGAAATTATTTTATGTCTTTCTAGTCAGATTTGAACCTTGTCTTAGTGTTAGCACATTGCCATCCTTTAATTTTGCATTTTTTTCCATATTCTCTCAACCTTGGATCCTGTATGTTTTAGATTTAGCTTTAGATTTAGTTGTGTTTGAGTAGTTTAGGTTATTTTGTGTTGAGCTAAGAGATAAGGAACCATCCTTATCTGACGATTTGTCTTAAGGAGAAAAGTCCCACACTTTAAAGATAATCCCCTATTAGCTAAATTATTTTATCTTTGATGATCAAACCAAGGGTGCTACTCCTAGTCTATAATATTTTTGACATGCTGGTGGGACTTGAAGAGTTTCTTGTCATTTCACTAAGAGTTAGTGTGAATATTTGCAATACTCAACCTTTGGAGGCTCTATAAAACACATCTAGAAACTCCAAATTTTACATCTACTGATTCAAATAGAAAAATTTTCTCTATATCATAAGAGAGATTCAAAAAAGACAAAGGATATCTCATGGAGAGATTTTTGACTACTTGAAATTTTCACTAAGGAGAAGAAGGAGAGGTAGATCTTAATAGAGATCACTATTACCTCTAATCAAATTTCTTTCTACTCCTCCTCCTGATAGGCCTTTCTTGTTATCTTCTAGGGTCATAAAACCCATCACATTCATGGCTCATCAAAAAAATCAAGCATTTGTCACATTTAATGGAGGAAGCCTATCACTTTTAGCCCAATATGATGAAAATTTATTTGTAAATTTAAAGGGTGTTCCTTTCTTCACTGGAGAGAACACTACAACTCTTATTGAGCACATTAAGGATGTTACAATAATATTATCAATGTATCATATCACAAAAATGTAGCCATCAGATTATTGGCAGCTTCTTTCAAAGAAAAATCTTTGCAATGGTAGAAAGTTTTAAGAGTGGATTCCATGTCCACTTGGGATGAGTGGGAGAATCTTTTTAAAATCAGTTTGAAGATAATTCATATTATCTATCTTTAGTGGAGAAACTAACCATAAAAAGGGCACCTCATGAGCTAATGAGTGATTCATCTTCCAATATTCTTTTTTAGATGTCCATATCCCATTCCAAAGTTCTTATTTTGGAAAATGTCATGAAATAAAGGAATTAGGATAGAATCCCTCAAATGGTAAGAACTACACCCTAGTATACTTTTTTCTATTACTTAAGATATTTAAAAAGTGACATTTCTATCATGATCTAGTCCATGGGGTGGAACCTTACATGATGCATATGATATTTCAGGTTTGTAAACTTACTCCTAGACCTCTAATGTCTATATTTAAAGAGTCAAGGACATCCACACCTTAGAAAATTTTTGAATTAGCTCATATTCCACCCCCAAGAATCTAAAATTAAAATTAATAATATACCTCTACAAGCCCTTTGAGTGAGCTATTGGAATTCATAAAATAATTGCAAAATTTTGGAAATGAGTTGGTATCTTTGAAGAGGCAACAAACTCAAAAATTTAGACCTTATCTTCCTTCATACCAACCTAATAAGTCTCATTTTCATCGAAACAAACTAGGCCCTTTCAAGTATCTCTTCTAAATAAAAATCAAATTACTTTTGCAAATAATTTTCATTCATACAATCCTAATACAACTAGTTCATCAAAAACTTTGGTTCTAGTTTAGAACAACCTAGCAGATTATGAGTTGAGATTCCCTTATAATCTTCCCCATAACCAATAAAATTACCCCAATGGAATATTAAACCAAGTTTTGATGGTAAAAAATGCATCTCTCTCAATATGCATCCACAAAGGAGAATCCACATCAGAAGTTGTTCAAGAATTGTTAAGTGATACTTCACTTATTAATTAGAAAATGAAACAGCTCTATAGATTCAATCCTCTGTAGGAGGGTAATAATGAATATCTTGTAAATATATCCACACAAAAGGTCTAAAATAAGGTATATAGAGGAAAGTACTTCGTATTATACTTCACCAAGTGTGCCTCCCCGAGACAAACAACCCGAGGATTTGGGCAGACTTCAAGCGTCAATAAGCAATCTACGGAATGTAGTAAACCCGTAGTACACTACGAAATACAAAATATTGTAGACATGTATGGTAAATACATTATTTAGAGATGGGATGATTTGTGAGTCAATAAAAATCTATATTCCAAAAGAAATATATGACATGTAGAAATTCCACTATCCAAAGAAAATCCATGAATATAATAGATAAGGAAAGAGAATACCACTCCTCTATTGCACAGAAATCCATGAGTACTCCTTTCAAAATTCTAGAGCAGATGAAGAAGACCAATGTGAGTATCTTGATGTGGTAATCTCTAGCTATTCTTGGACATAGGTATTTTCTATAAGCCATCGTAGCTGATCTTACTTGCATGACATCAATCATCTAAGGAAAAAAATTGTGATTACTTGATGCACTTCAAGTAAAGGATGAACAAATAGGTAAGGATATGAAGCCACCACCTTTATATGTATCTTTTATCATATGAAATATTTTGGTGCATAATTACATGATTGACTCAAGGGAAAGTAGTTTAGTGATGCACAAATAAATAATGAACCAACTTGGTATTTAATATGAGTCACTCTCTAAAGGAGTAGTGTAACTAGATGGGAACGTGGTAGGAAACATTTGCATTTTCAAAGGTATAAGCCTAACATTACACACATGTCCTAATTTTTCAATTCTATAGGATGTGTTCATCATTGATCTTCTCCCTTTCTTTGCTTTGTGCCTCTCATGGGATTTCACTGCTAAGATTGGTGGGTACTTATCCACTGATTAGTCTCACATGATTTTCAAAACCAGATATGGAACTAAAGCCAATATAATATTTGAACCTATTAGTACATATCAAATAGAGCCTTATGTTCCTAGATCTGTAAATGAAAATTTCAACATTTTTGATCCAAAGGATCACCCAAGTGTCCAAAAATAAAATACTAAAATTAAAGGTATCCCAAATTTGTTACTTGATGAGTGGGAATCCAATGCCATGGTTTTGATCCATATAAACAAATTGAAGAAGTTGGTATGTGAATCTATTGTTTTCATGAAGAGAGTTCACCTAGTCCTAGTGTTGTAAAGTCCATTGATTATGATGATGGCATCGACGGATGTTCTTTGATGGGTCAAAAAGTAGATAAGGGATTATAGGAAGTGTAGTGCTTATATATCATACTTTGGTCTAAGGTATTAATACTACTTTTAGATTTTTGTTTAGTTTTTCTAACAACTCAACGTAGTATGAATACTTTATTCATGGCTTGTAATGGGAAAGAAAAAAATGTCGATAATTGTAGACTTTTGGGGATAGTGAGCTAAGTGTGAATCAAATGAGAGGGTTGAACATGGACAAGAATGAATTATTAAGATCATATAAGCATAGGGTATGTGATATTATGGAGTATTTTAAGATTTCAGCATCCACACCATACTAAGGAAAGAAAATGAACCCTCAAATAGATTAGCAACAATGGAAGCAAAGTTTGACATTGCTAAAGATATCAAGAAATATGGATTACAACCGCATGTTAGAATAGTGGTGAGGCATGTTTTCCTGACACTGAAACTAATTGGAAAGTGTTTTAAAGTGATCAAAAAATTATCAAAATCATCTATGAAGAGTCTGACTTTTAATCAAGAAATCAATAAAAATTAGAGCAACAATATGTAAATCATATTATCAAACTCAGATCAAATAGACTACCCAAAAACTAGTGACTTTGGAATCCATTTTTAATTTTGATGATCAGCTTAGAAAATAAAAATAAAACATGATAGTCCAAGGAGTAGATTATGAACCCATCTAAGTTGGTGAAGAAAACTACTTAAGATTGGAAAGGAATTCACTCCACAAGAAAAACATGCTTTTATAGAGATTTACTAATATTTTTTTTATGTCTTTACATGGAGCTATAAAGATGTTAAGGGTTTTGATCCTGATTCATCTCAACTTACCATTGAATTGGATCTAAAAACTAAGTTCATTAGGTAAAAATAACGATTTTCAATATGCAGATTGAGCCTCTCTTCAAGAAAGAGTTGAGCAAGTTAATAGAGGCCAAAATTATTTTCCCCATCAAGAATTCATCATGGGTTATCAACCTAGATCAAGTACGAAAGAGAAATGGGGAAATAAAACTTTTTTTTTAATTTTAGGGACTTAAAAAAACATCTTTGAAATATCATTATCCACTTCCTTATATGGATAAAATTCTACAAATGGTAACAAGGTCGAGAGGTTTTCTATTTTATATTAGCATTCAAGGTAAAATTAGATCATGGTGAAGGAGGAAGACTAGTTCAAGACTTTATTTACCACCAAGTGGGAGACCTATGCTTATAAGAAAATACCATTAGGATTGTCCAGTGTAGGAGTAACCTTATAAAGATCCATGGACATGGCATTCTAGAGTACCGATAAACAACATTTTCCTTATCTACCTAGATGATATCACAATGTTTTCAAAGAGTAGAGCTGACCATATTCTCCATCTCAATAAATTCTTTGAGAGATGCATAAAATTTTGAGCTTCTCTTAACCCTAGAAATTTTATCATCTTAACACATGAAGGTAAAATCCTAGGCCAAATCGTATCTAAATAAGGAATTGTAATTGATCTAGAAAGAGTAAGTGACATCCTTGTATTATCATTACCCAGTCATAAGAAAGTGCTACAAGGCTTCTTAGGAAGGATTAACTTTGTTATGTTTTTTCTTCTAATTTTTTTGGTAATCTTGTCAAGTTGCTTGACATCTAAGCTCAAGAAGAACATGCCTTTCAAGAGGACTGCAAAAGGAAAGGAAGTTTTGAATCCATCAAAAAGTAATTACACAATCTCCAACTCTCATCAATTCTGATTTTTCAAAGGATTTCACTTTGTATGCCTTTGGAGGCATAGACACATTATCCAACATTCTAGTACAAATGATTGAAGAAAGCTTGGAACAACCAATTATTTTTTAGCCAAAGTATTGAATAATATGAATTAAGGTACTCATTTGTTGAGAAACATACCTTAGATATATAATGAGATTAAATAAATTTAGACATCTAGTGACTAACTAAAATATCCATCTTATGGTTTCACATGCCAGTGTGAAATATATTTTTTAGAACAAGGATATGCATGAGAAAAGATCTGATTGAGAGATGGATTACAACATTGATATCAAAGTGACTACCCTATTTAAAGGACAATATTTGTGTGAAAAGATAGTTTTAGAGCCACAAAATGAAGAGGATTTCATCTTAGTGATCCAACATGAACAAGAAAAAATCACAAAACAATTACTCTCATTATTATACCCGTGACAAAGTCCACTTTCTCCAAATAGCTCAATTCTCACAAGGATTGAACAAGGCTAAGAGAGGGTATTTCAGACATAAATCTATCCCATTTGTGCTTATCAATGACATCCTATTTAGAAAGGATATCAATGGAATTATTTAGAGATGTGTCAAGATGGATCATATTAAGAAGGTCTTGCTTGAATTCCATGATGGTATAGTTGGAGTGTATTTTTCCCCAAGGAAAAAAACACTCAAAATAATGAAAGGCAACTATTATTGGCCATTTTTAATGGATTATTATGTATAGGTGAAAAAGTGCAAAAAGTGCCTTTTTCATAGGTAAAGAAAGGTTAGCAGCTCTTCCACCGTTGGGAAATTAGAGTTCCCATGGTGCTTATTATTTCACCATGTGGTAAATAATTTGGTTATAACAAAGTATAGTGTGTTACACTATGTATGTGAATAGTGAGTTATATAAACTAACTCACATATTTAGGTGTGGAGAGATTATTTTAGATTTGGAAGTTGGAGAAATATCCTAGTTTATAGGAGAAGGCCTCACTATATGTATCCTTGAACTTTATTAAATAATAAGGTGATTTGATTGACCAAAAGTTTTCTAAGATAAATCTCAACCAGCTTTTACATCCGGTATCAAAGAAGTTTCCCTCGACCTCTCTGCTATTCTTAATCCTTGTACATCATAGGGGTTTGTGATTTTAAACCATGTTAATTTATCCTAACATCTGATAGGTTGTTATTTGCCAATAATTTTACAAAATGGACCACTATGAATGTTGTTGACAATATTTCAAAAAAACTATATGTATATATTGTAGAAGTTGTGATATTGTAAAGACTCTTTATCAAATTTGTCTCTAATAAGTTTGAGGAATCTTGACAATAGATCTAATTTGTCACTAACCTAATTGTATGCATTGGACTATTCAATCATCATTTTTGTGAAACTCCACTCACCAATTCATATTATGTATTGGATTAGATCTATGCGTTGTAAATCAAAGCATACACTACACAACAATTTGATTGGGTTATTTTTCATGGTATCACATTCAGGTTGAAACGATACTACTCCATCTCCAAATCATAACTTTATTTAAATAACCAAGTTATTTCTATTAAGAAAACAATTTTTGAGAGTTTTTCTCACAACGACAAAAATACAATAATCTCCCATTTTGGTCTTCAACTTCCTCATTGTCAGGATCACTCCATCCACAAAAATACAATAATCTCCCACAATTTTAATTTTAAAACTACCTACCGTGTAAAATATTTTCAACTCTCTAATCAATATACCTGTGGTTTTCATACCATATTCAAAAACAATAAGTAAATGCTTTGATTTTTTGTCATTTAGCTATTTTATAATAGTGGCTTTGATTTCTAATTGATAGCTTTATTTTTCCATATTAGAAATTAAAGTCCTGAAAGATTTTGTCTATAATTTTTCATATCCACATCACCATAGTCATTTTTTGTGTGTCATTTTGAAAAATAAAATTGTTACTATTGTAAAAATATGTAAGAACATGTTATTAAGAGAAACTGGCATTCATTGATTCAATATCATGGGAGAGATAAAATGGATAACGTAAACCCGATGGATAAGTTTGATGGAAAGAATTTCCATACATGGAAAATTAAAATTCAATTATTTCGAATGAAAAATACCTTGAAGACATTGTTGATGGTCTTATGGTTGCACCAACAGATGTTGATGCACTTCAAAAATGGAAAGTCAAAGACAAAAAATATTTGGCCATTATTGGCCTTGGATTATCAAAACCCTATCTATATGGGAATCATTAAACAAACTATTTGGATCACAAGCCGATAATGCTGAGATAACTATAAAGCAATAAAATTATGGGTTGAAAATGGAAGGAGGAGATATTGTATGTCATATCAACAAGTTACACTCTCTAATGGATCAAATAGATGACATAAATGAAAAGGTAAAATTCAATGATGCAAAGGTCATATTACTAAAAAAGCATGCCTAAAATTATGTCCAATATGGTGTTTACTCTAAGTAAACTAAATCCAAGTTTGGAAAACATAATAGCAACATTACTTGATACAACAAGCAAGGTTGTAGAAGAAGAAGAAGCCTTAGCCATGCAATCAAACACTTCTTACAAGAAATCAAAACATATCAAAAACAAATATACATGTTTTTATTGTAAGAATCCAGGATATGTTATTCTGAACTGTAAACAAAGAGAAAAAGATCTTCTTGATGGAAAGCTACATGACAAGGCCATGATGACTGAAGAAGATGATATGGAAGATCAAAATTCACATGTCAATTCTGAAGACATTTAAAGTGACAAATATTATCTTTACTAAATATTTGTATGAAGTGTGAATTTTCCCATGTGACCTCTAAGGGAGGGAATGTTGGTAAATTAGAGTTCCCATGGTGATTATTATTTCACCATGTGGTAAATAAGTTGGTTGTAACAAAATATAGTTTGTTATATTATATGTACATGAATAGTGAGTTATATAAACTAACTCACGTATTTAGGTGTGGAGAGATTATTTTAGATTTGAAAGTTAGAGAAATCTCCCAGTTTATAGGATAAGGCATCAATATATGTATCCTTAAACATTATTATATAATAAGGTGTGTTGATTGAGAAAAAATTTCCGAGAGAAATCTCAACCATTTTTACATTCCATCTTTGTAGATCAACCATTCATGTAATGGGGTTAGATTTCATTAGAGTAATGAATCCACATTAAAGCTTGGGTCATAAGTGGATCCTTACAGCCACATATTACTTCACCAAGTGGATAATATTATTTGATTTTAAGGAAGCAAATGAAGCTAGCATCTTAGATTTTTATGAAAGTATTGTGACTAGATTTGGTGTTCCTTCCACAATAATTTTTGAGAATAATTTGGCATTCCCAGGGCATAATTTTTTTGATTGGATATGAAGAATGGGATATATTTGAACACATATTCAAACTATTACCCCCAAGGTAATGGTCAAACTAAGTCTACAAACAAGAATATCCTAAGGATCATAAGAATAACCTTAGAGGATAATCAAAGATCTTGGCACACAAATTTGGAATCAGTCTTATGGGCTACTTGAATTACTTCCAAAAGGTCAACTAGCATCTCACCTTTCAAAATTGTCTATGGTAAGGAAGAAAATTAAATAATATTTATTTAATTTCCATCTCTAGAGATCATAAATAATCTAGAGATGTTTGAAGTTGAGGCCACGGAAGTCAAATTTACATAGCTCATCGAGCTAGAAGAGCTAAGAGATAAATGAATGTAGATAATAAAGGTTAATCAGATTAGGTCAAGAATTATTTTGAAAATAAGGTAATGGATAGTATATTTCAAGAAGGATATCTTTCCCTCAAGTGTGACCAAGATAGAGTCAAACTAGGAAACCATTCAAAGATTTATACCATATGGAGTAACCCCTATGTTATCCCACGAATGCAAGCCTCATAATGTTTTCCAATTGTCAAAATTAGATGGATAAGAGCTCACGATCCCAGTCTATGGGATCTATTTGAATCATTTATTTTGAATTAATTGTTTCACCTTATACATATTATATTATTTTAATTTTCCCTAAGTTCTCTTAAGAACATTACTTTTCTAGTAGTGTAGTTTCCATTTCCATCGTTGATATGCACATGTTTCTAGTTACCTCATGTGACATTTGTATTCTCATAGTTTTGAAGAGGTTTCAATACCATGTGTATTCATCATATAATAAACTAATCCAAAATCAAGGGATATATTAGTTAAGGACTAGAATTCCAAGGATATATACTTGATTCGTGTCCAATGGATTGTCAAGGAAACTCATCAACTATCTATAGGTAGATAACCTATTTGAGTCACCTATTTGTTATCTAAAATAACACCCCTTTTCCATTTTGGATGACTCATCAAGTTTAAGGATAAGGAGGCTTATTTTTGGCATCAAGGTCCAAATTTAGCTAAGTATAGAAGTCGTAGTGTATAATTGCAAAAAAATCAATGTTATGTGGATTCTTAGAATCAATAGAACAAAGCACTAACAATTCAAGACCTCTACGGATTTAAAGATTATTCTTCTATGGGTATGAAAGAAGTTTCAAAGGCCATAAGGTTTTTATAAAAGGTCAAAATTTAGCTAAAGGATGGAATCATCACGCAACATAAAGGTGGGTTTCCATGGTATGAAAACTAATGACACTTCGCAGGTGACAAGGTGAAAATTCATGACATAATGGATAACATTGCCAAACCGCAAGGTAGGTCTTGGAAAAATATCTTTTTGGGTTTTAAATTATTTATTTTTCACTAAAATTTAAGGGCTAAGCCCCACATTCTTGGGTATGGGGAGGTTCCCATCATTGAATGTAAACTACCTAAACTATCTAGAAGTTATAGATGGAAAATAGGATGAGGATCACACAAGAACACTCCACTGAACTTTTGGTAAAGTGCTTATACAAGGTATAAGGGAGGAATTTTCTGTGATGATGGGTAAAGGGGAGTTAAGGAAATTAGGAGAGAGAGAGAGAGAGAGGGTTATTGTTGTAAGTAGGAACTAACAGAGTTCACATACAATAATGAGAGTAGGTCCACATTTAATTAAAATAAATCAATAATGTAAGCCATTAGAAAGAACAATAAACAAGAGACACAAATTTCTACAAATATATCAATCAAGGACAAAAATTCCTTATTGGTTGTACAAGATCATAATGCTAAAAAAATTAGAAGTAGAGAGAGTAGAGGAACATTAAAAAATAAATAGAAGAATTACAAATTTATTGCTTGATGTAGAAGTGGTAATCTCAACAACATAAATTCAACCAAAAATTTCCAACTGTTTGGAATTGAGAATCCATTCCAATTTATAGCATTTTAAACTGTCCTTTCATCTACCCCTCCAAATGAATCTTCACCTATCCTCATCAGTTGTGACCTTTCATATTCCAAGGAAGTGAGTCTTTTTGTTATTATTAGAAAAATTACTCTTACAATGTTTAGCTAAGGGTTGCTTAAGTGAATAGGATGAAATATAAAAAATTACATTCGTCAATGAAAATTAGAATATGGAGAGAGAGAAGAGAGAGAGAAAGAGAAGGGGTTGACTGATCTAATGAAGATGAAAATTTGTATGATGGAGAACTTGTTGACTCATGATGTCTGAGGGAGAGTTCCTAAAATGAGTTATTTTTCTTTGAATTATTCCCTGAACTAAGCTACCAGAGGTGCCACCTTATCTACTTCTAGAATAAAAATGTAGCTTAACACTTTTATCCATGTCCAGGGAACATAAGTGATATCCTTGCATTAATTATACCATTCTTCATGATCTTTTACACTATCAAAGATAGATCCTCTGATGTTAGTAAGGGACTCTAAGGTATCTTCATTGAAGGAAAGAGGATCACTTGTGTATTTCTTGACCATCTCCCAGATGGAATTGATAAGTTCTTATGATGATGAATTATTGGTGAGTGGAGGAAACCCAAGTCTCTAAACAAAGTTACAAATATTATCCAAAATATAAAATCATTTTTCCACTAGAGTCAAGTTTAGAGATGGCATCTTTTATAATACCATATCTAGCATCCATGATGTAGACCCAAATTGGGGAAAAAATGTCAAGGATTGATGCAACGAGAGTATGAGAGTTGAGGGAGATCATATTGGAAACAAGTGGGAATGACTCATCCAAGTATATCTTCTCCTTTTAAATCTATTTCTTTCCTTTCTTTACTTTTGAAAAATTGGTAAGACTATACTTGAGTAGAGAGAGAACCTCTGGGAACAATGTCTTTCCTTTCTCAATGATGTTCTTAATCCATATCTCATTATCCTTCCCTTGTATCATATAAATTTGTGATTTATTGATCACCTCAGGTAAAAGATAATGATTGGAGGAATATCTTCCAAAGGAAGAGGAGGTGTTGAATTGGGATCCAATAAAGGTTGAATGTAAATACTGAGAGTTTCTACATGTTCCTCCAATTGTTTAATTGTTGGTTTGTACTCTTCATTTTGAGAAAGCAAGGGGGTAGAGGATTCCTTGAATAAATGAGAGTCACCCTCATATGTATCTTGAATCAATGAGATGTGGGTCAGCTCATAGTCTGATGGAGTTATCTCCTAAACAAGATTTACAATCTTCATCCAAGTAACTTCTACATATTGGTTTCTTGAGTCACCCCATGAAGAGGGAAGTTATCTGGTCTTCTTCCTTCACTTTTATCTCAAGATTTTTTGATACCTCCAAGGTTAGGAATTGAATTTTTTTGTTGTTCTTGGTTAAATTTTGAAAAATTCTTGAATCCATGGGAATGGCTCTTCATGAGTTAACATGATGGTGGTCAAGGAGGACCTTCTCGAGATTGATGTAGGATCACATATTATTCATTATGGGAAAGTTCTACCAATGGGAAAGACATACTTGATGCCCCTAAAGAGATGGAGGCTACGATGGATCACTCTTTATTTACTCAAGATGCTCTAAGGGATCAACAATGAGCCTTACCTTCTTATGATTCCTCCTAAAATATAGAACCACCATGCACTCTCTTTCTATTATCTTCCTTTCTAAAGGTTCATGTTCAATGGATCTTGGTTACAATTGAAATGTTTTATCCTTTGAGGATTGACCACAATACAAGGAGTTTTATTGATTTTTTAAGAACACTTCGTGCTCATATGTTTCTAATGAGAAAATACCTTAATTCAACTTACTTCCCAGAGGGAGGACAATGGATTCAAGAAATGATGCTTCCTAACTTTCCTAATGAGTTTCCCATTTCACTTATGACCATGATGACATCCTTTGATGAATCTTGGATTCTAATGTGTATTTTTATATTTTTCAAGTTCTTTTCCTACCACACAATGTCCCTAATTTTCACCGATACACCTTGATATGATATGTCCTACTCCTTGACACAATTGTGATCAAAATGATGCTTTAGGATCATTGTAGAGAGTTATTTTTATTGTTTGAGTTGTGAAAAAACTTTACAACCATGAGAGGGTGGAAAAAATCAATGACTTGAGTGAAAATGGAGCCAACAATAACTTTCTACACTGAAAATTGAAACTTTCTATTCTTGGCAAGTGGGGTTAGGGGTTCTTTATGTTGGGAATTTTAAAATTTTTTATCAAATTTCATATTTTAAATCATAGAACACTTATATTACCTCCATTGATTATTTTTTTACCATTTTACGAAGTTTCTATTTTTATCAGGCTATTTTTTCAGAAATTATTATTTTGGGAAAAAATATATGTTTTGTCTTGCTTGTTGTTTTGCATTATTTTTGATGTAGAGTGATTAGAGCTTGATGTTTTGACATAATTACTATTTTTAGTAATTCACTATATATATTATGTTATATTTTGGTAATGTGCACTTAAAATTGTTCATTTGCAACAAAAATACCTTCATTGGATTTGGATCTGTATTGGGATCCCATGCTCCAATTTTCACAGTAATCCTTCAACGAGAACTCTTGTAAACTAAATTTTTTTTAGGGTTAGGTTTCAGGTTTTCTACTATAAATGACCTAGGTAATCATATTATATGTAACAACTATGTTTATAAAGGTTCATGAGAGGAGATTCTTTTTGAAAAAATTTAGTTGATTCAGATTTCTGGTTGGAAATTCATGACGAAATATTTGTTTTCATGGTCATGGATGTTTTGGAAAAATTTTGGAAGCATGTCAAGGGGTTATTCATGTTCTTGTAGGTATAAAAATAGTATAAATTGAGTATGGGTCAAACTATGCAAGTAAAACCACTTTAAAACAAGTTAAGTTTATTTTATGTCTTTATGGTAACTATAGTTTAACCCTAGTTGGATGAGAGCGTAATGTGGTTGAAAACTAGGGTTAAATGAGATTATCATAGGTGATAATTTAAACCCCATTTTTCCCCTTGGTGCAAAGGTAAAATAGGGACAAAAATGGGTGCTTGGAGCAATATCTTGACAAGTGTCATCATTTGATGCAATGAACCGATGATAGGGTTAGCCAAATAAGCACCCGGGGGCTAGAAAATGATCACATGGAGAACCACATAAGGGGATTGCATGGGAGAAATAATTTTTTTCCCCTCTATCCACTTGGTGTAAATAAAATAGAGGTGTTGGTGCCTGTATTTTTCCTAATAAATACATGCACTATTTTGAAATTCATATTATTAATCTAGATTGGTTCCTAGTTTGAGTTTGTTTCATTTGAGAATTCACAAAATTAGGTGTAAGTAATCCTTATAGGTGTTCATGTCATCTCCCAATATTGTAATTCTGACTGGTTCAAGACCATCCTTTTCCTTGATAGTGTAAAATAACATGGTAATTATTTCCCTTGAGCTAATGATAAAATACTTAGTCAATTCGAAATTTAACAATTTTTTTGTAGCTACGAAATGCATGTTCTCTCAAGAAGTCCATAGAGGGGGTGTTATAATAAATTAAGAGGCCACATATATAAATACATATAACAAGATGTAATTTTATATTCATATGATTTAGTAAATTGAAAACTATTCCCCAGACCCCGAAGTCCCAATAAAGGAGTTATGAAGGTATCAATCGAAGTCTCGATAAGGAAGGCACATTAGATCTTACATTTCTCCATAAGTGAAATTTGTAGAAATAACTTTGAGGCCTGATGATTTAAATATATTGACCAAGTGCATGTCATGCAACCATGAGAGGAAAGGGAAATGAACTTCACATTTTACAAAGGTGGTATGAGTGTTGTTTTACAATATATCCCCGAGGCCTCGTCAAAATTTAAGGAGAGTCATAAATGTACTAGATGTACATGAATTAGGTATGTGGAGGTGGATACGTCAATTGAAAATGAATCATGTGACAAAAATATGTGGGTGATAAGACATGAAAATATTGCAATGGTTAAAAAGAGAAAAAAGTTGGGAATTATGAAGAGGTTCCCATGAACGTAATCTTTGACATTAATGCGAGAATCTGAGGGTAGTTAATATGAAAACTTGATATAAATATGCACTCTGCATCTAAAATCTAGGAAATTTTAGAATTTACAAAATTGGCCTTGAAAAGGGTTTAAATGGAAAGTGTTTTTAAAAATCAAGAAAGTAACTACAATTTTCTTCATTCAAATTCCCATCAAACAACCAGAGATTTGATTGAATGAGTGAGTAAATTGGTTCTCTTATTTTTTTAATATTCAAAGGAAAGCTTAAGGTTTGTTTTTAGCAAGAAGGTGGGACTATTGAAAAGGTGTCATAATCATGAAGATCCTTGTAAATTCTACAAAGAAAAATTCTAGTCTCAATTCCCCTAGACATAACCACATATTCTGACCTCGTTAATGGTGACTTAGATGAGATTAGATAGAGATTACACTCCCCAAAAATAAGTGACACTATGGCCCATGTGGCTAGTAGTTATATTGACCTCACCGCTACTTTCCCTCCTACTATGCCATGCCTAGAAATTGTATGGGTATGCACCCAACATTATAACCCTATAACAAGAGAAGTTCAAGATGGAAATGGGATTTTGGTCTTATCTTTACAAGAAAAGGTGTTTGATAGAATATTGGATTTTTTTGGTGTCTGTATGAGAGGAAGGTTACATCACCATGAAGTCGAATAGTTGTCTTTGAAACTCAAGGGAAATAAAATGAACCAATTTTATGAGAAATCATACACAGGAGACAAAATGACTAGGAGATGGATTTGGGAAGGCTTTGAATCCAAATTTCAAAAATGTCTTAGTTTTCATGGCTTGAGTTTTAAGTTTTTAGGCTAGAAAAAATGCATGAAAACAATAGGGAAGCCATTCTAATATCTTCTAAGTCAAAAAAATTTATGAAAAACTATCCCAATGTTCCAATAGTTTTCCTAAAAAAGTGTTCTATAGATTTTCTAAGTCGTGGGTTGAGTGAATTAAACGAAGGAGAAGAAAATCCCTCATAATTTTTGGTGTAGTGACAAAAGTACAAGGTAGAGAAGCCATGTGTGAGTGACAAAAAATGAAGGGTTAAAGATCCATGGTAATGCGAGTAAGGATTACCAAGATATGCAAGAGTTAGCATCTCGTAGATATTCTAAATCCGAGGAGAGGATCAATCCAAAAGGCCATGGAACATTATAAAATCCACTTGAAGCAGCCTCAAGTCGGGAGCTCAAGAAAGGATGATGTAGGATAAGGCATAATTGATTTTTGGGTCATATATTTTGTTTGAGAGATCTAAATTACATGATAATTATTGTGATTGCTTCATCTCTCAAAAGTATACATATTGTAATAAATAAGTGCAAAGAAAGTTGAAGTTTGGATGTAAAATCATGAAAGCTTGAGGAAATAGAGGAAACATGTAGTTCAGTTTATCTTAAAGTGATCAATCACCTCACCCACCTGGTTTAAATGCATAAATGATGCCCATGCTCTCACTTGCAAATTCTAATGGTGTATTACATAGAAAATGATGGTCTATTAGGGAGATCGATGGTAGCAAGATCTGTGGATAAAATATTTGTCTTTATTCATTGCGAAAATCCAAATTCAAATATCCCTCTCATATCTCTCCCTCTCTTCCATTCTCATATTATATAAATGCAAATATAGAGGCACATTTTAATGATTTATTTTTATTGAATTTTCATGCTCTTCCTTGGAGAAACACATTTTCTTTCTTGAAGACCTCTATAGTTAGCATTTTCACAATAATTTTCCATCCTCTTCTCTCTCGAAACGTGATAAATACCTTCTCGAATGCATTACATTTACGGTTGTTTTCCCTTCAAATTCTCTGTACTTGTTTTGGATGTTTACTCTCTTATTTTTATTATTTTTTATTCATTCACCTCATTTATAACTATGAATTTCCATTAAGTCCCTATATGTGTAATTGTTCTATGTCTTTCTCGTCATATTTGAACTTTGTCTTAGTGTTGGCACATCGCCATTCTTTCATTTTGTAAATTTTTTCCTTTTCTATCAACCCCGTATGTTGTATGTTTTTGATTTAGATTTAGAATTATTTGTATTTTGACTATTTTTATTTATTTTTGTTGATGTAAGAGATAAGGAAGCATCCTTCTCTAGAGGTTTGTCTTAAGGAGAAAAGTCCCACACTTTGAAGACAATCCCATGTTAGTTGAAGTATTTGATCTTACATGATCAAACCAAGGGTTCTACTTCCAATATCAAATAGTTATAGCACACCTAGTGGGACCTAAAGGTTCTCTAATAGTTTTAGGGACCTGTTATTATGTTAAATGTCTATCATGAAAAATTTAAAATTTTGGTCATGAAAACCAAACCCACACTTGAAATTCCCTTTCCCGATCAATGTAAACCTTTCCTCCAATTTTTTTCAAATGTTTCACCCTCATTATAACATGATTTTAAAGTGTGTTTCATCTACAAAGAATTGTACCTAGCTCTATTCTTGAAGCTACTAAGATCATGAAATAACAATGCTCCCGGAGGCTTCAAAAGTGTTATTTTTGGTCTATTCATCATAGGAGGACATCCCTAAAACTATTATATAGAATATTAAAACCATCCAAGATAAGTTTGGGAGATTAAAAAAGTGATCTGAGTCATTTTAGAGAAATTATATGGAGATAATTGATGTTAGGAACAAGTTAAGTAAAAGCAAGTCTTTTTAAGCAAGGCAATGGAAAATGTATGTTCTAAAGGAAATAGTCACCTTGTTCGAAGGGTTTCAAGAGCCTTGTGAAGTTTTGGGATATCATATCCCAGGAATTAGAAATTTGAAATATCTTAATTCATGGTGTAATAATAAATATATAATTATGGGAATATTAAAATGTAGAAAATTATCCATCGATCGAACACAAGATTCTTTCTACAATGTGGAACTTGTTCGAATGGTTTCATACACCTCAAGAAGATTTAAGAGCATAGAAAAGGTAAAATTGGAGTAAATTGGAACCTCCTCGTATTCCATGTGTTGGATTTGTTCATACTCATTCTGGACTTTGGTGGTAACTCAATTTATTGGTGTATGTACGTAGGTAAAAGTGGAAAGTATACTAAAAAGAAAATTTTACGTTAAACCATGTCTTGAAAATTATAGTTTCACATTGAGTTTGATGACATTAACATTCCAAGAAGCTTAGGTGAATGTTTAGAGGCCCTATGTCCCTTTATCCCTTTTTCCCTTGGTGCAAGGGGACATGAGGGACATCAAAGTGCACTCCTTGATTGAGTCTTACGTTGTGTCAATTAAAGTGACAACTTAAGTGCTAGAATGATGTTATAAAATCATATTTTTGTACTTTTGACCACTTTTTTATGACCATCTGACCATTGGTAGCATTTTGGAGACATGATGTCTCTTTTTCCATTTTTCCTAACAGCTAAGTGCTCATAGGGACAAAAAGTGTTTTCCTCCTATGGATGAAACTTTTCGTCACTTAAAAGCGACAATCTAGGTGTTATAAAGGTGTCAAAACTCGTTCATTTCATACAATATGGACCCCTCCTCATAAGAGCATCACCCATGGAACATTTTATGATGTCCATTTGTCCCTTTACCCCTGCTTTGTAGGGTGTAACCACACCTCTAACCTCCACTTGACTTGGTTAAGCTTGTTTGGGTTTAATGTGAGTTAAGGTGTGCAAATGAGAGGGAAAACAAATTTGAAAGAGGAAAGATCATTTAAATGAAAAACTTAATAATTTTTAATCCTCATTTTTGTTTTTTATCTCCTCTATTGCTCTTTGTGTTGTTATGCTGCCAAAATTTCTTCATACATCCTCCATGCCAAAACCCTTTTTCTCATATCTCCCAAACCCCATGTCCATTTTCCATGATATTTTAACTGTAGATTCCTTGAAAAACATATTTAAAAATATTATTTACATGAATCCATTGATTATATATAATTTTCTATAGATATTTTAAATTTTAAGCCAAAAATATGTTTTCTCATATCTAATAAAACCAATTAAAATCCTTTGAAATTTGGAGAAAAACATCACATTGTAAAATAGTAAAGTTTGAGATTTATTTTATTCCAAGATGAAACTGAGAATACCCACTAATAAAAATAGTAATACTTCCTAATCCTTACTTCCTATAAATAGTAAGTGTTGAAAATAATTCATTTTTAGAGTTGTCATTTCCCTTTGAACACCACCTAAATTCAAAATTACCAAAATAATAAACTGACAACTAAAATGGAATTCTCAAAATAAGGCTTATTAAAAATAGTAATTGTTAGGATATTGGTTAAATAAAAAGCATTCCGAGCCTCTCACGTAGATAAAATGGTCACTTGTTTTAAAAAAATCTAGTTATAGCTTGTACACCACATTGTGACCCAATTTCAAAAACATCTTTGGTGAACGACAATATAATTTTGGCAATCCTCGTTCACGAATGGCCTTTCTTAATGCCTACAAATCCCCACTTGTAATAATGTAGTGATAATATCTCGGGATATTTCTTCGTAAGAGAGAACATGGAAATTTTCATACTTATAGAAGGATCAATTTTTGAATTGTCACTTAGGTGGAAGGGAAGCCCTCTCGGTTCCCTAAATTTGGTCTCAAAGTGATTCTCATCTCATCGATGGGTTGATCAAAAGTTGGAAGAATTATTCATTCAATATCTCTCCTTCACCCATATTAGATCAAAGGATTTGGTCTTGTACTTCATTATGTCTCACAAGTCACCATGGTCATTTGGTGATAGGATCACCAAGATCACCTCATGTGAGAAAGTTGTCTCATTGTGCACACTAGGTGCATCAAATGCAAGAAAGATCATAGAGACATGGAAATGTTTCAGAGATTAGAAGGTTGGTTCAAGTGGAAGAAGGATTTTCTCTTAGTTTAAGTGGTCTTGTGATCATGGGATTACCACTCCTTCTCTTAGGGTACTTAATTGGGCTAAGGAAGTTGATCATTTAGAGGAGTCCCCAAAGATGAGGTTTGTGAAAGAATAAGTGCACTAGGAGGCTTCATCAAGTTCAAGAAGTGGTCAAAGGATCAAGAGTTCACTAGATTACATCTCTATAAATTACCTTAGAGATACTTAATCCTTCTTCATTCCACATATCTTCTATCATTACTCTCTCTCTACTTTCTAATTCTCCATTGTAAATTGTAATTTATGGCTCTTTTGTCCTATTCACTTAAATGGCCATTGTAATTTTTCATTATAAAAGTCCCCTTTCATTAATAAGGAATGGGTTATTTTTCTGTCCTAGAGGAATGTGAAAGATCACAAGTGGTGGGACTATGAAAGTTCATGTGGGGGTAGATGAAGAGACAAATTGTAAAACTATAAATTGGAATGGCTTCTCCATTCCAAAGGGTTAAATTTTCTTGGTTGATATCTTGCAATATAATGCAATTCTTCTATCTCCTTGTCTTATGTTTTCCTCTCCATCTCAAATTTACTACATGCACATGGTTACTTGTGCAATATTATGTAAATAAAATTAGATTTACTTTTTTTTTTCCTCTTTCCTTGATATGGTGTCTTCTCATTGTTAACTTGGAAATATTCTGGTTTTATATCAATAAACTCAACTTGTTATTTATTGAGTAAAACCCCCTTCTCAATTTCTCCCCTCTCTCCACACACACACACCTTTCCTCCATCTCCTTTTTGTGTGATCCCCGATTAAAAGGCTACCCTTGATGGTTAGAATAGTATATATATTTTCTATTTTCAATAAATATAGTTGCCACATTCCTAAGTAGAGGGACCTTGTCCTAGAGTGTTGGCGAAAACCCCAATTTTCCCTTGTAAAAATTATTTCACCAACGTGCTTCTAATTTTCAATTCACACTTTGTTTCATATCTCAAGCATAAGGAATCTATTTTCAAATTACTTTGATTTTTTAAATTTTTAGGTATTTACCTAAAAAAATACTTTTTTTTTTTTTTTGCACAATTTTTAGAAATTCAAAATTAACTTTTTTGGTAATTAAGGAATAATTTGAAAGATACACAGCTTTTGAGAAAATACATTTTAGGTTTTAATTTTACATACTCATATTCAAAAAGATCTTTTTGTAAAATTAAAATTCTATTTTGAGATATGGTTGTTTTACTCATTTGAGTACAATCATTTTTTCTCAACATCACTTTGAATACAAATCTATTTATCTTTCTAGTTTAGTTCTAAAAAATTATTTTATGACTTATCATATAATTATTGACAATTATCCTCCATTCTATATTCAGCTTCACTTTTATAATGTGTTTGTTCTACATGTTTTAGTTGATAATAGATTCAATCTTAATATATGCAACATTTCCTTTCTCCATCAAATAGGACTTTTTCTACAAATCTAACTCCATCTACTCTATGTAGTTGTGACTTTAATAACATACCTAATAAATTGTTGGGATAAATTGATCTACCTATTACTATAGGCCCTTTCATTCTTAATGTTTTATGTCATGTCATGCCTAATAATATAAATAATAATATTCTTCCGTGCTATCCTTGCTTACACATCTTGTGATCACCTCAAACTTTTGCAATATGACTAACTAATAAATACTAACACCATAGTATCCTAGAGCCAAGCTTAAGTTTAAGAATGAAACATCATGATAAAATATTAAAATCATGAATTAATGGAAACTAAATTAAATTAAACATCTAATCTACAAGCATCCTTACTATGTGAGATGATTACTAATTAACATACACCTAATTTGATCTAAGGGAAATACAATTATGGTTGTTTATAATCCATAAATGATTAGAGGATCTCTCTAACTATAAGAACATATTAGATATCCCTATACCAACCAAAATGAAGATTTGTATGCAAATATTGAGCAAGCTAATCCAAGAAGGAAGTAAGGCTCTTAATCATATTTGTTATATGATATACTAATAAAAGTATGGTGTAAAGTATGAAGGTAGGTGCTTAGTAATTTTTATAGCTTTCTATTTGTAGAAATTTTGCATCCTGGTGCATATGGGACTAAAAGCATAAAGTAGATTAAGGTTTTCTAATCATGATTAGTGAATTAACAAGTGATTAGCATGTGAGGAGCCTTAATTAACCAATTAGGGTCAATTAAGAGGCTAGAATAAGATTTTGAAGCCTTTTGAGATGTCTTGGAGGGAAAAGGGGTGATTTTGAATGGTTGGAAGAGGGGTTTTATCCAATAATAGGGTCTATTGATCAAAACAAGGGTAAATATGCCTAATTATCTCATAATTACTAATTGTTTGCTTGGAAGAGGATAATAACTAATGATGTGTCGTCAATTGGCATTCGAATGTGATAGAGGTTATTTAATCAAAAAAGTGTCATTAATTAACCAAAATAGAGGGAAACATTAGTTAATTAGTAGAAATCACTAATTATAATGGAAATGGTAAGAATGAGGGTAATTAGTGTGCTTTTAGCAATAAAAATACATAAGTGGAATTTAGGTGTCTACATTTGCCCCTGTTTGAGGTGAAGTAAGTGATGTCACTTCAAACATAGTAGAAAAACATAAAAAAGTAAAATTTTGAAGAAAAAATAGTATAATGAAGGATTCCCCTCGAGTGTCGATGGGGTGATAGAAGAAGTCAATCGATGATCAAAAATATGATTGAAATGGATAGAAGAAATAGGATAGGGATAAAAGGATTTTTACCACCCTAGGTGTTTTGGAAGAAAAAATGAATAGTGATAAGACATGATAGTGAAGAATATAGGAATATATTTTGCATCCAATATTTCAATAAGAAAATTTGTTTCATCATGTTTCTCCTATGACCTAAATCATCAACCTTTATTAAAATAAACAAAAGTGTAAAATAACATGAAAAGATATATTACTAACATTTTTTCATTAACCATCATAATATTCAAAATATTATGCTTTGGAAGGAGACTCGCTTAATATCATTAACCATCTTAATCAGTGTTCACCTCCAAGTTGGAACATCAAGGACTTCATCTTGGAATCCATAAGTATTTGCCAAACCTTCAACAATATTTGGATCAAGCATACTTACCGGGAGGGTAATAAGGTGGCAGATGCATTGGCTAACTACGACATAAATGTTAATCACATTATTTGGGATAATAGTGATCACATTCTGAGCAGGTTCAAAACAACATTCAAGTAGATACTTATGGGCATGCAAATACGGAGTAAGGTTAATGATCATTTGGAGTGGGTCTTTGAGAATATGATTTACACACGTGCTGACAATTTCTTGTTTAAAACAACACTCAAGCAGATCTTTGTGGGCAATCAAGGTTATAGTAAGGATAATGATGAC
This sequence comes from Taxus wallichiana var. yunnanensis, assembly GCA_018340775.1. Taxonomy (NCBI): domain Eukaryota; kingdom Viridiplantae; phylum Streptophyta; class Pinopsida; order Cupressales; family Taxaceae; genus Taxus; species Taxus wallichiana. The sequence goes on from CM031238.1 coordinate 455,156,413, forward strand.
TTAAAGTGGATTTCTGAGAAGATCAAATTCACACATGTGGGCAATCTTTTGCTTATAACAGCTTTCAAACAGGTTTTGCGGACATTCAAGTCCGTAGTAAGGATGATGATGACTTGGAGTGGGTTTCTAAGGAGGTAGAAGTTCACGCATGTGGGATTTCCTAGGTACAAAGTAGCATTCATGCAGGCATTCGTGGGAACTTTCATGTTAGCAATGGCTATACTAATCCTCATTCCCATCGCGTGAGAGATCTTTTTAAAATAGAGAAAGGTGGATTGGAAACTACGTTTCATATAGCATTCCTCATAGGGGTTTTGAAGAAAATACTTTCAAACACTTCAGCAAGGTGAAAATGGGAGGAGCCCCTTGCCAGATTGAGCCCAGTAGGGACCCGGATTGGAAGAATAATAAAGAGCTATGGAATCTTCTCAATCAGGGAGGCATTACAAATTTTATTGAGAAGATACAGGGTCATGACCAAAACATTTCCATGTAATTTGCGATGGATTGGAAGGATCACAAAGTTGAATATGGCAGGCAAAAATATCAATTAATGAAGAGTTTATAGCTGAAGCAACAGGCCTTGGGATGGATGGGTACCACTTTTTTAATAAAAGGATTGACAGAGCAGCTGAGGAGAGGAAGTTTGTTGAAGGCAATGAGGAACTGATCTTCATCACGGCGGGTTTGAAGGTTAGCTCTATCCCTCCGCCATTTGACGATGTCACCCGCATGATGGTTCGATACATCTCCTTGGAGGGGAGATACGTCACAGTGCCCATTAAGCATCTTGTGTTCCTCAATCACTTCGTAGAAGTATCATGGTATGTTTCCCACACTATCTTCTTAATTCTCTTGAATGCTCCATTTTGGAGTTCCAAAAACATACTCGTGCGGTCCCTCTACATCAAGGTCTCATCTTCTTGCTGCATAAACTCTATATTCTTAAGTATCCCAGCCTTCCTTCTTCCCCCATCTCTGCTCCATTTATCCCCTTCACCACTGCCACTACCCCCATCTCTTCTCCTTCTATCCCCATCACTACTACTGCTACCCCTTTACCTTCCATCTTGGCTCCCACCACCATCCCCTCCACCTCTACTCCCACCCCCTTTGCCTCCACTTCGACCAGACCTATAACTAGGTCTTCTAAGAAACTGAAACTAGATACCCCTGTTTCGGGGAACGTTCCTCAGGACTTGGAGGATGCTCAAAATATTCTCCATATTAGCAGTGTTGGCTTGCATGAGGCTTTACACACCGAGAGTTCCACACAAAGGCTGGAAGCCTTAGAAAAAGACATGTTGTTGAAAGATGAAGTTAAAAACTTGGCTAAGCAAAAAGGTAAGAGGAAGAAGGAGGAGGAGGTTGATCTTGACAATAAACAAGTTGAGGATATTTATAAAAATTGAACTCCCTAGACAACCATCTAGGGAAAGCCAAGAATCGTCATGACCATAATATGGCTATTTTTAGTGCAATCAGAGACTTCCTTGAGCAGCATGTCCACAACGTCTCTGCTCTCAGTGAAATCCCAACAACTCTATGGGGCATGGAAAAAGAAAGAAAACAGACCATTGAAAAGCTGGATGCTTCAGACCTTACTCACATGACGACATTGGCTTTGTTTACCTCTTGGCAAACTATCAAATCCAGAATTTCCAAAGCCGCCAAGAAGTAAATGTGGAGCTTCACTGCTGATGTTGCCTTCCTGCATGTTTTTTGTTGTTTTTAGCTATTTTTTGGCTACTTTTCTATAGTGTTCGAACTGGTTAGCTATTTTGTGGTAACTTCTCTTTGGTTACCTTTGGTTCTTATGACTTATCTGGATCTTGATCCTTTTTTTGGTGCTTTTTAATTCCTATTCTGGCTTTTAGGCCCTCTTTGTATACAAGGGTATAACTTCTTTCAAAAAACTATTTACCAATAATAAAAAAACATTTGTTCATTGCTAAAAATGGGTAACTTCAAAACATACATAATGAAATGCAATAAGATAAATTAAACTAGTTAACCTAACAGAGAAATAATTACAATCACATCTACTTAAAGAAACAACATTCAAGATAGTTTCACCAATTTTTTTGTTATCAAGATGTAGTTCCTAAATGTTTATTTTTAACAAAAAGGGTTTAAAATGGTTCCCCAAGCAAGGATACATGCAAGGGGAATAATAGAGGACAAAATTAGTCATATGAAAATCATTCGTGTGCTATGACATAGTCTTTGAAAACTCATTATCACAAGGAGTACCGACATAGTAAGCAAGCCAACTTTGTGAATGGAGGTAGATCAAAATGATTTGTGAGACATTTGTGACAAGAAAAATTAAGAACCTAAGAAATATATTTTGTAGGAAAAATTTCTATGTTTGAGGACAATGCATTTGATATAGGCTTTAGCTCCATGCATGTCATTTACCAATTTTTTTAATTTTACATTTTTTTGGATTTTTAATGATGTTATCAATATTTTTGAATTTTTGAATTTTTTAGTGTTTTATATTTTATAGAAGACAATGACATAGAAAAATTAACGAAGTCATACGACATCGTCAAAAATCATTGTAAGGCAAAAATATGCCCCCAATAGCGTAAAGGTTCCCCGAGAAGCAAAAATATGTCCCAACAAAGAAAAAATGATTATTTATTAAAAATATTCATCGTGACGAGTGCTAAAATAAATTACAATAATTATGACAGCTTTAAGGCACCTCAAGGGCATAAAAAACATCATGGTTGGTCAAAACAAGTACAAATAGCAAGCCACATGGGGTAAAACCCATTGCGGTGAATTATTTACTATCTACCCTTATCATTTTTACTATTGATTTTACTTTGACATGGGAGAGGAATGGTGAGGATTCAGAACTATAGACACCATGTTAACTAAGTTTTAGAGTATATGCGGCTTCCCAAGGATAGTCTACAAGTATGCAACACAAAAACTTCAATTGTTGTCATTTTTAAGCACATTTATTGTAGTTTAGATTTTATGCATGAACACGTGCATGGCCCTTGGGGTGCACATGCATGCTAAGTGGTGCATTGGTGCTAAACAACATAGGCATGACCATGCTTGTGCAAAACTTTGGCATGGACATGAGCGTGTGTGGGATGGCATGACAAGGGGCATGTTGGCATGAGAACATAGATGCTTGACATGGGAAAGGGAGCGCTGACATGAGGGCGCACTTGGCACTAAAATTTGAATTCTAGTGTTTCCATGGGTGCACTTGGTACAAAGGGTGAACCTTGCATGGCCTTAGAAGAAATTTTAAGAAATTTTAGAAGAAATTAGGCATGAAGACTAATCTAAATGATGTAGTATAGAGGAAAATGAGATTAAAAAAGTTGTGTTGCCTATTTTGTAGGTGAACCTACCCAAATGGGAGATGTGGGAGTGACATGGGTGATCGCAGCCCTATGAGGCCATGTTTTCATGGCGCGACCTTGTCTTCCTATAGATGACCTTATATGTTATAGGTCTATCCCATATAGATCAGATGTCAAATATCACTCTAGATCATAGCCTTCTTACAACCTTAGCTTTGAAAGATGATGATGGAGTGAGAGTTAGATGTTATGCTTGCCAAAAGGTGAGATGAGCATCACCTTAGAGGTCATGTGGTGTATTTTGAGAGTGTCAATCTAAGGTCATATGGTGATCTATGATGGTGATGATGTTCATATAATTTAGAGTATTAGTGAGATATTCAGTGTTGCTAACATTCCTCATCGAGGTATGTCACTTAACATCACCAGGTGCTTGACCAATCAATGGCTTTCATGGGTGTCACTTATTTGATGGCTCTTATCAATGACATATTGGTGCCTAACAAGATTGGTGAATGGTTCTCCCTTAGTTTGATTGGATTTATCCATAGAGTGATTAGTAGAGAGATCCATTATTGGGGGTAGTGCTTACTAGCCCATTTATATTCATATTTACACTTGATAGCATACCGCAGTTAGAATACCGTGGGTCCAATGACATTGCTACAGATATGGGCCTAGGACCACATCGTGATAGGTTGCCCACTTATGGTGTTACAAGCTAGGTCTCTTGGAGATCCATATATTATTGATTAGGTACCAATGAGCAAGGATATGCGCAGGAACATTGGTGATACACCATATTACAAGAGAGATTTTGATTACATGATGGCCGATATATTATATCGTGGCCTAAGGATGTAGAATAGTTGAGTACTATAGTAGTTGATCATTTTATTATTGGGATTTAGGACCATATTCTCAAGTGGGACTAAGTGGATAGAGGGCATTGCCATGTTGGTCTCATCTAGGGATTCTTAGAGATGAGATGTGGTACAGGTGTAGGTCTAGAGAGACATTTAACATTAGGCCTCATATTAGGATACAATGAGCATTAGACAACTTCGCATAGGTGGTAACACATCCTTTAGTACAACGACCATATAGATAATAGATCCAAGTGAGACTCGAGACTACTATGCATGGTATGCGGCAAGTTTCCCCAATGACTTACCATTCCACAAGAAGCTATACATGTTGGGATTACAAGGGAAATGTAGGGCATACAGGTCAAGATCTTAGGGCTCAAGAAATAGCCTAGACAAGTCAGTGGTCGATGATGACACATCCTAAGGTAAAACTCCAAGGATAGGAAAAGCCTCGGTGATAGGCTCCATAGGTGTAGGATCCAAATATTCCATTACAACTTCCTTTGCGGGTGACACTATCACCACCTCATATGAGTCTCCGCCCTACACCCACTAGGATATGGATGGGCTAGGGGAGATGGAGATGCATCGATGGAGGAGATGGATGGGGACCCCACCACGAGTCCTATGGGAGGAGGATGAAGAGAAGAGTATAGATTTCCCCAAATATCTCCACCTAGACAAGTTACATAGGGTATATGTGATAAAACAACTTTGAGGAAAAATTATAGTAGGTAGTGTCCCAAAGAGCTCCAGTTTACTACTAAAAGGGATTAGGTGATAGTAGAGAGGGACTAGCTAGTAACTTGGATGACCCAACTACATGTTGAGTTGGCTAGTGTGAGAGTGGAGCGTGATATGCTCTAGCAGGAAGGATTGACATCCAAGGTACATGACTTAGTCCTTAAGATTGATACTATTGTAGGAGAGACCACCTATTATAGGATGTTATACCATGTAGCTGTTTTGGTTGGTTAGAGAGCTCCCGATTAGAGTCATTTAATGGGTAGTAGATCTAGATCTAGGTCGCACGTGCACCATCTTGATCAACAAGATCGACATGATTCCTTTAACACTACAAAGTGCTACCTCAAATGACATAGACTAGGTAGTCCAAAGGTAGTTGAGATTCATGGTTGACTCTTTGTATTGTTGCAAAATACATCTCTTTTTGGATTTACACCTCAATATGAAGGAACATTTTTGTACGGATGTACTTATGTATTGTTTTTTATTATGCCTCATGATGAAGGCACATTTTTGTATGGATGTACCATGTACTATTTTTTTTATTATGCCTCATAATGAAGACTCATTTTTGTGTATAAATGCCCATGATGGCTCATTGTATTGATGTATATCGAGACACATTATTTTGTACATAGACATTTATATATACGATTATGATGGATTGTTTTTACTTTATGTATTTTGTGTATTAGATGGAATTTTTAATCCACATTTTTACTATGGTCGATGATTGAGGCGGGGACGAAGGTGGTCCCTCTTTCCCCTCTTGGTGATATTATATGATGTTAGCTTAGTATAAATGTTTAATTTTCATGTTCATGATGATGTAACTTATTTTTATTGATATATGATGTATATATGTGATGATAGATGATATGATGATGAGAAGACAACAAATTATATAAGCTAATAACAAGCACAAATTAATCAAATCTAATCAATACAACACAACTATGCACAAGTATGCAAGATAAAATGAACTCAATGTAATGAACAATAGATTAAACTAATACCCAATCAAAGAAATAAAATCAATTCAATTTAAAGTACACAAGATGAAAAATTAATGCAACCAAAACTATAAATAAACCAACAACTAAAGTAAGCAAACTACTACTTTTTTTGTGGGATAGTTTTGAAATGTTTTTCATTGTTTTTGGTATTATTTTAAGACAATGTTTTATTATTTTTTGAGTTTTCTACGAAACATATTTAAATGTTTTGAGTTTTCCAACTAACATATCTAAATGTTTTAGGATTTTCAAAATTTATATGAATGTTTGTGATGTTTTCTAAGAAATTTCTTGAAGAAAAGTGTAAGGAAATGAAGAAACATGGATGCCCCCAATGTTAGCTGGGATGTACAAGGGAAAAATGCCACACATTATGTGTAATAATTGATGATTCCAAGTTTCCCCAATGTGAGATGGGAATATTCAAAGGAAAACTCTTCGCATTCAAAAGGTAAGATCTCTGCTAGATCAAGACCATGAGGGATAGGCTCAAAATTAGCTAAGATTCGTAGAGAAAGACTAACTCGATTAAATCTATAATAATCCTAGAATTGAAATGCTTGTGAAAAATAGACCCTTCAATGGTGCCAAAAAAAATTCACCAAGGACCTATCTAAAGTGCCACTATTACACAATTTTTACAATTGGATGTATTTATTTTTTTATTTGTTTTATAATTTTTTATTTTTTTGATATTTTAGGGACCCCACACTTAAGCATATAAATGATTAAGATGCATTGCATTCATGGGTTCCCCAATTTCATGACCATTTGAGTAAGCAAGATCAGTAGGCTCCCGAAATGAACTTAGTGACCAAAACATATGGCCCAAACTAGGTAGGCTCAAATTTTCCTTTCTTTTCCCAATCCTTTATGGTGTTGAACTATTTTTATTTTAGCACCAAGTCTCCTACCTTGAATTGATGAGGTATCACTCTTTTGTTTTAAATTCACCACACTCAATCCCGATACATTTAAGATGATCCAAAGTGTGAATTTTTTTCTCATATAATATCTCTAACTCGCTATTCGAGCTATTATGTAGTCCTTTTCTTCATTCAAGTTATCCCTACACTCTATACACAAAGAGGGGAGCTCGATCTCTAGAGGTAATATGGATTCTGTGCCGAATACTAAGGAATATGGAGTAGCACCTGTAGGAGTGTGGATAGACATTCTGTATGCCCAAAGGGTGGGATGAATTTGTAAATGCCAAATGTGTCCTGTGGTATTCACCATCTTCTCCATAATATGGACAAGGGTTTTATTACAAGCCTTGGCTTTCCCATTAACTTGAGGTTAATATGGGGTTGAAAAATTGAGAGAGATTTGAAAACATTGACACAATGCTTTCACATTTTTTAAATGACTTACCATTGTTAGCTACAATGGCAGAGGGGATACCGTATCGGTAGATTATGTGGTTCATTATAAACTTAGATATCTACACACCTTTAACATAGGTAAGAGGAACAACCTCAACTCACTTTGTGAAGTATTTATTAGTGGTGATAATGAATAGGTGGCCATTGAAGGATGTGGGGTGAAGCTTACCTATAAGATCAAGTCCCCAATTTGAGAAAGTGTCATGATAGGATGTAATGATTGCATTGACGTATGTATAAAATTACCATACTTCTAACATTACAAAAATTCATAATGTATTTGCATCAATCATTTTCCATGGTAGGCCAATAGTAGCCTACTCTGAGTATTTTCTTTGCTAAGATGATCCTATTAGTATGAGTCCCATAGATGCCTTCATGCACCTCTTTGACCACTAGGATGGACTCATCTAAATTTAAACAGTGCAATGATTCCCATCATAGCCTCTACGGTAGAGAGTGCCACCAAGTAGGGTATAACGGACTATACGTTGGATGAGGTTTCTTTTATTATAATGGGAAATGTTAGTGGGAGAATTTCCATCATGAAGGTCATTAAATATGTCACTATACTAAGGGGAAAAGGTAGTACCAAATTCATATACCAAATAGGAATATGGCTCATCATACGCTGGTGTTCATATATGTTCGACAAAGAATGACAGATTTTTGTTCCCAAGTGGGATGCTCAACATAGACCGCACTTTGGCCATAGCATCCAATGCTTTGTTCTATCCTCTTGGGATTTTTTCAAAGTTAATTTACTCGAAGAACGCCTTCAGAGAATCAACCATTCTCTTATAAGGAATAAGTTTCTCATCTTTAACTTTATATTCATCTATCACTTGTTTTATAATTAGCATAGTATCATCGATCATTTACTTGTCTAATGTTCCATTTAATATCTAGTTTCATCCATGCAATAAGGGATTTATATTCAACTATATTTTTTATACATTAGAACCCAAGTCGGAATGCTTGAGGGATCAATTCTCCTGAAGAGTGATCAAAACAACTCTGGCACTTGAAACATGAAAGGTAAAGGAACCATCAAAGTATAATTGCCATATAATATATTCCTTGAGGTATAATGTAGATGCATCTAGAAGTTTCATACTCCAAGGTTCAGTACCTGGCAGAGGGGCTTCAACTAGTTGATCTACTAAAACTTGTCCTTTCATTGATTTCTAGTGTACATACTTGATGTCAAACTCACTGAGTAAGATGATCGAATAGGCCATATTTCCTATCAGTGCAGGGTTTGACAAAAAGTACTTTAATGGATCAACTTTTGAGATAATCTTAACTTTTGAGAAAAGAAAACCCATGGCCAAGTAATCATTTTCTATCTATGGGTATTTGAGCTCGTAAGCTATCAATGTTCAACTTAAGTAATACACAAATTTTTCTTTCTGTTCTTATCATATTGGGCCAATAGTGCCCCAATTGCAAAGTGTATGGCAGAAATGTAGAGTAATAATGGTTCACCTACTGTGGGTGGCATTAGAATAGGGGGTTTTTCCAAATATGTTTTGAGAAAATAAAATGCTTGATGTTGGTTCAGTCCCTAGTGAAAAAATAACAGCTTTCTTGAGAAGATGTGTGAATGTGTGACACTTGTCTGCAAGATGAGAGATGAATATTTGAATTTCTTGGATATTTCCTTGCAAGCTTTGCATTTGTCTAATATTAGTTAGAGGAGTCATTTATATTATAACAATAATCTTTGTAAGATCTACTTCTATTCCTCTCCATGAAAAAATGAACCCTAATAGTTTTCCAGATAACACACTGATGGCACACTTCTTCAGGTTGAGTCAGACCTTATAGCTCCTTAGACTCTAAAAGATGCATCACAAGATCTCTAGGTGATCTTCCTAAGTCCTATATTTTACCAATATATCATCCACATAATCTTCCATGATGTAACTGATCATGTCATGAAAGATAACCCTCATTACCAATTGATAGGTTGTACCTGAATTCTTGAGGCCAAAGGGCGTGATTGGATAACAAAAATTCCCCCATGGGGTGGTAAAATATGTCTTATTTTGGTCTTCCTCATCAATTTTTATCTAGTTATATCCTGAAAATCCATCCATGAGTGATAACATCTCGTAACCAGCTATTGAATCGACAATCATGTCGATGTTAGGAAGAGGAAGTCATCCTTAAGACAATATTTATTGATATCTCATAAATTGGTACAAACTCTAATACCAAAAGGTTTTTTCTACATTGGGACTACATTTGAAATCCACTCTAAATAGTCAATAGTCCTGATGAAGCCTATTGCTAATTATCTTTCTAGCTCTACTTTGAAAAATAATGTGATGCGAGGATACATCTTTCGAGCTTTTGTTTAACAAGCTTGGTGTCTTGGTGTACAACTAGATTGTGCACTACTAATACAAGATCAAGTCCTGAAATGTCTACATAGGACCATGTAAAGATATCTACAAATTCTTTCAAAAGCACAAGAAAATTTTATATTATTGAGCTGAGAGTGAAGCTCCCAACTTGAGTATTCTAGGTAATTCCTCCATGCCAATATTGACATCTATTGTCTCCTCCACCAGTAGCTTAGACTCATCCTCCATGCTTGTAGGATCATGGGGAGATTAAGATCTTATTCTCCTAAAGGTGGCTCAAAAATATTTTCACCTTCAGTCTGGTGAACTATTTTGTCTGTTGATTACTCTTTTTGTTTGTCTGCAAGAATCTCAATGATGATTTCACTATAGGACTTGGACTTGTTATTTTTGCAAGGATTTTTAGTGGAACTTTTTCCCTTTCTTATTTTTTTTCTTAAATGACCACACAACTCAGCCTCCTCCCCAAAGTATGTGCATGTAGTGAGCTAAATAGAGAATCCTTTATTGTGGTCACCTATTGGAATACTGCCAAAAATGCATAGGAACTTTCCAATAGCTTCAAAATTTTAAATAACATCAATTTGAACATGTTGATGTTGGTCCCAATTCATGAGTGACGGGTAAATAAGGTTTAGTGTCTAAGTGTTAAGGGATACAAAAGGAGTTATTGTTTGATCTGATTCTTAGAGCATTTCTTTGAATATTGACAAAATAGATAAGGGTAAATGGGCTAGGAGGAATACCTGTTAAAGATGGTTGAAGGTTGTTGTGTGCGTATGACTTCTTGATCCACAACTAATCATGAGAGCTTCCTTTTGGCTAGGAGGAACTACCTGAAATAGAAAACAAGACCACCAAATAGAAGTTAAACAATATATGTAGTGGACTACCTAGCGTATGCTAGATCCAGGAAGTGTGATACTCCCTAGAAGGTTATCAATCCACTATTTAAAACAATTCAATGTTAACAATAAATGAAATCCTACTGTAGTTAAAATGATTTAGGTATCTCATTCAACTACAATAAGCAAATTCATTCACAATAGGCTAAGCTATGATTAAATCTGAAGGTCAAGGTCTTTGTCAGAGTATTGGTACTAGTCAGGGTTTGGTTCTGGGCTGTTTTGGGTATTTGGTGGGGATTTTAGGCTTTGTTCTTGGTTTGAGGGTAAAACATAGAGACCAACGTCAGTTTGGTATGACTGATGTCGGTTTAAGTGAACCAACGATGGTTATGAATAACCGACATCGGTATGGTCGGATAGAGAAAACTTATTAAAATCTCTGTATGAGGACAGATCGAGAATAAATGGAAATGGAGAGGGAAATGACAAGGTCTATGGAGATCTTGGATATACTCAGAGATCTTTAAAAGTTAGGTATGGGAAATTTAATGGTGTGGGTGAAGGAATGATCAATTTTGCATGAAGGTGAATTATGGGAGAATGGGAATGCAAGTAGAAACTGGTAATAGATATAATAGAACCTACTAAAATGAAAAATGAATGAATGTTGGTTAATAAAACACTTACTGTTGTACGAACTTGATGGCTGGATGGCAATGGCAGTTGATCAGATGGATGGATTTTGGTGTGGTGATGGTGCTTCCCCAACTTCTTCCGTGAATGCAAATGGATCTTTGATCACTTCTGATGTTGGCTATGAATGCCTAATGCATGTATGAATGTTATTTCGCTTGCACGCGCTCTAGTTTTCATCCTTTGCCCTCAAAAATGTGTTAAAATCCAAATAAGCTTGTTTTGGGGATAAATGGTAATCAACGGTGGTTTCAGGATGACCGGTGGTGGTTTAGGGTGATCGGCGTTGGTTAGGGTAGGATTTCCTAGGTTTACTAAAATGGGCATATCCACTTGATTTCTTAGATATCATTCATTTTTATTCACATTATAATGGAAGCTTCCCTTATAACGGTGGGAATGTGGTTAGATGAAATGTAGGCTTTTATTTTTAGGGTTTAGGTAGGTCTTAGTTAGTTATGGCAACATACTAAGAATAGGTCTTAGGGTGAGGTGGCTAGATGAGGTGTATAGGTGAGGTGGTGATGTGGGCATTATCCCAATTAGGATATTTAAATAATAAATATTATGAGATCATGAATTAATTTAATTAAATTAATATTAGAGTGGGGTGAAAGGGGCCATGGTTAGGTGAGTGTGTTCGAGTTGGTTATTTTTCAAGGGACCAAGGGGAGTGTGACCCAATTTTGGTGTCTACATTTTACCTTTTTTTCCCGTGTAACTTGTATTGGTAAGAAACACGACAAAAATAAGGTGTGGGTGAAGGTGATCCCCATCAAACTAGGAACCGATGAGACGAGAAGGCAAAATCAAGGTGAGTGGTTTGATAAAAGGTGAATGTGATGAAGAGGAATGTGACAATAGGGGTAAAAAGGGGTAAATGTCTAATCAGGTAATCTAGGTAATGGGTCAAGGTCAAAGGTAGTAATAGTCAAAAACACACACATGTGTAAACCGTAGCATGGTACCGGGTTGAAGAGAAGGAAATCTCTACATTTTCTAAGGTCGGTAGGTTTATCCAAACAAGGTTGAGGTGATTTCGGTATCCAAGGTATAGGATATGGTTAGGAAACATGATGCAAGTCAGGTGTAGGAATGTTTAGGTATGTTCCAAAGATACCAAAGGTTGGGTCAGGATAAATAGTCACGGAAAAAGGCAAGGTAAGTTCGGTATGTCAATCAACATGGGTAACAATTATGTAAGGCATAGTGAGCACATGAGGTCACAGTCACTATCAATGTTCCACATCCCAAAGAGCTAGGTCATGGCATGGGTAAGGCTAAGGTGTGGGAAAAATAATGAGTCCCCAAATGAGGATGAGGTGAGGTAGTAAATGATGAGGTTAGGAGGATAAAGTGAAGTGTCTAAGTCAAGTGTGGGTGAGGTAAAAGTATATAGGTCAGAAAATTAGGGGTAGGAGGTAGGAAAAAGACTAAGCAGATAACCAAAAACAGCTAGAAGGGAACTGATTGTGGTCATGATCGACCACCATGGTAAGCTAGGGCACATAACCGATGTCGGTCAAGGTAAAACCATCACCGGTCAAGTCTTGTAGGTTATAAAAAGAAAAATTCTGCTTTTGACGGAATCATTTTTCACTTTCCAAATAGGAGAAAATGACAGGTAAGAGAGAGAGAAAGGATGAAAGTGTTCATGTGGAATGGAGAGCTGAGTTAGCGAATGGTGTAGTGGGTGATTGGTAATCAATAAGTAGGCCCACGAGATTAGATCGATCGATTCAGTTGGTTGGAGGTGAGTAGGTTGATTAGGAGATGGTAGAGGTAGGAGAGGGATCGGTTGGACCATCGGTGTAGCAGCCTAACATGCCACCATGGTGACGACAGCGTGATGAGGTAAGATTCAATCCCTTTCTTTGTTTTGTGAGTTAGATTGGTTTAGAGGTCCAGTTTGAGAAAATGAGTTTTTTTGGGGAAGGGGATTTGAATTTTAGGAGTGAAAATCGGGTTAAATAGGAATGGGGAGAGAAAATCAAAGTATACAAATACAATCCTGAAAAGGAGTATTTAAACTTCTACAAACAAGATACTATATAGGAGAGTATTCTTCTACCTTCCACAAACAATCAAAGACATTCAATTGAACAATGCAAGTTTACCCAAAATAGAAGCAACAAGATATCCATTCCTTACCCTTATACAAGATTGTGTTCATACAATAAGACAAAATGTATACCCATACAGATCATAGAATAAGTAATACCTCTTTAAAACTCAAAGATGCAACAGAGAATAATATTCATTTACTTTTCTACCTTTTGAAGATATTTCCAGTTTGAAACTCAAAACAAAAACTACTTACTTAAACTCTTTTTCGGGCAGATAGTCCAATATTTATATTTCCATCAAAACACTAAATTCTAATGTTGCAAATGCATTTCATCATTTTAACTCATTCAAAAAGAACACCTAAAACAACATTGTCATGCAAGGGTCCCAAAGCAAAAGCACAAGAGATTCTTTCAACAAGAAAGCAAGGAACCAGAACCAAAAATAGAAACATTTATCTCAAGAGAGAGAATTGTTTTAATGAAATATTTAATCAAATATTTAATGAAATGCAAGAAATCTTAATGAAACTTTCATCCGAGCTTCCAAATCTTCTTGTTTTCCAAGCAAGATCAACAACCAAAAATATCTTTCCCCAATATCTCATATACTTTCCTTGAATCGGAAATATACCAAGGAAATAAAAATAGCCATAAAGTGAAAGTAGAACTGCTGGTTCAAGAACCAGATAGCTCCATGCAGAGAAAAATCGAGAGTATGAATGACCAAACAACCTCTAAAAATCTGCCCGCATTTTTCCTAGGTGTTTTTCTCGCCAAAAATGAGACTCATAAATGCTATTAATTCAAAATCCCACCTATCTCTCCATTTCACCGCCATCCGAATTGGTGAATCCTAATTCAACTTCTGCATGCATTACTAACTTTAGTGAAGACTCCATGTAGATTCCACCAATTTTTCATGCTTCCGCCTAAACTGGTAGTTCACTATCATTTATTACAAAAATCAAATCACATAAATAGCTTAGGAACCATCAGATTACCAATCCATACAACCCTTAGGTCCCCTTTCCTTATTTCATTAGTTTAGGGTAGATTCCCATAGTTTAGGTTATGACCATAGGATAGTTTAGAAGTAATAACCTTAAGTTTAAAAACATTTCAATAAGTAAATTGCCACCTTAGGTTAGGTCATAACTCACAACCATATAGTATTAGGTATTAGATTAGAAATAGACCTAGCATCACCTTAGGTGGTTCCCTCAACTTAGAACATGCAACTTAGGATAGGATGTTGTCCCAAATAAAGTAGACATAGATAGAAAAATAGGTACATCTACCTTAGTTTATAATCTCGTTAGGATAGATCTCTTAGGTCTAGGACTTAGATTGCTCCTCAATAGTTCTGAAGCAGGCCTCATTTCTCTTAACATTGTTAAGCATCCTAAAGAGATCATTCAAAAAGATCCGAGTTCATAACCTACAATAGAATGTAGCATGATCTTTCAAGAAGATAAAATAATTTGTAAACATGCTAGAGTTCATTCCATTATGTCATCCTACCTCTGAATGTCATTTTACCATTCAGACTAGGTAATAAGATTTAAATCATACCTTGGATCAATGGAATTGATCAAAGGATTTGTTAGTAACAAGAGATAAGTTTGCAAACTTCACTTACTAGATTAAAACTTATCTATCCAAAACAAGAATGGATTCTTTGCAAAGCTACTGTATTTCAGCTTAATGAAATCAAGAGCAGAAATGACTTATCCATGGCAAGCATGATTTCCAAAAATCAAAGGAACACTCCTTATCCAGAAAAATCACATGTCAACGCTTGCAATGCAAAAGAGGAAAGATAATAGTTTTTCAAAGATGTTACATGCTTCCCCCTAAAATAATCATCGTCCTGAATGATTATCTTATTTTAATAATTTGCATCAAGGACAATCAATTTATCCACTTTCTTTTCATGTGTTCATAACATATCAAAATTTTAAAGTTCCAGAAATCAGCATTCACATAGTTGTTTATTTAAAATAAATAAATATCTGCCCAAAATTGGTAGATTTATTGTTATAAAAGAATTAAATCACAATTTATATCAGTCAATAGAATCAATTTTGTTCAAATAAGTATGGAAAAGTAGTTTTCATATCTTCCAGATTTTCCCAGGTTGCACTTTCTTCATTAAACTGGTCCCACTGGACCTTACATTGACTTATTTCACAATTTCTTAAGCGCAACTGGTGATTTTCTAGCACTCGCAAGGGTTTAACCATGATTATTCTTGGTCTTGGACCTACAAGGAATTCTAATTTAACACGTGATAAATCTGAAATGTATTTCTTAAGCAAAGAAATATGGAAAACATCATGCATTCATGACAAAGCAGAGGTAATGCTAAACAATAAGCTATAGGGTTGATTACTTCAACTATTTCAAAAGGTCCCACAAAATGAGGTGATAACTTGGCAGCCTTGCCAAAAGTTATAGAACTCTTTTTCGCTTTAACCTGAAGAAAGACCTTCTCTCCGAGTTCAAATTTCCTATCAACCCGCTTCAAATCAGCATAACTCTTTTTCCTATATGTTACCTCTTTCAAGCCATTCACGAATCATTTTAACTTATTATTCCATTTCAGTAAGGATTTCAGGTCCAATTACCTCTTTATCCCTAATGTTGTCCCAACTAACGAGGGTTATGCATTTTCTTCCATATAATGCTTGAAAGGTGCCATCTTTAGAGAAGCATGATATGTATTATTGTATGTAAATTCAACTAATGGAAGGTACTCTTCCCAATTATACTGATGATCCATGCAATACATTCATAACATATCTTCTAAAACTTGATTAACTCTTTCAGTTTGTCCATCCGTTTCCGGATGATACGCAGAACTGAAATTCTTAGTTCCTAGAGTTGCATTAAGGGTTTTCCAAAACCTTGAAGTCATTCTAGGATCTCTATCAGATATGATTAGTTCAAGTACTCCATGTAATCTGAAAATCTCATGTACAAACCTCTTTGCCAAAACAGGAGAATCATCCTTAAGATTACTAACAATAAAATGAGCTACTTTTGTTAGTTTATCCACAACAACCAAAATAACATCATGTTTATTTTTTGACATAGGCAACCCTTGTACAAAATCCATGCTTATTACTTGCCATTTGTACTATGGTATGCTGTGAGGATACAATAAACCGGCTGGATGCATATGTTCAGCTTTAACACGTTGACATTCCAAACAATGTGTCACAAAATCAATAACATCCTTTTTCATCCCTTTCCAGAAATATTGTTGTTTTATATCAACAAGCATCTTTGTAATACTAGGGTGTCTAGAGAAAGGTGAATTGTGAAATTCTACTAACAATTTCATTCTTAAATCATTTAGTGAAGGTATGTATACTATGTTTTCAAATCTTAAGATTCCTTCATTGTCAAAGTGAAAACCTTTATATCTCACATCATTTGGATCTATAGCAAAGCATTGTTTTTACTTGCTGAAAAAGTAAGAATCAGATTCCATAACACTTTTTACTTCATCCTTAAACTAAGTTCTTAATGTTATAAGAGCATAAATGTGCTTCCTACGACTTAGAGCATCAGCTACTCTATTTTCCTTGCCTTTAATGTAATTTATGTCAAAATCATATTGAGACAAAAACTCTAACCATCTTCATTGTCTTGCATTTAGATTTGGTTGAGTGAAAATATACTTCAGCCCAAGATGATCAGTTTTTAATTCAAAAGGTTTACCAAGTAGATAATGCCTCCAAACTTGTAGTGCATGAACAATGGTAGCAAGCTCTAAATCATGTGGAGCATAATTCAACTCATGTAACTTTATTTTTCTACTTTTGTAAGCTATGACATGATCATTTTGTAACAAAATACCTCCAAGACCTTCCCGATGCATCCGTTACAATAGTAAAGTCTCCATTAGGGTCTGGTACAACTAAAATAGGTGTTGATGTTAACTGATCCTTCAAAGTTCTGAATGCAGATTCACATTTCTCATTCCAAACAAACTTCTTATCCTTTTTCTAATGAATTTATTGGTGCAACAACTTTGGAAAAATCTTTTACAAATTTTCTATAGTAACTAGCAAGACCCATGAAGCTTCTAACTTCATGTACATTCTTTTGTAGTGCAGCCACTTAGTTATAGCTACAAATTTGGAAGGATCTACAAAATTCCATTTTTACTTATAACATGACCCAAATAGTGCACTTATGTGTCATAGAAAGAACATTTAGATAGCTTACCATATAACCGTCTCTTTCTCAAAATTTCCAAAACTATCTTCAAATGCTCATGGTGTTCCTCAATACTTTTAGAATATATGAGAATGTCATCCAAGAATACAAGCACAAATTTTTCCAAGTATTCTTGAAAAATATTATTCATCAAATTCATAAAAGTTGCAGGTGCATTTGTTAATCCAAAGGGTAAAATTGTGAACTCATAATGTCCATACCTTGTTCTAAAAGTTGTTTTATGAATGTCCTCATCCTTAATCCATAATTGATGATATCCAGATCAAAGATCTATCTTAGAATATACGATGCTCCACATCTGATCAAATAGATCATCAATTCTAGGGAGTGGATATTTGTTCTTGATTGTTTCTTTGTTTAACATTTTGTAATCAATGCACAATCTAAGTGTTCCATCCTTCTTTTTCACAAAAATTACCGGTGCTCCCCAAGGTGAAACACTCGGTCTAATCAAACCCTTAGAAAAAATTTCTTGCAACTGTGCCTTAAGCTCTACTAATTCAATAGTAGTCATTCGGTAAGGTGCCTTAGAAATAGGCTTGGTTCTAGGCTTGATTTCAATTGTGAAATCAAATTCTCTTTTGGGTGGAAGACCTGGTAACTCTTCCGAAACACATCACTGTAGTTTCATAACAATGGATATCGTTCCATGAATTCATTGTTTTCCTCAACGGATTTAGAAATTTTTACTGCATATAAGGTACAACCTTTATTTTTGGCCTTTTTAAGTTGCATAGCTGATAGTTTCCTAACTGAAATCTCACGTTTCACACCCTGAATCTCTATTATTTTTTACGATCATCCAAATAACTAATATGTTTTTCAAAATAGTCCACTTTTTCTTTATGTTCATCTAACCAATTAACACCTATGATTACATCATAAGACCCCAAAGGAGCAACATAAAGATCAAATTTAGTGGAAAAACTAGGTAAGTCAAGGACTGCTCCAAAAAGACACATACTAACTATATGAACAACATTGTTTCCATAATGTATAGTCCATGTTTTATCCATTTTTCTAGCTTTTCTTTTTAGTTTCGATGCTAATTTACTAGAAATAAAACATTTTGTAGCTCATGTATCAAAAATAATAGTTACAGGTATGCCGAATAACTTACCTAAAACTTCTATGGGCATGACTTGTTTTTCATCCTGTTTGTCAGCTACTTGCAGTGTGTATCTTGTGTTGCTGATTACGATCATCCTTTTTCAAAGGACATTGGTTTGCATAATGATCCTTTCCATAGTTATAATAGCCTCCTATAGGTCCCTTTTTAGGCTCAAATTTATTTCCATCCTTAAAGTTATCATTCTGACCTCCATAGGACTTCTGTCCATTATTATTATTCTTGACAAAGTTGTTTCATGGATTTCAATAGACTTATTTGTTGTTGTTTTCTTATTATTATCAATTGAAAACTTACTTTTCATACCAAACTTCTTCCATGGTCCTTTCTTAGGTGCAAGAGATGATGAAGAGGAGTTGGGAACTTTCTTCCTCACTTCCTCCTTATGAGCAAAAATTGCCTTTAATTTTTGTTCCTACCTTATGGATTTTTCAACAACCCCTTCCATAGTGGTTGGGATGTGAACATCCACCTCTCCTCCTATAATGGGATTCAATCCCATGATGAATTTCCATGTATCCTAAACTTCTCGTTCAGTTTGATACTGAGGTACATACTTAAGGAGTTTAGTAAACCGCTCCCAATACTCAGTTACAATTAGCTTTCCTTGCACTAAGTTCTAAAATTCAGTCATTTTATGATCATAATAAAGTTGTGGCAGCCAACGTTTCCTAAAGTAACCTTTAAATTGATCCCATGTGATATTAGTTTCATCAATATTCAACTCATCCTTACGGCTATCCCACCATGAAGATGCCTCATGGGAAAGTTGATATGCTCCCAAATTGCCTTTGTTTCTTCCGAGAAATTCCTTATTGCAAAGTACTTCTCCATTTCACTGATCCAATTCTCAGCTCCATCTCCTAATGTGGTGCCATCAAATTTTGGTGGACTTATCCTTTTTATATCATTAGTGAGTTCAGTTGTCAGCCTATCCTTTTTTTTTTTTCTAGGCTGATTAGGCATGTTCACATTGTTATTATCAACACCCAAATTGGCATTGTCCTCAGGAGGTGGCTAATTATTATTACCAACATCTTCTTCCTCCTCATTTCCCATTACTTGTTGTTCAAGTACAACCAAATGATCTCTTGTGTCCAATAGGGCAAGTAAGGATCTCATCGAGTTTTTGGGTTTGTTGCTACCTTCCTCAGGTGGAGGATTATTTGTAACATTTCCTCTTATTCTAACCATTTTCTGTTAACAAGAAAATTTAAGTTTTATCAGATTATGGACACAATAGGTCCAAGAGCTACAACCTTCAGCTCTGATACCAAGATGTAACATTCCCATTTTAAGACTTTAGAAACAAGGGAAAAAAATTTTTTACACAATGTTCTCTATTCTAAATAAAACATAATTTAGAACACACATTCCATGCCAATCAATCTCATAATAGATAACCATATGCATCTGTAATGACTCTGAATTACCGATCTCTCATTGCATGACTCGGTCCCTAACCGATCTCTCATGTTTGTCTCTAAGTATTGAATACTTTTACATATATTACATATAATTGGTTTTTCTTACCCTAATCTGGGTACTTGAGTGACCTATTTAAAGAACCTATCTAAATATTTGTTACCAATATTCATCTGAAAATCACGTTCCTTAAACTAGGTGACATCAGACAACACAACCAATAGTTTGTGATACTTTGGCCAAATATTTTCAACATACTATTCATGTTACTATTCCTAGATGGCATACTCATCAAATCGAATACGTCCTTCACCTCACTCTTCTATTATCTAGAATGGTCTTTACTGACTTCTGTTAGTCCACTTGCCCAAGGTTTGACCCTAACCTAGGTTAGTGACATAATATGTTATAGGGAGATGCTCACGATGACTTAGGGTATATGGGCATACTCATCCAACCTAAGTCAACCGAATGTGCCAAGATACCCTAAGTCATAGAAAGCTACTTCCTATTCCAATTCATGTTACTAGCTTGGCCTAGAGAGAAACTAAGTTCAAGTCCAGATGTGTGTAGATCTAGATGAACTAATGTGGAAGGGTGTTGCAACATGTCAATCTAACATTGTATCCTCGTGAAGACCTTAGTCTTCACGCGGGTACAGTTCTACAGTTGGCATGTGCCAACATCTGATAGAACTACTTCATCACAATGTACATACCCCTAAGAGGTCATTAACACTTAATTAAATTTGGATTAAGATTCAAATTACAGAAACCTTTCTCAACCCTAAATCCAACACCCTTAAGTTCTTCATCCATATTTGATTTAATTAATATTAAAGAACTTCATTAACTCATGATTTCTTTTATGTTTGGTAACTCTGACATGTTGAGAAATTATCCAAAAATAAAACATAATACATCAAAAGGTTAAATTAATGAACTCAACTATTCAAATAAGGTGCAACAACCATTCAAGTTCAACTAGAGCAGACTTCATAGAAAATGAAGTCTGAGTGATTAACGATCTAAAATGCCATTATTTCATTTTACATTTCCATGAGAGAGGAAGAGTCTTCCTCTCTACCTGGTTATGTGTTAGTGTTTATCATACCTTTTAAATCTTTCACACTTTCTATAGTTTAATTGTATATTCAATACACATCCCATTATCATTATATATTATTTAGATAAAGAACGTAATCTTATGCAACTTAACAAGTTGCTTTAAATAAAGAGAGAGATTGAACTATTTCTCTTCGTCCAACTTATCAATGACAATAGAAATAAGAATACAAATAGATATGCCAAATACCATCAAGATAGTATTCAACTACCTTCATAAATGTACAAGAGAATTTACACAACAATTCAAGTGAACCTATAATATTTTCAATTCATCATGATAAAATACACAATTTACAAGACTATGCATCTCATGCAAATTGCATGTCAAACAATACTAAAATCATTAAAGAATACAACTTTTTCCTTTTCAATACATCTCAAGAATGAATCGAGATCTCTTTAAAAGAGCCAAACTTTAAATCAGCCAATACATCATAAAATTTATTGCCTTCTTTTATCACTTACAAAGTCCATCTAAAATTGCTAGCACGGGTCAGTTCATCGAACTGAGCATGATAAGCACTAAGCATTAAAACGAAGTGCATTCCACTAATTGTTCCATTAAAACAAATCTTCTTTAATGAAACAATTAATGTAATCATTCAAATAAATCATAAGTAATAACATCCATAAAAGAAGCACAATAATAAATCTGATTCACATTATAGGAAGAGGTCATAATATAATCAGCTAATCCACTACATTATATCAGATAAGTATTGACCCAACAATTACTTATTTATCTCAAATAACAGTTCCTATCAATAATTGTTTCATAATTCTTTCTGAATTTGAAAAACAAAATCAACTTCACTATATAAACAAAATAGTTACTTTCAGAAACCAAGACCTTCTTATTCATCTTTACAAAGTTTAAGAAAACATGTACGGTCAAGTTCATTCTAACATAGTAACGTTTATAGGTTGATTCATCCCACAAATAAAATAATTAAGAGATTCACAATTCAGATGTGGCAACCTAATTCTAAGTCAAAATATATATAGCCTAGGTTCTTAGATTAGGCCTCTTATTACATTAGAAAGGAAATATATCCCAGCCACAATGTTTACATCAATTTAACTAAACAACTATAATAAAGTAGTAACATTTAATACTTAATCACCTTAATAAAAGTAATGTTTTTGATTCCCTTAAACCTATAACAAGGTTTATCTAAAGAAAGGAAGATCAAACTAGAGAGTGAACAATTTACAACATCCTTATCATTTGGTTAAACCAAATTCCCATATGCATCTTCAGACAAGAAGGGTCAACATCATACCCTACAATTTTCTAAAACTGAAAATGGAGAGCTTACCACTGAGAGTGGAAGAGAAAGGAGTTATGTCGAAGAGAGCATTCTATTGTTCATTCAAAAGAAAAGAGGTTGTAAAAGAATCAATAGAGATAGTTCCCCATACCCCCAAATCTTTAAGATAAAGAAATCAGGTACAAAAGATACATAACTGATTACATACAAAATTGTATCTTCGAATAAACTTTCCAAGAGTTTCACCATTAAAGAAATGACAACCGTTAATCATTTACTTAATTCATTCCATGAAGAATGTGAGAAACAAGATAGATTATCATTCACATCCAAGTCCTAAAAGTGTTAAGGATGGAAGAGATCAAACTTAAGATAACCAAACAGAGCTAAGAATGGTAATAATGGTATCGACTTGGAGAAAACCATCACCCAAAGTATGTTCAAACAACATATCTTCAACAATCTACCAAAAGCTCAACTTCCAAAATTTTAAACATATTAACTAACATAGAAGACTCAAACATAATAACTACATAGAAGACTTCTTCACTACTATTTCCATAGTTAATTCCAAGACCTTTATAAAACCCAAAGTCCGTTCAAGAGTTTCGAAAGAGGAAACTAAAACCAAACAACAAGTTTAAGTCAACCTTTCCTTATATTTTCCTCACGCATTCAAAACTAAAGATGTTAATCAAAATACCATATTGACTCAGCTCCCTATCAATTTTAAAGTTCAAAGTAGTATAAAAATAGAGAAAATCATTCCTTCACTGGTATTTATGAAAGTTTAGAGTATAAAATATAGATGATTCCAAAAACCTCCTTCACCCATTAACTCTCTTTTTCTAACACAAGTTTGAGTTCATACTACAAATCAAAGTATACAAAATAGTCCCAAAAAGGAGTATTTAAACTTCTACAAACAAGATACTATATAGGAGAGTATTCTTCTACCTTCCACAAACAATCAAAGACATTCAGTTGAACAATGCAGGTTTACCCAAAACAGAAGCAACAAGATATCCATTCCTTACCCTTATACAAGATTGTGTTCATACAATAAGACAAAACGTATACCCATACAGATCGCAGAAGGAGTAATACCACTTTAAAACTCAAATATGCAACAGATGTAATAGAGAAGAGTATCCATTTACTTTTCTACCTTTCAAGAGATTTCCAATTCGAAACTCAAAACAAAAACTACTTAAACTCTTTTTCAGAAGACAGTCCAGTATTTATATTTCCATCAAAACACTAAAGTCCTGACAGTTGCAAATGCATTTCATCATTTTAACTCATTCAAAAAGAACACCCAAAAACAACATTGTCATGCAAGGGTCCCAAAACAAAAGCATAGAGATTCTTTCAACAAGAAAGCAAGGAACCAAAACCAAAAACAAAACATTTATCTCATGAGAGTAGAATTGTTTTAATGAAACATTTAAAGAAACACAAGAAATCTTAATGGATAGAGCCTATCATGCTGATAGTGCTTCTGCCACTTCAAGAAGACTTCCAGCCGAGCTTCCAACTCTTCTTCTTTTCCAAGCAAGATCAACAACCAAAATATCTTTCCCCCAATGTCTCATATACTTTCCTTGAATCAGAAATAGACCAAGGAAATCAAAAATAGCCACAAAGTGAAAGTAGAACTGCTGGTTTGAAGAACCAGATAGCTCCATGTAGAGAAAAATCGAGAGTATGAATGACCAAACAACCTCCAAAAAATCCACCCGCATTGTTTCCTAGGTGGTTTTCTCACCAAAAATGAGACTCATAAATGCCATTAATTCCAAAATTCCCACCTATCTCTCCATGCCACCACCATCCAGAATTGGTGAATCCTAATTCAACTTCTACATGCATTGCTAACTTTAGTGAAGACTCCATGTAGATTCCACCAATTTTTCATGCTTCCACCTAAACTGGCAGTTTGCACTTGTCATTTATTACAAAAATCAAATCACATAAATAGCTTAGGAACCATCACCAGATTACCAATGCCATACGACCCTTAGGTCCCCTTTCCTTATTTCATTAGTTTAGGGTCGATTCCCTTAGTTTAGGTTATGACCATAGGATAGTTTAGAAGTAATAACCTTAGGTTTAAAAACATTTCAATAAGTAATTTCCACCTTAGGTTAGGTCATAGCTCACAACCATATAGTATTAGGTATTAGATTAGAAATAGACCTAGCATCACCTTAGGTGGTTCCCTCAACTTAGAACATGCAACTTAGGATAGGATGTTGTCCCAATAAAGTAGACATAGCTAGAAAAATAGGTACATCTACCTTAGTTTAGAATCCCGTTAGGATAGATCTCTTAGGTCTAGGACTTAGATTGTTCCTCAATAGTCCTAAAGTAGGCCTCATTTCACTTAACATTGTTAAGCATCCTAAAGAGATCATTCAAAAAGATCTGAGTTCATAACCTACAACAAAATGTAGCACGATCTTTCAAGAAGATAAAATAATTTGTAAACATGCTAGAGTTCATTCCATTATGTCATCCAACCTCTGAATGTTAGTTTACCATTCAGACCAGGTAAGAAGATTTAAAACATACCTTGGATCAATGGAATTGATCCAAGGATTTGTTAGTAACAAGAGATAAGTTTGCAAACTTCACTTACTAGATTACAACTTATCTATCTGAAACAAGAATGGATTCTTTGCAAGCTATTATATTTCAACTTAATGAAATCAAGAGCAGAAATGACTTATCCATGGCAAGCATGATTTCCAAAAATCAAAGGAACACACTTCACTATCATTTTCCTCTTTTTCCTTAATACCTCCTTGTTCCCATATGGTGTTCCTTTATTTTTCATTTTCCTTGAAATTTCTTCCTTTCCCTTGCATTACATCCTTTTTCTCATGCTTCCATCCCTTGTACCTGTATTAAAAACACAATAATAGAATATATATATGCTACTTCATGTTTCAGAATCCCCTTCATCTCTTCATATCTCATGTTCATTTTGCATTCATCCTTTGATTTTCTATTCATGTTATTGTGTCATTTATTATTTTATCTCATTCATAATTATGTCATGTTGCTCTTCCTCTTTGCTTGGACTGATTTATGTCTCTTCTTCATAGTTTTCCTCTCCACATATGGCACACTCTAAGGATTTTATTTCTATCTCCAATTTTTCAAGGCTTTCATAAACAAACTCACTTTCTTGTATCACCTCTTCTTCACTTATTACTTAGTGTTCTTTCTCTATTATTATCTTTCTTCCATCATCATTATCCTAAATCTATTGTCCATACCTGCAATTACACACTTGCACATAATGTTAGAATCAAATTTTTGAGGCTTTTTGCCCCTAGAAGTTCTTCCTTGCTTGCCATCACTTCTTTTTGGTTCTCTTTGAGGTCTTCTCCTTCTACCAAATTTTTGAGGCTTTTTGCCCCTAGAAGTTCTTCCTTGCTTGTCATCATGTTTATCTCCCTTAAGAGAAGCCAAAAATGCTTCTATTACCTCATCATCATCATTATTGTCCTCTATTAGCACCAATTCCTTTATTACATCTCTTTCTTATTGCCTTTTCATCCTCTTTTGCATTTTCTTTTGTCTTCTTTCTTTGTAATTGATCATTATCGTTAGTTGCATTATTTGTCCTGTTCTTTCCAAGCTCTCTAATTAGCCACTTGTATTTCTTTCTCATCATAAATTCTATCCCTTAACTTTTCTCTCTTTCTTTCAAGAATGCCACTAACTGCTCTATATCTTAATTAAGCCCTAAAAATCTCTTTCTACATCCATAAATCTCTCTCTCTCTCTCTCTCTCTCTCTCTGTCTCTCTTTTCATGTCTAATCATCTCATCTTGACTAATTCTATCATGAACTCCTCTCTATCCATCTCTTTTATTTTCTTCTTCTTACTCGCTTTCCTCTGTCTTCTCAAGCAAGTTCTCTTCTTACTTCTCTTTCCACACCTCACCTAGGATTACCACCTGGTTTGTTGGTGTCTTCTCACTCTCTTCTCAGCATCTTCTCACTTCACTTCTTCTCTTAACTTTTCACTTCATTCACACACTCACAATTCCACTTTTTAGCCGTAAAATAATCACATTTAATCTATCAAAAGAAAAATATAAAATATCAACCTTTCTCTCGTACAAAAATGATTTAGTCAAATTATCAATTTTTTCATGCATTCATTCAATGAAGAGAGTTCAATTATCAGCTTATTCAAAACTCGCAAATGAGGATGATTCCAAGCCCTATAAGGCTCAATTCTTGATATAACTCGATACAATCTCCTTAAATGGTTTTCCAATCCCCATACCCTACCTTTCATGCCTCAAATAGACTTAAATTAACTTGTAAAAAGGCTCATAGTTTAATAAATAATCAACTTACTCATATCCTAAAAATTTTCCTTCTTGTTACTCTACTAGTCCTTTGGTTCAACATGCACCTTTATCTTCTTTACATCTCCTCTACCTCGTAGCACTTCCAACCTATTCACATGCTCTACGCTAACTTAGTTTCATCATGAAAATGACTCAACCAATGCTAATCTACTCTCCTTACTCTAAAATCACAACTAAACCCTTAAGTCGGTGTATCTTGTTGGTACCCAAATTTGTTCTCCTTTTCAGTCTGAGTAGCATCAAAGATATGGCATGAATCTTGAAGATAGATGGATCATGGTGTGTGTTGTTTTATAGCTGGGGATATGATCTAACTGGCACTCAAATTTGTGGAGAGATGGATAACACTCAAATAGGACTTGATCTTGTCCTAACTGTTTTAGGTTGTGCCTTTCAACCAAGGTAAGAGAACCTATTTTGTAACCCTCAAATGGTGAAGGAGATGAAGATATCCCTCAATTTGTGCAAATAGTATGAAAAGGCCTTGGGAAAATATGATCAACACTCCAAATATGACTTTCACAAGTTGTCACTTCCAGATTATGGAGATACTTTCAATGCAAGGCAAGGGTTACTGAAGACATTTTGAAATCTTGATATGTTCTGCATACTTTAGCAAATGGATTTTGATCTTCTGTGGGTATATAGGTCAAAACAGGGGTAAAACAGGGTAGGATTAGTTGTTTTGAATGATTTTTGGGTGGGAGTTTAGATAAGACAAACCAAAGTCTACCAGACTCTTTGAGGATTTCAGCAAAATATGGAGAAACTTAACAAAAGAGAAAGTATCAAAATGGTTAATCATCCCTTCAACCAGGATATGTGCATCAAATGGAGGCCCAGATATACACTTTTCCACGCAATATTTGATCATCTATCACAAAATATTGAGTTAGAATGAACCAATGAAGCATTTAACAATCACTATTTAATCATGACCTAAGGTGCACCCAAAGGTTTACTAACAATCTCTGAAATCAAGGAAGGTAAAATGATTTTAAATTTGTTTATCTCTTTATTGGATGAAAGCTCTTCCGAATGTGAGATTGAAAATTCCAATAAACTATCACAAGAAATTAGACCATGTATGATCAAGAGAGATTTTAAACACAAGATCAGAATAGAAACAAGAAACACAAATTTGAAATGAATTCTCAAATGTAAGCATTCACATATGTCTCCCAAAGACAACATAGAATAACTCAAAAATGATCAGATTTATCAATGAGAGGAATGTTTTAAAAACAATATTAGAGCTTGTTAATGGCTAGACATGTGTAACCAACTTAACATAATTTGAAATCTGATACATAGAGAGTTATATGAGTTTCTAAGGTGGTCACTCGTAGAATGGGCTTCTTCCTGCATTTTATCATGAAATTTTTAGTTTTCTAGGCTTCTTTTACTCTTCCCAACCCTTTGCATGAAAAATTCATGTATTTTTAGTTTTCAATATCCTTTGATCCTTCTTTCCCAAGAAAACAATATGCTAAAGGATCAAATTTGTTACAAAAATGCGTCATGATTCACAGACATAAGGGCATTTAACAAAACACGTCCAAAAAGTTGCCAGTTGTCTTAAAAAGAGATGAATCATTGCAAAATTTGTATCATTATCCATTGTGGAGGCACATTTTTCATCTTCAAAGCATGCATACCCCCTTCCTTTCATTATTTCATCCTTATCCCTCCAAAATTTGACTCTGCAACTTTTGGATCTGATATTTTAGATTTTTGGACGGGTTAGGGAAAAAATTCATTTCAAAAACATCTTTGATCTTCAAATTGATCCACAAAACCAATTGCATTGGTCCTTTTAGGAAAAAACGACATGAATTTGCCAAAAAATTGGTGAAAATTGATGCAAAAATCACATTTCCAAGCTTTCTAGAGCTCAAATGGTGGCCAAACTGAAAAATGCACAGTTACCATTGATCTTGCTTTATCCTTTAATCTGAGCCCTCCATGTGTTATAATGTGATTGGAAATGGGCTTGGGATCACTTTTTGACATTTAACACTTTTGGAAAAATCTAAAAATTTGACATTTTTCTCTACCCCTCCGCCCTTTGAAAATGAGCTTGACACATGTCCCAATGTGGGTCCCAGTGGAATCACAGCTCGATTCTACACATTTCCACTTTTACAAAAAGGAAAATTTTCCAAAATATCCCCACATCTCTCGCCTCATGAAAATAGGCCTAACATGTGTCCCAAAGTGTGCCCCATTGGAATCATGGACCGATTCTACACATTTCCACCTTTTTTTGGAAAAGGGAAATTTTTTCAATTTTCCTCCACCATCCCACACCTTTGCCATTGACTCCTCAGATGAATCTTGACTTTTTACGTTCAGGCTCACAGTCCATTCAACAATTTTACCCTTTTGATAACTAGAGGCTAAAAATACAACTTACCTCTAAAGGCCCGCCTCCCCACCCTGTGCTCTGATGCTAACATGTGTCTTCATCCCATTGGTTGTGAGTTTGCGGTCCAATTTTATACTTTAACTCTTTTTCACCAAAGGCCAAAAAGTATCAAACTCCTTCACCTTTCCATCTCCCTACCTACCACGTGTCCTCCTCTAATTGAATGCAGGCCTTATGGGATTTTCTTCATTTCCACGCATTTTCCAAAGTTCCCTAAGGCACAAAATGACCTACCCGTTCATCTTCACTCTGCCTATGACACGTGTACCTCCTCTGGGGCCTGCAAAGCTGTGGGGGCAACTTGCACTTTTTCCAAACACACAAAAACATTAATTTTTTAGAAATGACCCGCCAATCCTTATCCCATTAGAACAAGCCATGTTGCCGATGAATTATGAAGAAGAAATTGGCAGGAAAATGACGCATGTCCGACGGCCAAAAAAACACGTAAAAATCAAGGGATGCCCTAGAATTCGATTTTTTCACCAAGGACGAAAAAATTCTTGAAATTGAACCAAATGAAACATGTTTTCAAAGCATTTTTATCATGGAATTAGATTTTCAATGGCATACAAGTTCAAATCAATCAATTTTAAACTTCCACGATCGAGCAAAAAGGAAAAATAGTAGAGGCCTACAAATTTGGAAAAATTAGGGCACAAAATAGGCACACATGTAGATTTCATTCAAATTGGGACAAAACAACAAGTTTATGAGCATTTCAAGGCATTCGATTGGGGAAAATTTTTATACCACAAATTTGAGAGAAAAAATGTTCTAGAGCATGCAAATCAAAGGAAAATTTAGGGCAAAATGGTGCAAGCTCAAAATCGGCACGAACATCAGCCTCTGCCGAGGATGGGCACTCCCGTGCAAGTGGCACAAGAACAAAAGAACTAGACCAAGTGCCAAAAACAACCACCACCGGGCAACGGAGTCAAAAAATGTAGGGTAGAAAAACCAGACCCAATCGACAAAAAATGGCTGCCAAGAATAGGGCAAACCACAAACCGACAAGAACAATAAAAATCAGAGCTAAAAACAAAGACTATACACTATACAAGTGGTGCATACCTCAAATTTGGGGATTAATCCAAGAAATGTTTTAGATTCCTATCATTAATATACAGTTCAAGAAATTCCCCATCTAAGTCCTTGAGAAAAAAGGTATTTTCACCAATTCTGATATCAATGGAGTAAGGGCCCATCCACAATGCATCAAATTTACCATGTTTTCCCTTATCTTCATGCCTACTATCCCACAACAAAACTAGATCTCCAACATTAAAATCCCTAGGAGTGACCTTCTTATCAAATAACCTCTTCAACTTCTCTCTAAATCTGACATGCCTTTGGTGGGATGCTCTTCTTTCTTCATCTAGCTCAACAATCTGATTAATCCTTACTTCATATGGACTGACCTCTTGATCTTCAAGCTATTGAACAACTGAAATGAAGATAATTACATATGTAAGGGCAGCAGATCTTGAGTTCCATACACCAACTCAAATGGGCTATTACTAGTAGCTCTTTTGGCAATGATTCTATCACCCAAATCAGTAAATTTTAGTTGTTCACCCCACTTTCTCTTATTCAACTCCAAGGTTCTCCTAATGATCTTCAACAAGTTTTTATTGATGGACTTAGCTTGTCCATTTCCTTAAGGGTTATATTTTGAAGCATAATTTAGATTGGTTCCATACTCCTTGCACATTTTCTGCAAGGGTTTAGCTTTGAAACACATGGCATTATCAACAACAATCTTGATTGCACACCAAATCTATATATGATATGATTCAACAAGAAGTCCATAATAACTTGGTGTGTTACTTTCTTGGTGGGGATTGCTTCTACCCACTTGGTGAAGTAATCTGTGGCTACAAGGATCCACTTATGTCTAGCACTAGAAGGGTCTGAAATCTCACCAATGAAGTATATTCCCCATTGTTTGAAAGGAGCTTCAATTGATACAGGCTGCAAAGGAAGGGAGCCTGAAGCTTTCATTCTTCCAGAGAAATGCTGGCAACTTTCACATTTTCTAATCAGCAGGGTTACATCTTTGAAGAGAGTAGGCCACCAATAACTAGCTCTCAAAATTTTGTGTGTTGTAACCCTTCCAAAAAAGTGTCCTCCACAAACTCCCCCATGGAAATCAACAACTATTTTAGGAGCTTCATCTACAATTATACATTTCCAGAGGACACCTTCGGGTTCTTCCAAGCCAGCCCAAAGTCGTGATGATGTATTTTGAGAAGCCATCTTGAGGGCTCTTTTCTTATTTTAATTTAAATAATCAGGGTAGCATAGGTGTCTGAGGTAAAATATTATATCCTTGTACCACTCAGAACTTACCAATTTCTCAAGAACATCTACCCTTTCTTCCTCTACTTCATTCACTTCAATTGTCTGTAGGTTGCTCTCAGCCATAAGCTTAGCCAATCCCAAACCTCTTACCAACTTTGTGGTTTGGATTTCCATGTCATACTCCTATAGTTTGTTCACCCATCTACATATTTTTCTTGAGATCTCCATCTCTGATAAGATGTCTTTTACCATGGTGTGGGGAACATAAGCAACAAATTTTGAACTTAAGATATAAGGCCTAAAAACCTTTATTGCTTTCACCAATGAAAATGCTTGTTTTTCCATGATTATGTACTTTAACTCAATAGCTTGTAAAGCCTTGCTAAAGAAGGCAATAGGCCTCTCAGCCCCATCTTCATCATTTTGTAGAAAAATAGATGCAATAGTATTTTCATAAGAAAATTAGAAGATTCGAAACGCTTCTTCTAATTTGGAACTACTAAGATAGGTGCATGTTTCAATTCTTATTTGATTCCTTCAAAAGTCTAAATAGTAGCCTACTCCCATTTAATAAATTGGTCTTTCTTTAACATGCATGTAATAGGAAGA
The DNA here is from genome assembly GCA_018340775.1 of Taxus wallichiana var. yunnanensis. NCBI lineage: Eukaryota > Viridiplantae > Streptophyta > Pinopsida > Cupressales > Taxaceae > Taxus > Taxus wallichiana. The sequence continues at coordinate 455,188,682 of CM031238.1, forward strand.
GTCAATTCAGAAAAATTAGACACAAACCTTCTAATGAAATTGATCTTCCCACAGAAGGATTAGATGCCCTTCTTTGTTCTTAGAATTGGAACCTTACTGATTGCTTCTATCCTCTCAGGGTCAATCATGACACTAGCCTTTGAAAAATATGACCAAGTAGCTTGGCCTTTTGCACTCCAAAATGGCACTTCTTTGGATTCAAAGAGATTCCAAATTCTCTACATCTAATCAACATTCTTTCCAAGTGTTGCAAGTGATCTTTTCTACTCCTTGAAAACATAGTCACATCATCTTGATAAATTGTAATGAAGTCATTTATGTAACCAACAAAAGCAACATTCATTGCTCTTTGGAAGGTAGCTCCAGCATTCATGAGACCAAAAGGCATTCTTACATAAACATATGTTCCCCAAGGAGTGGTAAAGGTAGTTTTAAATCTTTCTGACTCCTTGATAGCAAATTGGTTGTAGCCATAGAAACCATCCAAGGTGGACAACAATTCAGATTCAGTCACTATCTACAACATGTTTTCCATGTTTGGAAAAGGATAATTGTCCTTCAATGAAGCTCTATTCAGATTTCTGAAGTCTACACAAAGTCTGATATCTCCATTTTTATTTTTGACTGGCATAAGGTTTACAACCCAAGATGAATACCTTGTGGGTTGAATGATCTCTCCCTCCTTCAGTTTCTTCAATTCATCTTTCATCTTCATTGAGAGGAGTGGATTAATTGGCCTCTAATTTTTTCTGAATGGTTTGACATTTGTTTCAAGAGGAATATCATGTTGAAACAAGTCTTCTATGTATGCTTTCAACTCTGAATAAGACCAAGCAAGACATTCCTGATATTTCTTCAATAGTTGAACATAGGATTGTTTTTCTTATTTGTTTAGATTGCTTCCCAACCAAAAATTTCTTAGATTATCATTAGTACCCAAGTTATGCTCTTTCACATCCCTTGAGGCAAACAGGTTTCTATTGATGATGCAATTAGCATTGCTAAAATTTGATTCAAGAGCAACCATCCCTCTAGGGATGGTGTTAGTATTCAATTGAATCATATCCTTGGAAAACAAGATTTCTTTTCCATCAACATTACACACCATTGGTTTTGATCTGTAAACTCACCTTGATTTTGTAATAACCTTTGCACTTGAGCATCATCATTAAACACTTGCCAATGCTTGATGTTTTCAGGGACAATTGGCCTAGTTAACACTTCAATATTATACTCATAATAAGGTGAAATGGTGTGATTTCCAAATCTTGACCCCAACACTACCAACTTGTTAGTGGTAGCATTGAAACTCCTATCATGATGCACAATGTTGAAGGAATCAAACATCTCAATTAGATCCCAAACTGCATGTTTGTACTATTTCATCCACTAATTTTTTGTAGCATATAGTTTTCTTATTTGTTTGACAACTAGCTCTAAATATCCTTTTGCAATGATGTCCTTGACACCATACTTCCATGCAATTCTTAGACCCAACAACAAGGCTTCATACTCAGCAATGTTGTTAGTACATTCAAAATTAAGCTTAAAAAAAACAAACTCTTCCAAGCTAGGAGAAATCATAATTATACTAGCACCATTTCCAAATTTTGAGCAAGCTCCATCAAATAGCATGGTCCAAGGAGAACCTACCTATTCAAGGCACTTTGACTGATCCATCTTGTGTTATTTTCCATCAAAAAACCCAACAAAGTTATCAGCATCAACATCAACAAACAACACCTCATAGGAAGCATTGTTGGGATCTTCAATAAGGTGTAACATCTTCTTTTCTCAATAGAGCTTGACAACGATGCCTTCAAAGGGGAATAGTGGAAAAGGCATTTCCATTTGAATAGTCCCACCAACACTTGTAGCCCATTTTCTTGACAAAATCATACCCCATTTGGCAGGGAAGCCAACAATTACAACATCGAGTTTCAAATTCTTACCCAAATATGCTGCAAGTTGTACAACCAAACCCTTCACACAACCAACTACTGGAACTTCTCTTGAGTCCATGGCAAGTACACTTTCCATAGGCTGATGTCACTTTGATATCCAACTCATTCATGACTTCTAGAGGCATGACATTGCATGATCCACCGGAATCAAACAGATAATTGTGAATTAGTTTATCCTTTATGATCAAAGTTATAAATAATGGATCAACATTCAATTGGGAATCAAGAAAGGATGTCCCCAAGTATACCTTAGGTGTTTCTCCAAGATCCTCTAATGCTGGTGGTGTTTCAAGGTCTTCAATGATTTGAGGAGGATTTTCAACAATGTTTACATTTATTCTTGGGGTACTCTTCTCCTCTTTCAATCCCAAGTACTCAAATGCTCTCTTCTTGTGCTCAAGAATCCTAAGAAAATCAATGATTGGAAAAATCACTTTTATTTGGCTCAATACATGGGCTATGTCATATGGAACACTCTTTGGTAAGGCAGCATTGGAAGGGAAACAAGAAAATTCATTAGATGGCATGGGATTCTTGGCAGCTTGAGCATGAGGAGGACTGAAATTTTTTCTTAGGATAGGAGATATTTTGGCGGTGTTTCTATTCTAGGAGCTTCTTTGGGAATACTTGTAAGAAAGGGTGTTTAACGTTTGGCTTGAGGCCCAACTCCCTTAACAACCTTGTTCCTAGTGTTATACTCTTTCTCTTGAGCCACAACAACATTCATTAACAATTGTCTATCTTCCTCCAAAGGGATACCACCATCATACTTCTTAATCATCAAATCTCTTAAGTATTCAAAGTCATTGTTAGGAATCTCAAAATCTTGCACTACATCTACCTCAAGAGTATGAGAGGGAAGAAGGAATTGTACCCATTTGATGCAATCCCAAAAGGTTGTAGTTGTCCTTGCACTTATTACCTCAGTTGATGTTGCTCCTTCTTGTGAGCTTGAAGAATAGCCCACCATGCAGATATCATCATCAGTACCATCATCATTATTATCTTCACCATCTTGTTGGCCCATTTCACATGGAGGATGGGGTAGAAAAAACTTATCACACCAATCAATATGAACAACTTCCTCAATAGAAGTACCCATAGCAGCTTAGGGGATCGTGTAACACCCTACCTTGACACGCTTGAGCTTGTCTATTTGTAGACCCCATGGGTCCTTTCCCTCTATCATCAAATCTCATATCACCCCTAGGATGATTGGTAAATCTATCATGGTTTTGTGCTCTTTGTTGACCTTGTGAAGTTTTCCCAATTCCCTTCTCTTCCTGGACTAATTTGAATGAGATTTCTTTGACAGACCACCAAAGTTTTCACAACCTCCTCCAAATCAGTACCCTTGCTAGCTTGAGGCTTGTTAGGGTTTACCAATTTAACTCCATCTCTCTTAAGAGGTTTCCCAACAGCCTTCATATTGTTCTCAATTTGAAGTGCCATGGTAAAGGCTTGCCTTAAATTGCCGTGGTTTTTGTCCCTCAAGTAATATGCAACCTTATTATCAAATGCATCTACATATTTGATTAAACAAGACTCATCACAAGGCCTCAAATTCACAAGTAGCCTCCTCAATATCTTGTTAAATCTTATGGTGTGTATTATTTTCCACATCATTAGGTGAGTCATCTCACTTAGGTGATATCGTAGGTCCACGTGTCATTTAGGGGTCATTATGAGATTCTCTTACGCGTCGATTACATCAACACATCGAGTGTGTTAGTGTGTCGGTGTGTAAGTGCGTCATATGCATCATTAGGAGTTACACTTCTATTCTAAGAATGTAACTTCCCCTCTCCACTCGAGTTGTCATGATTGCAGCAATGGGGGTTACTCAACACCTCCTATATGTACACCCCATTTGATCTATGAGATAGAGGAGAGTTTTATGGCTTAACCAGGTTCTGCCCGTGTTTCAAATCTTTACATGCACATTCGGTTGATGCTCACTCCTCCCGAGATCTCTTCACGCTACCGTTTGCACGTCCATTGATGTGCATGTTGTCCCTCATGATCCTCTTACGGGTTTTAAACCCTCTTTCATGGTATTAGAGTAGATCTTGTGGATCCGTGCGCTCATCGGTGTTTCGTGTGTGTTTTCCATCTTCTAGCATGATATTCAAATTTCATTGTGTGTGTTGTAATGGTTATTACAATTGTTCTCTACTTGCACTGATTAGGGCTTCATACCTTGGTTTGGTTTTCGGGTTGTTCGTGGTTTCGCAGCTCATTTTTGAGTGTTTGGTGTTTGTGTTTTTTAACCTTGAGGGGTTTCATGTTGCTAAATTCTACAGTGCACTGGAAGCTTCAACCAAATATGCCTGCTAATAATACCTCTACAGATTCCAATAGTGATACTAGCGGAGGCATCGAATTGGCTGCCAAATATGCTCGGTTTGGGGTTTCAAATGCTAAAGCTCAAAGTGGGAAGAACATCGTTGCGCAGACATACAAGTACCGAAAGCCATACATATTAGCCATCCAAGTTGCCCCTTCATCCTAGATACAAATGAAGGATATACTGACTTCTCAAAGACTTGAATTTATTCAAACAACTCTCCGCCTTCTCGTGGAGAGCTCACCGCCTGCTGAGTCAACTCCTAGTTAGTCTAATTTTGTGTGGTTTGTGTTCTTTGATCTTCTCGTAGGTTCATTTTTTTGTTGTTGTGGGCATCTTTCATGTTTTTTTTTTTGGTCTCTACATTAGGGGCTCAACCATTATTCCTAGCTTGGTTCACTTTCAAACTCAAACCAGTGATTACTATCGAGGCTCAACCAATATTGGGGGCACATTGCATTTGGATCCTTGTTCACATGTTTTTTCTCGTAGCATTGGTTTCTCCTTGCATTGGAAAATGCCATAGCTTCAGCCTACCTTGGAAACGGCTCCTCCATCTCATGTGCAATGCAGCTCAGTCAAATATCCCTTAGCTCGAGCCTACACCACCAACACATGCCTCAACGAGGGGAGTGGAGTCACCAACGCATCCCTATACCATTGTATTTTTGGATGTTTTCTGCTACAACACCGCACGTGGTCACAACTTACACCTCCACCTTCCAAACATGGGCCCACCTCCTTTCCACCTTCTTTTTAATGTTTTAAGGTGTTCAAAAAAACATTTCATTGTAATGGCATGTAATTAATTTTTAGGCTATTTTTGGCTTGTTTACTCATCCTTCCTTCGAGTGTCGAAGACAGAGGGCGAGGTCCGTGGTTGGTAGGAGGCTAATCCCCCCTCAAAGTCAAAACAAACCCTACTTAAAATTCTATGTTGTTTCTAACGAGTACCCACATGATACCCTTTGCACTCATTTCGAGCACTTTTTTAATGCGTTTGCAGTGTTTAGTGGCATTTTCCATCAGTTGCAGGAATCATTTTAATGCCATAACGTTTGACTCGCAACTCATTTTTGAGCACTTCTTTAGTCAAAGTTACATGATTTCTCACACATTACGTGATGACATTGTTATTTTTGTAAATGCACTACTTTATAAAGTTCCACATTTTGGGGGGGTTGACTAGTACTCTTGGGTTTTCGCATGCAAACACATTATTGGCTTAGTCCGGCGTCTTGCTTTTGTGCACCTTACATCTTGCATTTTTTCATCATAGAGAGTGCTCTTTCTAGACTTGAGCATCATAGGATTTCCTTACAACCTCCGCCACTTCTCACCGGGAGAGGGAACTACTCAGCTTGGCATGCTTCCATGGAATGTTACTTCAATCCATGAGGTTCTTTTACCCTTCTTTCTTGGGCCATTACTACACCCATTGATCATCGTCATCTAGAGGAATTTCTCGACACTTGTGACCATGTCTTTGGTCACATGATGATGCATGTCTCTAGATCTCTCTGGTTTCACATGGCACACTCAGATCCACCTCACCATGTCTGGAGCATTCTTTAGTCCCTCTATGGAGACCCTTCACATACTGTGCCATTGTTGCTGCTGTTGATTCAGTTTCCTCCATTTCTTTGTGTGATGACAGTTCCACTGACACATACTTGCTTGATTCTACTTCTGTTGATGAGGATTGTGCATCCAGTTCTGATGTTGAGAGTACTATAGAGGACTCTTCTCTCCTCTTTCTCTCACTATTCCAAAGAGTGTTGACACTTCCCATATCTCATCATCTATTGAGCGGTCTCCTTCTCGGTCTCATATAGTCATCACCACTGGCCTCTATTCCACCTTTAGTGTATGAGGCCCATTTCACTCCTCTACCTTCATTGGATGACTCATACCTATCTGACATCGCTCCTCTGTTTGTTGATCCCCTTTATTGGGATGAGTATCCGCGACCTTTGTCATCTTTTTACGAGTCCACTTGTGATTCTCTAAAAATGTTTCAGAGGATTCCATCATCTCTATTATTGGGAGTGCCCCTTCTGGGACTCTTACCACTTCTACTTTTCTGGAGAACTTCATTGATCCACCCTCAGTTGTGGATCCCTTTTCTATTATGGAGGATGTTTTGTTCCCTTCACATCACTTGGACATCCTTTCTGCAAGTGTTCCTCTTTTTCACTCTGATAGTTCTACGCATGTGGCATTACCTTCGGTTCCTTGGCACTCACTCACTAGACCTATGTCACACTTTCATGGACCAGACTCAGAGTTCTTCGTGCTACTAACTTCAGTTTCCTTCATGGAGTGGGAATAATTTTAGCACGTCATTTTTGTCCTTCCTAAGGTCAGGCACATAGTTCGGTGCAGGTGGCTCTTCTTTAGTCCAGGCAAAGGATTTCATCATCAACATTCTTTTGGGAGACCTCCTAGAGCTACAGAGTTCAAATCCATCCATGGCATCTTCTGGATTCCTCTGATCTCCCTCTTCTTCTCTCTTCTTCTTCTTTTCAAGAGATTTCCTCTTTGTACATGGGTGCCCTTTTAGGCTCATCTATGGCCGGGACCCATTTTTGGCATCTTTCTTAGATTAGAGATTCTTTTGTTCTCTTGTGGTGGATGTTTTTCCCACTGGGTTTTCCTTCACTGCTTGGGACCTTTTTCTTGTACGTGGGTACCTCATCAAGCTTTGTGACGGACCCATTTCTCATTTCTAACTTTCCGCCTCATCCTAAGTCATGATGAAGGGGGGTGTTGGTGTGTATTATTTTCCACATCATTAGGTGAGTCATCTCACTTAGGTGAGATCATAGGTCCACGTGTCATTTAGGGGTCATTATGAGATTCTCTTACATGTCAACACATCAACGCATCGGTGTGTCGGTGCATCAGTGCATAAGTGCATCATATGAATCATTGGGAGTTACACTTATATTCTGGGAATATAACTTCTCCTCTCCACTCGAGTTGTCATGATTGCGTAACCGGGGTTACTCAACACCTCCTATATGTACACCCCATTTGATCTATGAGATAGAGGAGAGTTTTATGGCTTAACCAAGTTCTACCCATGTTTCAAATCTTTGCATGCACATTCGGTTGATGCTCGCTCCTCCCAAGATCTCTTCACATTGTCATTCACACATCCATTGATGTGCACATCATCCCTCGTGATCCTCACTTGTGGGTTTTAAACCCTCTTTCATTAAAGTCATGCACCGATTCATTGGGGTTATTCTTGATATTCTCAAACTCGATCAAAGGAACGTGGGATCAGTCTTGTCACCATATTGCAATCAAATGCATTCTACATGTCATTCATGAATCAATAGAATTATTAGGCAGGGCCTTGTACCAATCCCTAGCATCCTCCTCTAAAGTGTGGAAAAACAATTTAATGTACACATCCTCAAATCCAATTTCAAAATCCTCCATCATATTAATAAAAAGTTTTAGGTCTTGATCACCAGTTATTACGTTATTACCTTGGAACTTTGGCAATCTATTTCTCGACATCTTGAGGCACAAAGACATTAGGATAACCAACCATTCCCCTAAAATTTATTGGGCCAAAGGTATTGACCACAAATGGAGGCCTAGGTGGAGGCTAAGACATGTTATCTAGTGGAGGTGATCTTGGGGTGACACAAGATGATGAGGAGTGTGAGGTCTCTGGGGCTCAAAAATGTGTTTCACAAGATTGGTATTCTCTAGGTGCTAATTTTCTTGGAAAGTTTTACTAGAATTGAAACACACCTTTGGTGTAGTTTGAAAAAGGAACTCACCGTGTACAACAAAAATACCTTCACTAGTTGAAGTAAAAAATTTTATGAGAATATTGCATGAATCGAATCACCGGAAGAAGGTTGATAATCATATATTAAAGGTTGATCTCTCTCACCAATAGATATACCTTTGCTTGATGTATGACCTTCAACAACCTTCCAAAATTTTCTCTCTTCTACAACCTGTCTTTCCAAATTCTTGAAATAACTTTCTACTTGGGTCCCTCCTGAAGAGAGATCTTCTTCCTTCCATTTTTGTAGAGATTAGTAACACCACAAAACAAATGACAGAAAAGCTAAGACACTAGTATTTATCAAATACCATAGATTCGCTAGTAAGGATTTTCACCTAGTTGTGCAAATGCACTAAAATACTTTGTCAAATACCTATCAGCACTGAAAATCTTGCCAAACTTTATAGATCAGACCTTCCTTTTCTTGAATCTATCAACCACAAATGCAAATGAAGTGCAACTACTGCTAGAAACTGATAAAATTGTAGACAGAGTTTGAAACCTTTGCATACACCTTGCAAATCTGAGTATAGAATGATGCTTTAACAATATATTTGTAGACAGAACTTGTAAGAGACATTACCAGGGTTTGATATGCATTCAAATATCTCAAATATGTATGCACATGGATCAGATTGAACTAAGAATGTCCCCAAAAATGGCACCACTAGTGTTGGTACCCAAATTTTTCTCCTTTTCTATCTAAGCAGCATCAAATATATAGCATGAAGCTTGAAGACAAATAGATCATGGTGTGTGTTATTTTGTAGCTAGGGATATGATCTAATTGGCACTTAGATTTGTGGAGAGATGGATAACACTCAAATAGGACTTGATCTTGTCCTAACTGTTTTAGGTTATGCCTTTCAACCAAGGTAAGAGAACCTATTTTGTAACCCTCAAATGGTGAAGGAGATGAAGATATCCTTCAATTTGTGCAAATAGTATGAAAAGGCCTTGGGAAAATATGATCAACACTCCAAATATGAATTTCACAAGTTGTCACTTCCAAATTATGGAGATACTTTCAATGTAAGGCAAGGGTTATTGAAGACATTTTGAAATCTTGATCTGTTTTGCATACTTTAGTAAATGGATTTTGATCTTCTGTGGGTATACAAGTCAAAATAGGGGTAAAACAAGGTAGGATTAGTTTTTTTGAATGATTTTTTAGTGTGGGAGTTTAGATAAGACAAACCAAGGTCCACCAGACTCTTTGAGGATTTCAACAAAATATGGAGAAACTTAACAACAAAAAGTATCAAAATGGTTAATCATCCCTTCAACCAGGATATGTGCATCAAATGGAGGCCCAGATCTACACTTTTCCACACAATATTTGATCATCTATCACAAAATCTTGAGTTATAATGAACTAATGAAGCATTTAACAATCACTATTTAATCATGACCTAAGGTGCACCCAAAGGTTTACAAACAATCTCTGAAATCAAGGAAGGTAAAGTGATTTTAAATTTTTTTATCTCTTTATCAGATGAAAGATCTTTTGAATGTGAGATTGTAAATGCCACTAAAATATCACAAGAAATGAGACCATGTATGATCAAGAGAGATTTTAAACACAAGACTATAACAAGAAACAAGAAACACAAATTTGAAATGCATTCTGAAATGTAAGCATTCACGATTTCTCCTAAAAACAACAACAGAATAACTCAAAAATGATTAGATTTATCAATAGGGGAATGTTTTGAAAACAATATTAAAGATTGTTAATGGCTATACATGTGCAACCAACTTAACATGATTTGAAATCTGATACAGAGAGAGTTATATGAGTTTCTCAAGTGGTCACTCAGAGAATGGGCTTCTTCCCATATTTTCCCGTGAAATTTTTAGTTTTCCAAGATTCTTTAAACTCTTCCAACCCTTTGCATGACAAATTCATGCAATATATAGCTTTCAATCTCCTTTGAGCCTTCTTTCCCAAGAAAATAATATGCCAAAGGATAAAATTTTTACAACAATGCATCATGATTCACAGACGGGGACGTTTAATGAACACATCCAAAAAGTTTCCAGTTGTCTCAAAAAGAGATGAATCATTGAAAAATTTGCATCATTATCCATTTTGGAGGCACATTTTTCATCTTCAAATCATGCATACCCCTTCCTTTCATTATTTCATCCTTATCCCTCCAAAATTTGACTCTACAACTTTTGGATCTGATATTTCACATTTTTGGATGGGTTAGGGAAAAATTCATTTCAAAAACATCTTTGATCTTCAAATTGATCCTCAAAACCAATTGCATTGGTCCTTGCAGGCACAAACGACATGAATTTGCCAAAAATTTGGTGAAAATTGATGCAAAAATCACATCTCCAAGCTTCCTGGAGCTCAAATGGCAGCCAAACTGAAAAATGCACAATTACTATTGATCTTCCTTTATCCTTTAATTTGAGCCCTCCACGTGTCATAATGTGATTGGAAATGGGCTTGGGATCACTTTTTGACATTTTAACACTTTTAGAAAAATGTAAAAATTTGACATTTTTCTCCACCCCTCCACCCTTTGAAAATGAGCTTGACACGTGTCCCAATGTGGGTCCCAGCTGGAATCACATCGATTCTACACATTTCCACCTTTTTTGGAAAAAGAAAATTTTTCCAAAATATCCCCACATCTCTACCTCATGAAAATGGGCCTAACATGTGTCCCAAAGTGGGCCCCATTGGAATCGCAGACCGATTCTACACATTTCCACCTTTTTTGGAAAAAGGAAATTTTTTCAATTCTCCTCCACCATCCCGCACCTCCGCCATTGACTCCTCAAATGAATCTTGACTTTTTACCTTTGGGCTTGTGGGTCCATTCAATGATTTTACCCTTTTGATAACTAGAGGCTAAAAATATAACTTGCCTCCAAGGGCCCGCCTCCCCACCTTGTGCTCTGATGCTGACACGTGTCTTCATCCCATTGGTTCTACGAGTTTGCAGTCCAATCTTATACTTTAACTCTTTTTCACCAAAGGCCAAAAAGTATCAAACTCCTCTGCCTTTCCATCTCCCCACCTGCCACGTGTCCTCCTCTAATTAGATGCAGGCCTTAGGGGATTTTCTTTGTTTCCACACATTTTCCAAAGTTCCCTAAGGCAAAAACACCTGCCCATCCATCTTCACTCTCCATGCGACACGTTTACCTCCTCTCGGGCTCTTTGAGTTAGGGGGCAACTTGCACTTTTTCCAAAAACACAAAAATGTTAAGTTTTTAGAAATGACCCGCCGATCCTTGTCTAATTATAACAAGCCACATTTCTGATGAATTTTGAAGAAGAAATTGACGGGAAAATGATGCCCATCTGACCGTCAAAACACAAAAAATGCCAGGGATGCCCTAGAATTTGATTTTTTTGCTAAGGACGACAAATTTTTCAAAATTGAACCAATTGAAACATGTTTTTAAAGCATTTTTTATCATGGAATTGGATTTTTAATGGCATACAAGTTCAAATCGATCAATTTTAAACTTCCATGAGTGGGCAAAAAGGAAAAGCAAAGCAGAGACCCGCGAATTTGGAAAATTTAGGGCACAAACAGGGCACACATGCAAATTTCATTCAAATTGGGACAAAACAACAAGTTTATGAGAATTTCAAGGAATTTTACTAGGGGGAAAAGTTTCAGACCACCAATTTGAGAGAAAAACGTTCCGAACATGCAAACCAAAGGAAAATTTAGGGCAAAACAGTGTAAGCTCAAAATGGCACCAACATATCCTCCACCAACTATGCACCTAGAGTTCAAGGGTTACCCAAAAGGGATAAAAATATTCATTAGTCACCCTTAACAATCCTAATATGTTCACAAAATATTAGGTCTCAAGTTAAATATATAACTCCTTCCACCCCTCTACTTCACTTCTTACACTTAATACCTTCACTAGGTCTACTATAACAAATTGTCAGGTATATATTTACCTATGTGAAGTTTCAATGCATACTAAATATGATTTTGGACACGCATTAAGGAATTTAACATTCCTTAAAGGTCTCAAGCTTGGATTCATAATATAAATATAGTTTCCTTTGTTAACCTACCCTTTTTATTTGCCTCCATGGACAGTGCACGGGTTTTTAGATAGACTGTCAACATATTACAGAATACCACCCATTATTTTTTCAAAATACCTTAACACACCTCCTTAGATTTGTTAGTGAAAATTTTTACACAAAAATACCTTTGTTTTATACTTCTAACTTCCTACCCTAGCTTAGACTGTTGAAAACCCTCTGAGAAACCCAAGAGGAGTCATTTGATCGTAAATCTCACAAATCACCTACTCAAGGCTTGAAATTCATCATACACATTAATTTTAACCTCCTCCAAGAGATATACTTTTTGATAGGTTGGGAAGACATGAAAAACATTCATTTTCTTCAAATTTTTCACTATCCTGTTTGGGTGAACACACAATTCATAATTTTACCAACTCTCTTTCTTAACAAACCAAATCATAAACTTTGGAAACAAAGTTTCCTATAGGATCCAAATGTATTCTTCACTACAAGGTTCAACCAAAGAGTCTCGGTCATCACTTTTATTGAGAAACACAGTATTTATTTAACATGCATAGTTACAACTAGGTCATGAATATAGTTTCTATCATAATCATTTCCAAAAATATATTTAACATGCAGTCACTATCATGCTTCATTCCCTTATAAACTTAGAAAATTACTATCCATATATTTCAACATGTGCCATAAAAAATTAACTTTTTAATACATCTTTGCAAGGAGATCTCAATCATAGTTATAGTCTTAAAATGCACAGCACATAATAGAGAGAACATGTTTGGGATTTAACCTCCTTGCTAGAATAGATCACTCATGGTTTCAAGTATTCGGTATACTTTTAACAAAGTTTCAATTACCTTTCTTAATGTAAATAGGGAAACATACTCGGAAAACACCATGAACAAGATATCATACAAAAATATAGCATTTATTTCTTATATAACTATAAGTTTACAAAAGTCTTGTAACTCATCTTCATTATCACTCCTCGAGACCTCTCCACCTTCATCCTCTTTCCTTTTCCTTGAAGGTATCTCCATAATTGTCCCCTATCATTCGAATTCTCATCTTTATATGCATTATTTCTTGAATTGTAACTGATTTTTAGTGACTCTTCACATGTCATTTAGGTCCATACAACATGAGGGGACATATTTACATCTTTCCTAGCATTTTATGAATTATACTTCACCTTAGAATATTTCTAAAACATGTTTAGACAACTAACCCCTTTGACAAGTCCCTACATGCTTTATAATTTGAATTACAATTTTTGGAGGGAACAAGAATTTGAATTTCCAAGTTTTAAAACTCCATATAGACCCCTTATTCATGACATGAACATTCCTTACAACCTTTATTCTGACCTCTTCAACTATGATTGAGTGAAAATTTTCCATTTTTTTTGTCCTGTGATGATTCTTACGCATTAGGGAACCTAGGAAGTTGGTTTTAGTTCAACCTCGGTTGTTAGTGGTCATGACACACATAGAGGTAGCATGCGCGAGAAAGGAAAGGAAATATCACTTATCGAGATAGGAAGAGGTTGTGCATGCAAAGTATCCAGGACATTACCCGACAAAAGGAAGTTTATCATGAGACCATGGGTGTCATTAGATAGTTGTAAGGGAAATACAATATTTTAATGAGTAATCACGTGAGAGGGAATGCACGAGGAATACTAAATTACCACATAAGGATGTTGATGATCTTAGAGAGGTATGAAAAATGCTCAGGCATGAAAACATCATACCTCTTCTAGGAGAGTGGTTACGTGATAATATACCATGCATAGGTGTAGAAAGGGACGGCCAAATTCTACATGCCAATTTACCACCACAAGATCATGAATATGATAAATAAATCACATTGCATGTAGTGATTAATGGATGATTGACAAGTAATATTTTGATTCATACATGTGTGAAAGTCAATGTTCTCACCCTTGATGCTTGGAACCAAATGGGAATGCCACCATTGCATCCATCCTCAAATGTGTTGTATATGGCTAACACGACAAGGTCTATACCCATTAGGGTACTAAAGGATGCTTTTAGTACTATTCAGGGAGCCAAGTTCAAGGGTGATTTTAAGGTGTAGGAGCTAGTGGAAGCAAAAAACTTCCCTATGCTACTAGGCCATCCTTGGTGTTATGCTAGTAACTCATACTTGTGCTTTAACAAGATGTATTTTAGATTTGAAAAGAAATATGAGTGTTTTGTGATACCAACGAATGATTCAAAAATTATTCGTTATATAGAGCCCATCAATGAAGAAGATATCATTCAAATTTATGTTTATATAGTGCACAACCATAAGAATGTGGAGTCATCAAAGGAGGGCATGCTTCATTTGGGAGATGTGTAGTCCATCGGTAATACTACTAGCGGGGCTTGTGATAATTGGGCTCATGCTACTTATAAAATGGTCGATCATGAGGTATGAGGAAGAGTAACAAGGATGATTAGGTCATGACCCATTAGGTGGTTGGTTAAGGTCAAATTGCTGAAATACACTAGAGAAGAGAAGTCTAAATCATTCTTACGTGTGATGGAAGAATAGTGGCGTAGTGAAGGACATAGGATAAATATGATGGTATACAAATTCTTTGGTAAAATAGCACATTAGTGGGATATGCACAGAGATATTTTACTTTTTTAACATGAGATCAAAGTAGCCTTCTTGAAAAAAAAAAAAGCAGAGAAATATTCCTTCATCATACAGGATAATGATGGGAAGACTTCTCTCATAGTACACATTCAACATTGCGAAAGGAATTAGATGTAAGGGAATTATGTGTTACCACCATCTCTATAGGCATACAAGTTTGACTCTATTTTTCATAGTTATGCACATATTTGGTATGTACATGATGGATTGAAGAAGGAGACAACAAGTTGGCGTGACCTTATTGAAGGTATTATTCATATTTTTGATTATTTTTCTACTAATTCATTGGTTCATGAATCCTTGCATATTATAAAGTGGATTACATTGGGATATAGCATGAAGGTTGAGGAACTCATGATTCATTTGTTTGGTGAGGTTGATCTTGAGGTGAGATCTGACATGGTTAAAATAGAAGAGACATTGTTGGGGCATGTTTGGAAAGAAAAAGAGAAAGGAAAGCCTGTCAACCTCATAAATGATGAATAATTTAAATATCTAGATATTAAGCACACAGAAGGTGTGCACGAGATGTTGGACTCTACAGATGAGTATGCACGCACATACCATGTGACATTGAAGACCAAGAAAGTATACATTATAACTAAATGCATGTCAAAGGAGATGATTATTGGTTATTATTTGTTAGAACTAGAGGTTACAAATATAATTGAGATATTGTGAAACTTTTAGGATCTATTTCCTATGGGTGTCATGAATTGAAGGGTGTGCATACATCATTAAGAGAAATTAAAATCAAGATCAAGGAGGGTGAACAATTGGTTCGTAAGAGGCCTTACTGGATGAATCCTAATTTGTGCATCAAGGTGAAAGATGAAATTGATAAAATGCTCAAGTCAGGCATTATTGAGCCCATTGAGGAGTCTGAATGGATAAGCCCAATGGTGATCAACATTAATAAGAATGGCAGGATAATGATTTGTGTTGACTATAGAGTTCTAAATGCTTCATGTGTCATTGATCCTTTTCCCACATCATTCACTAAGGAGATCTTAGAAGGTGTTACAAGGCACAATATCTACTCATTTACAAATTGATTTTTAGTTTATCATTAGGTAAGGATTGTGTAGACACAAAATCTATGCACTTAGGTACATTTATAGGTTCTAAAGCATATTAATGTCTACATGATTCCTCAGAATAAAAATTAGTGGTGTATAACTCATTTTGGCATTTTGGTTGCTTTATATTATACTTTACTAGCATTACACATCTTATAGCTCTATCATCACTTGACAGATTTATCTTTTTATGACCTCAAAAACTAGCACCTAGATAAGACAAAAGTTCCTAGGTACTCCTATCCCTCCTGGACACTCCAGACCTTATTTATCTTCTTCTTACTTTTTTGGCCGGCCTTTCAATTTTCAATTATGAAATTCAAACAAGGGAATCATATATATACTTAGTTACTTATGTCAAATAAGGGGCCAAGCATCATAAACTTTAGTTATCACCACCTAAGCTTACAAAAAGGCACAAGAGCAGTATAAGGCTACATCTTTCACATTCATACAAAGAACAAAGGGTTGCATTATTTTTCATTATTCCATCACACACATTCTTTTGTACTCGGTATAATATACATCTATCCTATTATCATCATGTAACTTATACAATGGCAACCTAGGCCATCATTACACACAAAAACATGTAAAAATACATGGATTACTCGGGATGTAGTGCAACACTCGGTCATAAGTTCACTCTTTTGGTGACCGTTGATGTCATTCTAACTCCAAATTCTACATATTTTTATTAGATTTAATGTGGTTTATGGAAATATGCAGGTATAAATTTGTTATGAAGGTTATAGGTATGAATAGAAACATAACGAGAGAAACTAAAGTGATAAAGAGATAGTAGAAGTGGATATCTTCCAACCTAGGAAAGTCCAAATTCCAAACACTTGAGAGGACACAAGAACTCATATCATTCACTAACACTTAGAACACTCATGTCCTCCTATAGATGCTTATTTCATAGGTATTCTTAGGGTTATAAACCCTCATCGAGCATGTTAGACACTATTTCCAGATCAAATCCAATAGATACTAGGTTCTCGATCATTCCCACATTACATGGAAGAAACTAAGTCATCTCTCCTCTCATTTTCTTAGGATTTTGTATTGTTAAATGCTTATTGCTTGTGCACTATTATATATATTGACCTGAATATCATTAGTTATAGTAAGTTACTATGAAATTAAGATTTAATATAAATTATATTAGGATAAGACCAAGTTTATAACTAAATGGGTATGTTTTACCTACACGAGTTATGCCCTTTGGCCTTAAAAATATGCCGTAGTTTTCTCACACCTTCAGTTTACTTGGATGATTTGATGGTGTATGGGCTAGCGAAGATCATTATGACTACCTACATTGATGTTTGAAAGATTTAGGAGACTTAACATCTCTTTGAATATAATGAAGTGTATTTTCATGACACCATTTGAAACTTTTCTCGAACACATCATTTGTAAAAAGGTTTTTTTGGTGGACCAAACCACGATAGTGGTTAGTTTAGGGCTAAATGATCCCACTAATCGGGATGAAGTGCACAAATTCCTTGGAAATACTATTTATCACTAGAAGTTTATCAAGGGATATGCAAATATTTATGTGCCATTAGAAGAATTCTTAAAGGTAAAAGTAAAATTCTATTGAAGTGATGTGCAACAACAAGATTTTGATACTTTAAAGGATAAGATAACCACCACACCTATCTTATGCTTCCCTTCTTAGAAAAAACCATTCCATGTACATGTAGATGCTTCTAGAATAGCTATTGGAGTAGTGTTGGTGTAACCATGTGAAGGTGATTATGCTAAAATGTAAAATAATAGCCTAATATAATGCAAGTTTACAGTAAATAAATGAATAATAAAATACTTAAATAATACCCAAGTAACTAATCAATGAAAATATGAAACCCTAATGTGTAGAGAGCATTAAAATATCCTTAGCTAATTTATAGAGGTTATTAGATTATGTCGCGTGGAGACTTCCTACACAAATATGGAGGACCGTCACATAGAAGCCTAGAAAAATGTAGATCCAACCGATTTGACTAGACTAGGGCACCTGGAGAGGGATAGAGGCACCCGTGGGTACCCTATTCTGATTTTCAAGTGCCCTAATCTACATATATTCTCAAAAAACCTCCTCTGAGGTGTTTTAATAGGTTCACACTTGTTTTCCTTTTGTCATGTGTATGTCCCTATGAGATCATTAAGGTCGTTGTAAATTTGGAATGAATGAATCACCTACAAAACCCCAAACAAAGCATCAAAACCCTTAAAATGAAAGATGTAATTGAACGGTTGAACTATCCTCAGCTACCAAAATGATGGACTTATAACTAAGTGTTTCAATACATCTCAGACCCAATGTAGTTTTGTGTGTGTGTAGAAGTATGCCCTAGGTTTCTCTTTTGAATGTTGCACTTGAAGTAGTGAGAAAGTAGCTAGATATGGAATGTATATAGTATTTGCATGGAAATAATATACTCCCATCCTATGAAGTGTGATGTAGATGAACCATCCTTTGTCCCTTATGATGGATCTATATGGATGCAAATGGAGTTATATATTCCTTTGACATGGATGCAACCTTAGGTGGAGATAGTATATGCCTAGTGCTTGGTCTCTTATTATGATCACATAACTTTATATTTATATGATTCCCTTGCTTGAATTTCATAATTAACCCAAAAAGTCTTAATACCAAAAATATAAGATGCTCAAATGGTTATAAAGGACCTACAAAGTATGACCAAAGTACAGATAGTAAAAGGGCACCCGGAGGAGATGGGGGCACCAGAATTAGTGACTGGCCTAAGCTTTGGCTTCTAGGATGAAAAATTCTAAAGAATGAAAAGGAAAACTGAGTGAGTAGAGGTGTAAGACCAAGAAAAGTGACAGAAAGGAAAGAAAGGTGGCCAAAGACATGGGTTAATTAGTATTGTTCTTACTTACAAATCATATGAATAGTAGCATGTAATCAAGACTAGATAATTACCCAAAGTGTGTGAATTTGTGTCTACATTTTCCCCCACTTTATGTTAGTGAGTAGAAATATTAGTAACATAAAGTAGATAGAGATGTGTACCTAGATATCCATGTAGATTGATGTATAAAGCATGTCGAGGGACTAGATAAAGCATGGAGTGATAAAAAGATAGAGCATGCGACTAAATATGTAAAAGTGTAAAAGGTGTTAAATGAACATAAAGCGAGAGATGCATGTGTAAATGTTGATGTGGTACCTATTGTTTGTGTCAATGTGTGTGATGTTTTTGTTGATGTTTTTTATCTTCTTTCTTCCCATACGAATAGAACGCAAAAGAGAAGATGATCAAGTATTCAAATACATATGTTTATGTGTAAAAATCATGTAAAGAAGTATGTAAAAATGTGTAAAATGTGAAAAAGGAACATGTTCACCGATCATCCGTGATGAGGAAAGGTTTAGTAGAAAGGATTTTATAAATGGTGTCGATATGTGTGAGTTTTTGGGTGATCTCATGTGAATGCAATGGAATAAATGTCGGGAGAAACTATCTAGTGTCATTTTCCATCCTTTGATTGTTTCTCATTTGTATGGCGCACCATTATAGATGGTGTGTACTAACACGTGTGATAAGGAATCTCTTCCTATAAAAAATTGTTGTGTATGAGTTTTGTAGACTATGTTAAACCTAATCATTGTGTGATATGCCACTCGGTCTCACATAATATAGGGAACGCTTCTACATATGATATGCTCCTAGTTTCAAGAAATCTAGGTAAGATTGTTGTGTGATGGATGAAATCTTAAAATTGTATCTTTGTGTCGGTACTATGTGTAACTCTATATGGGGTGAATTATTCACCCATATAATGCCCCCTTATTTCGATGCATGTGATGCCCTAGAAGGAGCATACGGACCAAAGGAGGACTGACCGTTGTGTTGAAATTTTTCCCTACAAGGGGAGGGGAATGCGCTTGGTATAAACCAAGGCACAAGCAAACAAGTGGCTAGGAAAACAAGTTTTAGTACAATAAAATACAAACACTCATGTATGAGATGATATGTGAACTATGCAAACAATGTGTAAACATGTAAGAAGACAAAGCAGACAACAAAAAGTGGGTTGCAAACATGGGACACCACTCACAATGTCACAAGATAGTCAAAGCTAAAAAATCCAAAGACATACAAGTTTGTACATAAGACAAAGGGTAAACCCTACAAAAATGGCATATAATGAAAAGCAAGTACAAGCAATATAACAAATAACCTTGGTGGGAAATAGTCTGCAAAACAAACTCTACACATAAATCACCCATTATCATGTTAGAGAGATAAACATTATGTCAAAGAATGTATAATCTGATAAAGTGGTGTGTTATGAAACAAAATGAAACAATAGCACCTATAATGTACAAAATTGGATTCCCCCAGGATCCATTATGGGACTAATACTAGGTACTGCGCCAAGTATCCATGTTACATGTAATGGACTATTATAATCTGCAAGCACAACTAGAAAGCAATTAAACATGCATGTGTGTATGATAAAGATAATGATATATAAAATATATATCTATCATGTGTAATAAAGCAAACATGTAAAAGTAAATTTAAGAAATATTAAATGCAACCAAGATAAGTAGTATATTGTTGATGGATGGAGTAGAATGTAAATTGAATGATAGGACCCATGTTCCCCCTCGAGTAAATGGAATTGTATGCAATGAGGTTTATTTATTCATTCCACCTCAGCAATCAAGAATTAACCGTAAATGAGATTGCATCATTGGGAAATGGTTGAGCTATGTGTTGTGCATATCATGATGTGATGAATGTGTAATGATTATATACGACATAGAGATAAGGTGTAAAAATGTGTGATGATTTATCCTAAAGTTTATATCACTAGATGATGCTATAGTAAGTGATGATGTATCCTAAAGTGTATATCACTGGATTATGCTAGAGGAAGTGATGATGTAGCCTAAAGTGTATATCACTAGATTATGCTAGAGGAAGTGATGATGTAGTCTAAATCATATATCACTAGTCTAGGAATGTCACATGATAAAAATTTTGAATGGTTGAATGTGTGAGTGAGATGAGGTCTATTTGATGTGTATACTCTCAACAATCCAATGGACCGTGTGACTAAAGAGTGTCATCAAGTAAAAATGATATAGGTATGTATGTGAATAAGCGCGTGTTGAATGTGGAAGTATAGATGTGAAGTGATGAGATAGTAAGATGCTTGTTGATGTTAGGGGAAGCTATAAAGGTGATGCCCCCAAGTATGATTTTGCGAATGGACTATCTAGATGAAAGTAAAGCGAAAAGGTCCTCTACTTGATGTCGGTGGTGAGGAATGTGTGTGACCATGTTCTAAGAGTGGTGGTATATTAGATAGTCGCTTTGCAAGTGAGAGAATTATATGTGCATGTGATGGATGAGTATATGATTAGTACATTGGCACAAAAAAATGTGTAGGTGATGGAGATATTTGCAAAGTAGAGTGTGGTGGTGATGGGAACCGGTGAGGAATAAAATGTGTTGGTCTTTTATGGAAAGTTACAATAATTGTCGAGGAATAGAACTATATTTCTTTATTGGAATAGCAGAGTTTTGAGACCACAGTAGGTTGTATGCAAGTAGGTGAACTAGGAGAAGATGGTGTTTTAGGTTCTATGGGTCATGGCGTACTAGATGAAGCAGATGATACATTAGCCTTTGTGAGAGGTAATTGTGACCATGGAGTAGATGGAGGCACACCATCGATAGAAATGACTTGATTGTTATGTATGAATTTTCGATGAAAATTATTTGAGATGATGTAATGAGACCTATGATTCCATTTAAGACCTAATAACATGTCACACCCATCAACTATTTTCCCCATAAGAAAGAGGAAAAACATAGTGAGATAATATACCATAACATGAAGTTTGACAACGTCGTATGAATTATTCATTGGATATGAATTTTTTTATAGTGGATAGCCAATAGCAATGAGAAGTGTAATAGAACATGCACCGGGGTAGACTAGGACTGATCAACCTTAGTATTATTGATATGGATATATCTAATAGAGGCACTAATATGTAAGTGATTAGAAGAGAATGTGGCATGATAATTGTGATCAGAGAAAGATATGATCGGTGGATAAATATCAATGTTAGCAACTAGGAAATCAAGATCCCCTATGCGGGGGGGAGGCACTACGCAATACGTATGATTTTGGAAGTGGATTTATTGTCATGTTTTGGAAGTGGGTTATTAAATATTTTGAGCTTATGATTTTCTAGTGCAGAGTTTGTAGCCTCTGGGATCTCAAGATTTTGTTATCGATAAGATCCTGGATGATTGTGTGGAGTTTAAAACACCTATTTTTAGAGTTACCCATATATTGGTGATAATCACATCAAAATTTCTCATTGTAAATTCTTCATTTTGGTTGTGATGGGTCTAATTCAAGCGGTGGACTAAGTTTGATAAGATTTATCTCAAGAATTTTTGTAATATGATATGTGGAGAAATAGGTAATTTGGTGAATGTATGATAAGGTGGTTTTCATTTAAGGTCATTGGTATTAGAGAAAATATTGATAGTAATTTTGGTGTCGGTAGGTTTGGTCGTTGAAGGTTTGAATGTTGACTTGCTTTGAAAATGTGTAGAAGATGATGCTTGTTCCTGATATTTAAGCTTTCCAATGGATAAAATTTTGGTTTCGTGAAGCTTAAGAGTATGAAATAGTGGGTTGGTATCGAGGAAGGTGTCTCAAAGGGAACACTTTCCTGTAGAGATGGTAGTAAACTATGAATGGATAAATATTGAAGCTCAGAATCGATGAGCACATTAGACATCTTAGCTAAGTTGTTTTTTATTGTAAGACATATTATTCTAAGTGTTCATTATATCCTTGCTTAAGTTATGAAACTTGGGCATATGAAATCTTAGAAGCGATATAGATAGAGAAGTGAGTGAGAAAATCATCAACAAGATGTGTGAAAGATGTTACCGAATGAACTAGTACGTCATAAAATCATCACATCACATAATCATGGAGACTATGAGGAAAGAGTTTAGCTAGGAGAATGTGATCATCCGTAAAATCTAGACAAGCCACATGGAATACTTGAAGATGTTCTTGTGGATCACCATGGCCATTTAAAATGGGTAGTTTAGGGGTGACAAATTTTGGTGGAAGTAAATAAGTGGATATAGCGTGCACGAATGGAGTATGCAGCAATAGAGAGGAATTGAAGGATGGAGACACACAAGAAATAGCCTCTCATAATTGATGAATTTTCACTTGACAGGTCTTGATAAAGGGATGCTATATCGTGGTGTTAGTGTAATGATATTTTCATGTATGAGAAACAAGAGGTGGGTTTGCAGTCATTTTTACCCATCTACTAACTTCTAACCTCATGTGTGTCATCCTATCACCCGGTAGGCGCTGGTTCTCACTTGAGGTATGCACAGAGCACCGAGATGCTCCTTTATGTGAGCATTTTGAGAAGATCTTGCCATTATTAGAGGATTAGTTATAGATAAGTGAATATTCATGTAAAATCACAACATGAGCTATCATATCCTTATACCCAAGCATTTAATAACAAGAGAAACACCATGGTATGAAATACAAAGAATGAATCTACCATAAAATTTAAGGAAATAACACTAGGGTTTGCACCCCTGAACAAGATATATAGAACAAATCCATATATTTATATTGGTCATAGTCTCAACAATCAAATTACATTCAAAAGGGTCGTATTAGACCAAATGTATCAAGACAGGGATCTAACCCATATATAAGAGGTACTACCTATGTTTTCTTTATTACGTAAATTTTATAAACCCATCCCTTAGACATGATAACATTCCTACTGTCCTCTAATGAGAACCCCGACTCCTAGGTCCTCCTAATATTTTCTCTAGATCTTCATTTTCCTCATATTATATGTCTTCCATCTATGTCTTCCTTAGTGTGTCTTCTTTTCTTCCAAGCATCTCTCTTTATAGCACCAATACCCACCGTTATGCATTTTCTCAGGAGTAGATCAGATGCCAAGTGTCCATGTGGTCCTTTAATGGTGCATACTTATTCTGTTACGAGCTCTACACTTTCTACAATGATGTCTTCTAAGAATATTCCATGTGTGGAATATTCTTTCCTTGACCAACAAGTCTTCTAGGCTGGCACCTTATCCACTCGGCATGCCTAGTCGTGTCATGTTTTTCCTCAAGTGCCTCTAGAATGTTGAATATGGCTAAGTCCTTAGAACCTGTGTATTTCCTTATGCGTGTGCCCTAGTTTCTACTAAACCCTTGTCCTACACACTTCTCCCCACATTCCCTTCTTCCTATTGTTCTTGTGTGCTCGCACATCCTTTGGCACTTAGCCAATATTTTGAGCCCCAATATCATCCCACACTAAGCTTATTCTCCGTCCTTGAAATATACTACTACTTTAAAGAGCAACGAATGGTGGAACCTTAAAAATTGAATGAATAAGTAAGGAATGGAAGAATGAAGAATAGAAGAAATGAAAGAATTGAAAATCTTACTACGATGCAAGAGGAGTGGGAACTCCTCATTATCATCTTGATCTTTTCTTAGGCATCCACCTTACCCTACACCTACTGAAGTAGGTCACCCACTAGACCACTTACCTCCTCAAAAATTAGTTCATCACCCTTAGTATTCAACGTATCTACAATCCCTTCTAGCTTCTTACTAAGGTCATCTAGCATGTCCATTGTGCAAGTGATCTGGGGATACAGTTCCTTAAGCCAATTTTTAATTGAACCTCATAAGGTTTTGATTGCTTCCATATTATTTTCTACCTTGGCTAAGATCTTATCCCTCTCTACCTTGTTTCCTTTATTCTTCTTTTGGTATTCCTTTAGACCCACCTCATGTGTAGCAACTAGTATGCTTACTACCCTGTCTCTAATAGTGCATTTATCATACACGGCCTCATACATTTTTGTGGTAGTCTATACTGCAGAAAGGAGATTAGAATATCATGTCATTATCTCCCTAATATTATGCTTCTCTTCCTCCTTCTAGTGTTTCAATGCCTCTTCTACTAATTCTAGAGTGAGTGACCGCCTCTCCATAGTAAGGATGTGAGTTAAGTATTCCAATCATTTTAAGGTTGACTCGTATTTATGCTTAGGTGGTGCTAGTGTTTCAAAGTGATGGCATTCGTGATCATTTAAGTCTTCTTTGACACCTCGTGCACATTTTCCTTCTCCTCCCTTAGTTTGCACCTTAATTTTGTGTTGATCATCTCTTCTTGCTTCAGATCCTTTCTCTTCTCAATGAGTTCCTCCTTTTTCTTCTCCAATTCTTCCTCTAGGAACCTTACCCTATCATTCCTTCCAAAGAGTCTCACCTCAACCTCAATTGATACCTTGTTAAGGGCATTGCAAACTTTCTCATCGGATAAATATTGAGTGTTTATCGGGGTTCACTCCCTTGTTCTTTGGTATCTTCATCAATTCTCCTTGGTTGACCTCAAACTTGGGCTCATCAACATGGGACTCAAAATCCCAAGATAGAATCTTCCTCATTTGTGGGTACATGCCTTCTTCGAATGAAGACCACGCAAGGATTTTTTCGATGGGAATGGTACTCTAGAAGTGTATGCACATTACCTATTTGGATTGTTGATATAACTCATTATTTGCTCATGTGCCACTACCACACTATTTCCTCCTATGCACATTTTCTTTAGAAATCTTTCTCTAAGTGGGATCTCCACCCATGCTCCCATACTCCTTTCCTACACTCTCCTCTATCTCTTTGATAATTTTGTCAGTGTTGCACTCCACCTCTTACTCCACCAAATCCTTTATTATGCCTACTACTTCTCTTTCTATGGCTTCTTCTATCTACTCCTTGGTGAGGCTTAGGGTCCTCTGATCCTTTGTATTCACTTCCTCACTCTCCCCTTTTCCTTGAGTTCCTTCATCTTCCCCATCCTTTTCTTCATTTCCCTCATCCTCATAGTTGTGCACATCATATACAGGATGGTTCTAAGCCTCTTCATGCTCATCATCATCTCTCTCTCTCTCTATAGACCTCCAAGATCTTTGTTTCTTCTGATTCTTCCCTCTTAGTTACCTTCTGCTTCTTCCTAACTTTTGATTCTAGTATAGGAGACTCTTCCTTCTCTTCTTCTTCACAGTGACTCCTTCCTTGGAAATTCTTCTTGTGTAAGAGGCTCTTCTTTCTTTAGTGCCTCTTCCTTGGGTGATTTTTCCTTTTCCTTAATGGGGTACTTCTTCCTCCATGTATATATGTTTGGCTTCATTCATTACTCCCGTGCGCCCACAAATTGTGTCATTTACACACTTGGTGCCTTCTTCTCTAGCACCTCTTTTCTTTCCCTCTTCTTTGGTGTGGCCTTCTTCCTCTTGGTGGGGTCTTCTGGGATGGAGACATCATTCTCCAAGTAGGAACCCTTCTCATACTTGGGACTGTTATGTAGGTATACCTTCATTGCATTCATTCCAATAATTGGCAGCATCATAGGTTTTGTCATGCGCACCTCATGGGAGACATACTTCTCCACATAAGCATGCTTCTTGGGGTATACTAGTTTTCTACACATCTCGTGGTGGTATTGGTCCACCTCACTGAGGTTGAACCTTATTATTTTGGCCTCCTTGAAGTGATTGACCCCTACTTAGAAATATTACGTGGTGAACGAGAAAGGTATTTTACACCATGGGCTCTTGGTTCCATCTATCAATGTTAATCTTCCAATGTAAAAGTGTTGGTAAATAGAAAACTTAGCCTCTCCTTACACTAGCACTAGTAATTGTTCAGGTATCCTCCCTTTAGCCCTAAATGCATCATGCATCCTCTTATGCAATTTCTCCAGCACACCTTTTGGGCAGCCATCATGGTGTCACAAGTGTATTTTTCAAATATATTTGTGGGGGAAGGATCTTCATCTTGATATTCCCATACAAACTTCTATGGCCCATTGGGCACTCTAATTTTTGAGAAGATGATGGTGAGGAAGAGATTTTAAAACATGATATTTTCTCCTTCGTGTGTGACATTGATGATTTATCCTGTAATAAAGGCGTACGAGTTATAGATGGTTCCTTCTGAAATATTTTAGCACACATTCAACCAAGCCTTGTTTATCTGTTTCCACCTCTCTTTGCAATTCATCTTGGATACCAATCACACATCCATCCTCATTACTAGGTTGGATATATTTTAGATATAAAAATGTTGTGATCCCTTTTATAATCTTAATCCTAGTTTATCTCCTTAATGGCTTCCTTGTCCTCCAAGTCATCATCTAGTGGCTCCCCTTTGTAGATAAGGCTAGTAAACTTATAGATTAGTTTAAGGTTTATGTGCATCCTTCATCTTGTGAAGTATAAGTGGTTCTCGTGCATGTGCAACATCAACCATTGATACACCATTTGGGTTTTCGAATTAGGGCAACTCATAAAGTTGCAAAGAACCCACCTTCTCCAATTTTACCTTCACTTCATCACTGTATATTAGCATCCCTTCTAGTGTCCTTTTTCTATTGGGTGAACCAGTTACAATACCATATCTTTCTTGGAGGTGCTTGTGTTATGGTTGTAATCACTCACTTTGTCATCTTCCTTACATGGTATACCCATTACTTTCTGAGTAACATGTCAACTAGGTATTGCATCTCTACATACCACTCATTAAAGTTGGTGGCAGCAGTATGTTTCACTTTTCCCTTTCCTTTCTTTGGTGAAATGGTTGCCTTATTTGGTGTCATCTTCTTATTGAGTTACTAAAAATAACCTCTTCCTTACTCTGCTCAAATCTATGGCTTATCTTCATGAAAAATCCCTTTACTCCCATGCCCTAGTTATAGAACCCTAATCTAGACAATCCTTCCACAAGATGGTGTACTCTACTAAAACCTTCCTCCCTACACCCATGTACTTTATCCACTCTAGTTCGTAAATCACACTAGTCCCACACTCAAATTCTCGTAATGTTTCCTTCAAATAAATATTTTTCATGGATTCCCTAGTTCACAAGAGCTCTTTTTTATCACAAATGAAAGGTAATGACAATGTATCTTGACCTTCTACTTATAGCTTTTGTTGCTCTCTCACAATAAATGTTATGCCACCTACCAACATACTTTTACAATAAAGGAATATTTTTTCACTAATGCCAACCTTAAGTGCTCTTACCCCCACACGCAATCATGCGTGAAAAATCCTTATAACTATTGGGCCTAAAAATATTAGCTAAGTATAAGAAGGTGCATGTGCACATGGGACCTATATGAAGAAGGGAATGTAGGTGAAGGTGCATATGATAGGGGTTTAGAAGGGTTTAACAGAACCTAAGGTGCCCAGCCACAAGGAAAAGGAAAGGGTTTCAAGACTTAGCCATATTTGGAATCCTAAGAAGCACACAAGAAAAGCGTGACTCAATTGAGCATGCGGAGTGGATAAGGTGTTATCCTTGTAACCCGATGGTTAAGAAAGGAATATTCCATGTAATGGAAGGATCTAGAAAGGCATCATTGTAGAAAGTGGAGAGCTCGAGTGGGAAAAAGAATTCTCCATTGAAGAACCACATGGACACTTAGAAACCAATCTATTAATTCGGGAAGGCATGGAAGTGGATGCTAAATCTATACATAGAGATGCCCAGGTAGAGGAAAAGGGCATCAAGAGAGGTATCAAGATAGGTAGAGAAGAAGAAGAGGAGATAGCGATGGGTTCTAGGGATTTGCATTAGGAAGGCTATAGGAGAGATGGCATATCTTGAGGGATGATTCTATGAACATCTTTGTAATCTAGAAAGCATAGTTTATTATTATGATGTATAAGTCTTATCTACATTTATACATTTGGTTTGTAATGGCCTTGAGGAATGTAATGTAGTTCTGAGAGTAATATGAATATATGGCTTTCTCTTAAAATATATGCATTGTTCATGGGTCTAAGACCTAGATCCTTTCCTTTTATTATCATATATGTTATTTGTTTGATATTTTCCTTGTTATCTAAATAGATTAATTTATATACTAACTCATCCTAAGACCCTCGAATGAATGCATGGTTTTTTCCCTTTTCGCATCTAAGCTTCTTTCATTAGGGGCCTTATTCTCACAAAACTCACATAAAAGAGGGGGCTCGGTGCCCGCACGTGCCTCGGGTGAGTACCTAGCACTTTCTTTGGGTTATAGGTCGGCACACATGGAATTAGAATATTGTTTCTAAGGACATAAAAATGATTGTATCTTGGTTTTGTTGCTGGGACCTATTTTAAAAGTTATGAGAAATGGCATACATCTTGGTCCCTGTGATGTATGATGACAAAACATCTGACCTTGGAGAATGTTGAAGCATGGTTCAAGAGCACGGAGGATGATTTTTCTCAAAGATTTAACACTAGACCTAAGTTTAATGCATGTAGATGGGTAGAAGAGAACTTGTACCATGAGTTGTATGAGACATTCTTCGATGTTTTCTAGTAGAACTATATGAATGGATTTCAGCATATGCATCTAGATCAAGTTGGTACTATAGATTGCACATATGGACTGAGATGATTAGTAGAGGCTACGGGATACGAGATATGAATTGGACGCATGTTGTTGATCACTGGTGGAAAGGATTCCTAACTAGTTATACTCTAGAATATGTCATTTCTACATATTATTTCCCAGAGGTTGTTGAGTTTGAGTTTCTGAGGGAGCCCATAGGATCATTTTTACATGTTATCCCTTTAGCTATGAATATCTTGATCATTACCCTAAGTTTACAGGGCATTTCTATGGTGGCTAAGCTTATCTTAGCATTGGGTGAGGAAGCTAGGGTGGAGGAAGATTATAGACATTGCAGATGAAAGGGAAAGAGAAGAGAGATGACTCAAGTATAGTGAAGTTCATGAAAGGGAGATGGGTAGAGAATTCAAGGTTGTAGGTGTGATGGATCTACGGAGGTATACATTGTGGGAAGGAGTTAAGATTCACGGAGGACGTGGAACCTAAGTAGTATGTGTTACCCCATCTTAGCAAGCACGGAGAGAAGCTCCTTAGCATCCGAACCCACCTAGTGACCAACCCTTGGTGCTTGGTTTTCTAGATCAAGGAAGAAGTATTGATAATCCAGGTTGGTATCGGTGGAAGTAATCGATCTATGCCTAAGGGATATAATTTCTTGTTTATAACATCCATGTCTGCGTAAAATATTCTTGTATTTGGAGAAATTTTTTGACAATTTGCAGATACACAAGGTTTGGGTATCACATCTTAAAGTGGCACATGACATACAACTGGTAGTGGGATAATATCACAAACCATCAATGCGCAATCAGTGGGACATTGGGGACACTAGGCATGACCAATTCAATAAATTTTCTCTGCTACATGAGGTGGATCTAGTGTTATATGAGCTAGAGGACCAGGTGGACCTAGTGGATCTGGAAGATCTAGTGGGTCAAGAGGGATAGGACCTGGTAAGTCTAGTGGATCGAGTGGCGGAGGTAAAACTAGGGGAACCCAAGGTTTTGGATCGGGACGATAAGGGCCTCACCACCTCCACAAGTATTCATTGAGATGTCTTTACACTTGCTAGACTAAAGAGGCATTAATGATGCCATAGAACACATGTACAGATGTGAATTGTTGTGGCACAAAAATGGTATCACTACCCCAGTGAAAATCAAGTAATTTTTTAATGAAGTTGCAAGGGTGCACGCACATCCGGTACCATAAGTATGACCCACATCAGATAGTGGTGGATTACACTGTGTTGAAAAACACCTTCCTAGAAAATTTCCATATCTCTAAGTTTGAGCAGAAGAGCATTAGCTCTCTGAAGGAGATCCCATAAGGAATGGTAGAGAGATTGCACGAGTATGACATATGGTTCAAAACTCACTGGTTTATTATGGGATTGATAATTCCATTTAGAAGGGTACTATCACACAAGACTTTCACAGACCCCGTGAGGCCTTGGAAGATGCCCTATGTGCTAAGGCTATTGGGAGTGTTAATACTAGTGTTAGCCCTTTTCTAGAGGCTCAAATTGTCACAATGGCCAAGTATTTAGAGAAGTTGTCTACAAATTCAATGCATGAGGTTCATAGTGGTCTTTGGTGCATAGACTATGAAGTTGAAGGGCATACAAAGGATAGTTTCCCTCGAAGTTTGTATGCACCATGGTGGTAGACTGTGAGATTTTCCATGGGGATCATGATGTAAATAGGTATCCTATTCTATAGTGCACAATCCATAAGAATGTTTCATGCTATTGTAATATTGTTACCTCTACAACCCACGATACCAAGGATTGCAAGTTGATTTACTAGATTCATTATATTATTGATCTTGGTGTACTCCAAACTATCCCTAAAAGAAGTTTCAAGGATGATGATCACCATTATAAAGGGCACACAGATGGAGGAAAAAGAGAAGAGGTTTTCGTGGAGGATTTCTTGGTCACATAAAAAAATGGAGGAAGAAGTGAGTTCCCGTGGGAACCTATTATAAATGTGGGTCTACATAGCATTATAAGCGTGAGTGTCCCGATCTATTACAAAGTGCTCATGGTGTGGAAATAAACATAAATGTGAATAATGCCCTAAGTTATTTTAGCATATGAGTCAATAATGCTAGAAAGACAAAGGCACTAGGATGGTGAGCATAAATAAGGCCAACCCTCGGTGGATGCCAACAAAGTGGCATAAGTCAAGATTAGAACCTTTACTAGTGACGACGTGGGTGGAGGCCGCGTGCACCAAGGAGATGCCAAGGCAAAAACTTGTTGTTAGGGAAGAAGTGGTATATGGGAAGTATCCGGACCCTACTCATCAGAAGGAAGTGTATCAAGAGACTATGGATGTGATTCAGAGTTTGTAAGGGGAGATCCAATGTCTAAAGGAGAAGTCAAGGAATTTGGAGTAAAGGAAGAATGTTGAGGCTCCATAGAAGGATCTGGATGAAGTCAGGGAAGTGTGTAAAATGTTAAGGCAAGATAATATCCTTCCTTTTCTAGGAGAATGGTTACGTGAGAAGGTACCACACACCGGGAGAGAGCATGCAAGGTAGGTTCTATATGCCAATATTCCTCCACACAGCCTTGAATATGATAAAGAGATTACATTAAATGCGACGTTATTGATGGGTGGCTTCTAATAAATATCCTCATCGAAATGGGAGCGGAGGTCAATGTTCTTACATTAGATGCATGGCATCAAATGGGAAAGTCCAAATTATATCCATCTTTAAATGTGTTGTATATGATGAACAAGATAAAAGTAATTCCCATTAGAGTATTGAAGGATGCAGTTATCATTATTCAAGGGGCCAAGTTCACTAGGGACTTTGAATTCTTTGTGCTCTCCGAGGTGGATAATTTCCCAGCATTACTTGGGTGCCCTTGTTGTTATAAGAACAATTTCAACATGTGGTTTAACAAGGGGTATATCAGTTTCAAGAAAAAGGAAGAAAGGGTGATCATCCCTTTAACAGATGGGAATTCAGATCCCTATAATGATCCCTTGGGAGAGGAAGTCCTTGATAGAATATATGTTCACTTCATCATAGATCCTGAGGTAATTCATCCTACAAAAGGAGTCATCCAATTTGAAGATGCTCAGTCGATGAGTGATATAACTAGCATAGCGTGTGACAATTGGGTGCATGGGACTTATAAGTTTATTGGGAGACAATTGAGATGATCTCAGTAACAAGGGTGATGAAGGTGCACTCAACAAAGCACTTGGGAAGAAATAATCTACCAATTTACTCTATAGAGCAACACTTGATGATTTCTTTTGATAAATGGAGGCTTGGTAGAAAAATGATGACGAAAGAAGAAGTATACTCAATTATAAATCACTCAAAACTATCGCACGTTAGTGGAAAACATATTGCTAGAGTCTCTTAGAGTAGCATGAGGTAAGAGTTACATTCTCTATAAAATTATGTAGAAGCAATGCGCCTTGTCATATAGGACTACCATGGAAAGGAACTTGCCTCATTCCATATCCAATCTTGTGAGAAGTCCTAGATGGAGGGAACAGAAGCGTTACCACCTTCGTTATGGGTTCTTAAATTAAATTCCACCTTACACAATTGTGCGCATGCATGGTATATCCACTCGAGACATGTCGTCAAGAAGGAATTGGCAAGAGTTAATGGCTGATCTCATTCAATCTTTTTAGTATCAGTACCAAGCCATCAATGGATAAGGCATTGCAAGTATTCCAGCTTCCTTACAATAGGAGATAGCACCATGGTGGAAGATAGACCACTAGATTTTTAGGTGAACCTATTTTGGATACGCATTTCAATGAAAAAGAATCATAAGAGATGCATCTTGAGTGCACGTGTATGGAAAAGGAAAAAGGAAAAATGGTCTATGTAGTAGATGATGAAGAAATGGAAAGTATGGATTTTAACCATTCCATAGGTAAGCACAAAGTCGTTGATAGTGAGCGCTTGATAATGAATAAGGTTAACATTGGAATAGATATAGAACCTAAGGAAGCTATCATTGGGGACTATTGGTAGAAAAAATAAGTTTTAAAGATCATTGATCTATTGTACGAGTTTCAAGATTTGTTCCCACATGGGTACCATGAACTCAAAGGAATCCCCCATTCCTTGGGGGAGATGAGGATTAAGTTGAAGGAAGGTGTGCTCCTAATTTGAAAGAGACCTTATCAGATGAATCTAAAATTGCGCATACGGTTCAAGAGGAAAGATACAAGATGATAGCATCTGGTATCATTAAGGCTATGGAGGAATCGAATGAATAAGCCTAATAGTCATCAATATCAAGAAGGATGGAAGAATAAGGATTTGTATTGAATAAAGGGAAATGAATGCATTATGTGTCATCATTCCTTTCCTAGGCCCCTTTATTGAAGAAATTCTAGAGGGAGCAGTTGGGTGCGAGGTCTACTCTTTCACGAATGGGTTCTCAAAGTGTATCTCCAAGTCGGGATTGTAAAGGAAGACTAGAGAAATAAAACTTTTACCACCGAGTGGGAAGATTTTCCTACACTTTGTCATGCCTTTTGGGTTAAATAATGCTCCTATTTTGTTCTCACGCATCATGGTACACGAATTCTAGGAATTTATCCACAAATTTCTTCAATTCTACCTAGATGACTAGACAAAGTGTATCAACTAGTGAAGGACCATTGTGATAATTTGAGGCTGATGTTCGAGAGATGTCAATAGTTGAGGATATCCCTCAACATTAAGAAATGTGTCTTTACTACTCCATTTGGAACCTTGTTGGGACATATTATATGTTAGGAGGGCTTGTTAGTAGATCTCGCAAAAGTTAAAGTTATAGTGGGATTGGGAGAGCTTACTAGAGCTTACTAGTCAAATCACAAGTGCGTGGATTTCTTAGGAATACAGTAATACGACAAGAATTTCATCAAAGGATATGTCAAGATCTTCATGCCTTTAGAAGAATTGCTAAAGCACAAGAGTGCCTTTCATTGGGGAGAGGCACAATAGAAGACATTTGACACTTTGAAGGATAGACTTATCACTGCACCTATACTAAATTTTTCTTCTTGGGATAAACCTTTCCATGTGCATGTTGATGCCTCAGGAACAACCATTGAAGTAGTACTAGCACAACTTGGTGAGAGGATTTTTTATCATCCCTTGTTTTTTGTAAGTAGGAAGTTGACACCATTAGAATATAATTATACTACTACTGAGTGGGAGGCACTATCAATGATCTACATGCTGCATAAGTTTAGATAGTACTGTTGGCAACACCTTTTATATTCTACACAGACCACATGGCATTGAAATACTTGGTGAACAAGCCTATTCTACAAGGGCACATATGTCGTTGGGTCCTATTATTTCAAGAATTTGAGTTCACGGTGGTGGCAAAACTAGGGAAGAGAAATTTGGGTCCTGTCAACTTATCAAGGATTTACTCGGGGAGGATGCACAAAGCATTAAGGATACCATGTTGGAATCATAATTTTTTAGGTTTTTCCATGTGCCCTCGGACTTAGAATACATTACAAGGTATTCTTGAAAACTGTGTGGCACCAAAAGGGGTGAAGGATTTGGTGAGGAATCGGTTTACTATACACCTCAAATCTTACATGTTGATTAGTGGAGATCTATATAAATTAGGTTGTGATGATGTTTTGCACTGATACGTATTAGAACATGAGTGCATAGTGATTATTGAGGAAGTACATGGTGGGATTGTAGGAGGGCACTTTGTAGGAAATGCTACCATACGGAATATTCTAATGGTAAGGATTCGGTGGGAAAGCATCTACCAGGATTGTATTGAGTTTTGTAAGGCCTGTGACCATTGTCAATGCCTTGGAAAACCTAGAAAGAGGGATAAGATTCCATTAAGGCCAATAGCCAAAGACACTGAGTTGTTTGAAAAGTGGGCAATCAACTTTATAGGACTAATTTTTCCAGCCTCTTGAAAGACTGGTTCATGGTATCATTACTTGCACTAATTACTTGACAAGATGGGAAGAGGCAGCACCTACAAAGGATTACACTGCAATGACAGCTACTAGATTTTTATGGGAGAACCTAATCAACAGGTATAGATGTCCTTTGAGCTTGACTAGTGATAGGGGTACACATTTCTGAATGAAACGGTTAGGATTTTACTAGTAAAATTCATGGTGGCCCATCACAAGACTACCCCTATCATCCATAGGTAAATGGAATTTTTGAGCCATTTAATAAGATACTAAGTCATACATTGACAAATATTTGTGATTTCGGAAGACGAGATTGGGATGACAAAGTATCATTCATTCTATGTGCACAAAAAAACCTACAAAATATTGAACAAGGCCACACCATTTTAGTTGGTGTTCAACAAAAAG
Source organism: Taxus wallichiana var. yunnanensis (assembly GCA_018340775.1). NCBI lineage: Eukaryota > Viridiplantae > Streptophyta > Pinopsida > Cupressales > Taxaceae > Taxus > Taxus wallichiana. Next base: position 455,224,445 of record CM031238.1, read on the forward strand.
GTTTTTGGCCCATTGAATTCATGTTACCATTGTTGCATATAGCACGATAGGAGGATTCTTGAAGAAAAAATTGATAAATTTATACAATTAGACAAGAAACAATCACTTGTTAGATGGAATCAAAAGATTGAAAAGACCGGAAAAAAAAGCATGGCATGATCGTCATATCCATAAAAGTAGTTTGAGGTTGGGTAGATGGTTCTATTATATGATTCTAAGTATCTGCGCCATCCCGGGAAGTTGAAATTCCATTGGTTGGTCCCTTACATTATGATGTAGCCTAGAATTCAAAGTAGTGTAATCCCAATAAGACACTAAATGCACTTTGGCACATCACTTAGCCTAGACTGAGAGCTCACCAAAAGCACATAAATGTACTAGGTCCCTCTTTAGGTTTCTTTTGTAGGATGTTAGCATGATGAGGACTTAAATCTTACAGATCCATAACTAATACATCATTCTATAGTGCACGACAGTTCTAGATCTAAGGAAGACTAGACTTTAAAAAATAATCATGATGGAATCAAGTACATGCAATATCCAATTACACACAAGAATAACACTCAGATTCATCCAATATCCTCTATTATATTAAATTCAAATAAGTATATAGAAGCTTCATTACAATAATAGTAGTATGTGCGTAACAGATTTAGCATCATAATCTCCCTATGTATGCATATTCAACATCACACATCTATATCTACTACATAGTCTACTACATATATGTAAGGGTGGGGACTTTCCCTTCACCAATTATCCATTCCAAAAATAGGTTGCATGTTATTAATATCCATGCATCATTACAAAAACAGCCATACATGTAAGTGCGCTAACAATAGACTATTGATAGTTAATCGGCAAAAAGAATAACATATCTATTCCTAGCCTATGTCCATGCAAATTTATTTTTATCTGATCCTTCAAAAATAGCCAATGTGTGGCATGCATGTCTCTACATCATTTGTGTGCTCTGCATGCCATCTCTAAAAATAGACCTTCATGAGCGAAAATGGAAAAGTCCCGAAAGATGAACTTCTCTCCGCGCGCGTGTTCTCCCTATCCATTCATGCCTTTGAATATGAATTGTTTCCCCATGTGGACTTCTTGTGTGCTTTCTTTCAAGTTCTCTCTGATCAACATTACCCCAAACTAATTTCATTATCACCCCGATAATGGTTATCTCCAAAATGAATCCAAGAATAGAAGTATATAAAGAATTTGAATGAATGAAAGAATGTTCTTATCCTACGGTTTCTTCTTCTACATCCTAACAAATTAATTCAGGATATTCCTCCTTTATCTTGGCCTCCAAGGTCTTCCACTCAATGAGTGCTTCCTCTACTTTTTCTAGGATGTCTACAGCAATGGATTTCAATTCCTCCTTCACAATTTCTCCTTTCTCATTCTACAAGACCAACACAATGTTGGACATTGTAGTCATCCTTCCTTCTAGAAAATCCATCTTCTGTGAAATGATTTTCCCAAGCTCTTCCAGCCAATTTTTGTGTGGTTCTTAGGCTTCTGTCAGGGCATTTCACTTTTGTTTAACCAATGTTAATCTTTCGTGAGGCCCAATGTGTCGTCCTTCATCACTTTTTGAACCTCATTGTTCTCCTCCAGGGATTTTATGTTGATGAGCACCTCTCGGAGTTGTGCAGGATGTTTAAGGCTTGGTCTACCTTCTTCAAGATTTCTTGCAAAGTGCTTGTGGCATTCCTTCATATGATGCAATCTTTCACATTACTAAAGCCTTTTCTCACTCTACATCTTGTAAAGTAGAAAAATCTTCGTGCAATCTACTCATGAGCCACTGGTACAAGGGCTCATATTTCCCTAAGTAAGGGAGCTCGTATAGCTGGTAAAATCCAATATTCTTTAAGAGATTCTCTCCAAAGATCATCATACACTAGAATTTATTCTGCCATGCGTTTATTCATCTTTGTATTTAGAAAGGCATTAATATCCTTCTTATTCTTTTTGAGTACGGAGGTTGTTTTAACATCTTGGTCATGACCGTTACTATGATGACTTCCACTTTTGACATTACAAATGTTGACATGTGATTTTTCTTAGGAAGGTGTATTCTTTTGACATTGAAAATCACATTTGCAATGGATAAGTTATTATTGTTCAGAATTCATGCTAGCTGTAATTTTGTTTACTTGGAAGTGAAACCATTATGCTATGTGAAATATAGGTTGTAAATCTATACTATTGTTTCACATTTTCCATATGCTAACAACACACCTTGAATCAATTCCATTGATCCAAGGTATGCTTCGGTTCTTCTTTATTGTCATCTTGTTAATTGACATGTTGAATGAAACATATTATGGAACCGAGCAATATTTTGTTATAAATTGTGAAGGACCTAGCTTCAGGTGTCCTTACTCGGCATCATGTTGCAAACTATAAATTTGGACCTCCTTTATTAATTTTTTTGTAACGTTGGTCGGTGTGATGAGATTAAAGAACTGTTGTGGGATAATAAGGAAAATTCCTTAACCTTGGTCAAAATGCATGTTGTTATTTGGATCTGACCCAAACTATAATGTTTCCCTATTGGATTTTTGACCTAAGGTAATAATACTTACCTAGGACCTATTACTAAACTATTTTGGTTGATGCCTAAAACTAGGTTGTGGTTCCTACCTTATATAAATTCTAATCTAAGAGGTGATGACCTAACCTAAGGAGGTATGTTATATGGCTAGGAGTCTTGAACTAACCTAAGATAAATCCTAGTGACCTAAGAACTAAGGTGGAAAAACCTAACCAATGCTAATGTAACCTAAACTATTACTAAGATGAAAAGGGGACCTATGGGTCACTTGGAAAATGGAAGGTTGGTGGCGGTGGTTTCTAAGTTATTAATGTGAATTGATTTCATTCCTTACATCTTAAATTCACCAAGATTGGTGGAGGCATAAGAAGATGGTGGGACACCTAGCTGGCATCATTGCTAAATTTAAAATGAATGGAGTTCTTGAATTTTGTTTCACCAAATTTGAAGTGGTGGTGGCGTAAGGAAAGAGGGGAAATGGCATTCAATGCATTCAATACATTCAATAGCCCCTTCCTAGGAGTTAGGTAGGAGGAATTGGAGAAAGTTGTTGGTCATTTGGATCTTTCTGTTTTTTCTGCATGAGAGTTTAGGTTCTTCGAACTAGCAAGCTTGTTTTTCGACCCATTGTAATCATGGGTATCTTCGGGTTGTTTCTAAACTTGTGGAAATGTAGAGGAAGTTGGGAGATTTGACTGTTGACGTTGGTTGAAAAGAAGAGATTCTTGAGAAGCTCAATCGGAGATCTTCTATAAATCAACAAGAAATTTTATCAGGCATGATAGGCTCTTCTTGTTAAATAGTTATGCTTTTTATTAAGCATCTTCATTAAAAGAACTCTGCTCTTAGAAACGAATGGTTTTGTGGAAATTACTTGGTGTATTTTTGTGATCTTCTAGCTTGAGTTTATTGTTTGGAAAAGATTCAAAATGGGTATTTTTCTTGATGCATGTTGAGTAAATCGTGTTTATTTATTTGAAACTAGAAGGTTTCTTAAGTCATGTGGACTTCTGAACTCCTGTGCTAAAATGGTTTAAGGAAAAATAATGATTGGTTTAAAAATTTGATCAGGAATATCTTCCTTTGTTAGGAGAAGGTAAGAAAAATTGATGTTTCAGTTAAAATATGAAGTGGCTTCGAATTTTATCACTGTTGTTAAGTTATGTTGAAATGGGTCTTCGATTCGTTGTTTTCTTGTGGATTCAAACTTGTTTTAAAGCAATAGTGATATGTTGACACCTTCTGAGCTTAATACATTTTGAATTTATGAACTTTTTGGAACTGTTAAGAGAGGATTTCATTTGGTTTTATTCTTCCTTTCTCGAAATCTAGTAAATTATGATTTAACTTCTTCTCTTGGGACTGTGTGAGGATATTGATGTTTCTCTCTCTCCTCCATGTATGAATTAGTTTGTGAATAATATTTTGATTTACATCTATAGAAGTTGTTGAAAGAATGGATTAATTATGTTTTAGTTAATTGAAGTATATGAGTTAGAAGGGTTCGATTTTACTCTTCTCCTTCTTTTGGGTTCAATTTTGAGAACCAACTTGGGGTTGAACCTCCCTTTGAATTTCCTTCATCTTGTTTGAATCTAGGATGGAGCCCTTTCTTTCTTACGTATGGACTATTTCTTTGATTCTTGTTAAGTGGGTACATGGATGGCTTGGTTGTAGCTTGTATTCATTTTTCTTGAGCACATAGGAATACCTTGTAGGTTTCTCTCTATTTGGGAAATGAGGAAATGTCTGGACTGAGGTTATACTCATTGAAATGAAGCTAAGGAATTATTTGTTAAGATTTTTTCCTTGGAAACTTGTATCGTTTTGTGTTGTTGTGACTGTTCTCTTTACTTGACAAGAAGCCCTCTCTTCAACCCTACCTTGTTTGATTTTGTTGTTTATCTTATATCGATTCAATTTCGACTATGTTGTTTGTGTAGTCATGGTTTTGGATTTGGATGTTGTTAGGTAAGGATTAGTCTGGTTATAACATTCCCATTTTAAGACCTTAGAAATAAGGAAATTTTATATTTTTAACATAATGTTCTTTGTTCTAAATAAAACATTATTTAGAACATACATTCCATGTCAATCAAACTCATAACATATAACTATATGTAGCTATAAATGACTAAGTGATCCACCGATCTATTCATTTCATAACTCAAAGAATCTACCGATCTATTTATGTTAACTTTAAGTTTTGAATACTTATCGTATACTTGGTTTTCCTACCCAACCGGGTACTTGAGTGATTTGTTTAAAGAAACTATCTCAATATTAGTTACCAATATTCATTTGACATCACGTTGTTTTAAACTAGGTGATATAGGACAACGTAACTAGCAGAAATTGCGATACTTTAGACAAATATTTTCAACATACTATTTATGTCACTATTCCTAGATGGCATACTCATCATTTCACAATACATCATTCACCTCACTCATCTCAAGTTATCTAGAATGGTCTTTACTTGACTACCGTCACCACTTGTCCAAGGTTTAACCCTAGCTCTGGTTAGAAACATAATTTATTATAGGAAGACGCTCGCAATGTCTTAGGTTATATGGGTATACTCGGTTGACCTAAGTCAACAGGATGTGCCAAGGTACACTGAAGCCATTGAAAGCTACCATATATCCTAAACATGCCACTAACTTTACCTAGAGAGAAACTAAGTTCAAGTCCTTATTTGTGTGTAGATCTAGATGATCAATGTAGAAGGGTGTTGCCACATGTCAACTGCATCATTGTATTCTTGAGAAGACCCAAGTCTTCTTGAAAGTACAACCCTACAGTTGGTATGTGCCAACATCCTACAAAAACTACCTCACCGAGATGTACATACCCCAAGGAGGTTATTAATACATTATTAATTTGGATTATTACACCGATTATAGCAACCTTGTTAAACCCTAATCCAACACTCCATAAGTTCTTTTCTAAATTTGATTCATTTAGCCATTAAATAACTTCCTTAACTTATGATTGCTTTATAGGTTCGTTTTACAAAGCTTAATAAACAGATATCCAAAAATAGGACAGCAACATCATAAGTTCCATTATATTGTAATCTTAACCATTCAAAGAAGGTGTAGCAACCAAATAGGTTCAGCTATAGTAGACTTTATAGGGAAATGAAGTCTAATGATTTACGATCATATCACCATTCTTTAGATTACATTCCTTTGAGTGAGGAAGAGTCTTCCTCTACATGATTAAGTGTTAGGGTTTTTCATACCCTTCTTATCTTTCACATTCTCTATAGTTTTACTACATATTCAATACACATTCCATTACTATGTTAGAATTGTTTAGATAAAAATCATTATCTTATGCAACTTAACAAGCTGCATCTTATTAAGGGAGATTAAACTAATTCCCTTTATCTAACTTATCAAGTTTATCCAAATTAAGCATATAACAAATATGAAGAATATCATCAAGATAGGAATTCCATATTCTTCATAAATACAAGATAATTTACACAACCAATACAAGTAAATCTTCAACATTCAATTCATCATTATAAACTTATTCATTTACAAGACTATGCATTTCAGTGTACTGTATAACAAACAACCTCCATTCCAAAAAGAGTACAACTTTTCTTTTTCAATACAACTCATGAATGAATCGAAACTCTTTACATAAGATCCAAAATTAAATAAGTCAATACAACATGAAAGTTCTTGTCTTCCTTTATCACTTACGATGTCCATCTGTAAAATTGCTAGCATGGGTCAGTTCAATGAACTGAGCATGATAAGCACTAAGAATTAAAGTAAAGTGCATTCCACTAATTGTTTCATTAAACAACTCTGCTTTTATGAAACAATTAATAAGCATCATACAAGTAATCATAAGTAATAACATCTAGAAAGAAGAACAATTAAAAGAATATGAATTCACTTTCAAGAATAGAGCATAATATAATCTACAACATCATAATTACATCACAAGACTTAGTTTATCCTATCAATTATTTAAAATAGTCAAAAATTCTTGTCATTCAATTATTTCCTAAACCCATAAAAATAGAAAATTCACATTTAACTTTTCCAAGCAGCAAAGAGGTTAGTTATAGCATAACTCATATTAGTATGCTTCATCTTTCCATGTAAACAAAGAAGAGAATCAATACATATCTATTTCTCAAACACAATTCCTTTGAAGGAAAGAATCAAGTTTAGAACACACATCACTACCTCAGTCCACGATGACAAAATAAGGAGTCCATAAATAAAGAGGCAACAACAAAACAAGAATCCCAATTCATTCCAAGCAGTTTAAAATAGTCTAACTGAAATTTTTACTAAGTTCAATATGTTAGTAGTATATAATTCAAAGGTCTAAAACCAAACTTTCTAAAAATCCAAGCTATACTCGAATGAAATAAATCTCCTAACCAATCCACAAGAGAATTCCCATCTCAGAAGATAATCAATAAAAGATAATTTTGGTCCAAGAACTTATACAATTAACATAAAGAGGATCTCAACTAAAAGGACCCAATCCATATTTCATTTCATTTATACTATGAAATGAAATCCTATATTAAGTATAAACTTAGGAATTACTTAGCTATTTCCTAAGATAGAACTCAAATAGAATGCACATTACCAACTTCCATTACAAACTTACAAATGAAGACCTATTTCCATTCACCAAGCTCAAATCCAAATTCAATCTCCAAACAAAATTCACAGTATCATCCCTAAACAACATACAACAATCAAGAGATCATATTCTCTTCTCTGTCAAAACCCATAGATCCATTCAAGAACCCATCAAGAAATATAAATACGCAACAGTGCAAGATAGATAAGGGTCAATAAAACTCATGGACCCAAAGACTAAATTTCCAAGCATTCAGAACAGGAATACAATATCTCTTCAAACTACACTAGCATATAGGGTTTAAATTCACCATCCAAATAAAACCCTCGAATCAAATGAAATATTAAAATAGATTAAGGAACTAAACAATCTGCTTTAAGAAAAGTCTGTCCCTAACTTCTTCTAATTCGATCAACAAAATCACCACAAGCCTCACACATTTCATTTAAAATCTTATGACAAGTAAGGATTTGTTCAACATCAAGACAATAAGGAATTAAATAATACATTCGAACACCTCTATAATCGATACGGCTATCCTAAAATAGATCACAGTTCCAGTCCATTAATTCGTAAGAGTAAAACAGTCAAGCTTCCCACACGACAAAAATTCACCCAGGGCAGAGAGGGAAAGGTTTTACTTCAATTTTTCCAACCTTGTTGAGTTCAAGGGAGGCTATACAGTCTAAAGGACATAAGAAAATAAAACCATTCACACCCAAGAAGCGACACAAAGGAGATCATAAGGAGGTTACTATTTCAGCATCAAACCAAAATAAACTCTCAGGCTACCATCAAGCAGACAGTCCATAAAGGAGATCAAGCTTCAAAACCCAGATGAACCAATAAAACCCAGCTCACAAAAACAAATAGAGAATTAAATTTCCCATTAATGGAATATTGGTTCAAAGACGAATACAATATTCTAACATAAGTTTTGATTTTCTACAAAATTCAATTACTGGATCAGAAAACACAAAAATCCATTGCGATTCTAGAGTTCATAATTCCATAAAAATAATAACCCTTAGCTCCGAGTAATTGTATAGAGCAAAACTCACAACCCGACTACAAGTTCATCATAAGAACCAAATGTAAGTACAGTGTTGAATACGAAGGTTCAACCTTAAGTACAGATCTACACTAAGTTCCCACACAGTCCGGCACAAACACATAGTCCCCATACCAACTCTTAACAAATTCAAGCTTCATTACAAATTTCAGAGCTTCGAGTACAAGCATAGAACACTATGGAGCTCTACCTCAAAAACACAAGACTAAACAGAGTTTCGGAACCAAATGAGCAACAAGCCAGTTCTTTCAACATTAGTCTCGAATGCAAGAAACAAAGTTTCAAATACAAGCTACAAAGCTTCCACTACAAATTTCAGAGCTTCCAGTACAAGTTACAGAGTCCTTAATACAAATTTCGCATGAGACCACTGATAACTAGTACAGAGAAAGTTCCCTCAAACTACCATTAACAGCAAAGGATTCACATTCCAAAACCCACATAAATTTCAAGAAAACATGCAAGTAAATAACCATTCTCATCATGAAAATATATATATCTAGTGAGCAGAATTGTTTTAATGAATCATTTAGAAGAAAGAAAGAGATATTAATGGGTAGAGCCTATCATCCGATATTGCCTCACACCAAGAAGACTTCCAACCGAGTTTCCAACACCCCTTCTTCTCTAAGCAAGATCAAACAACCATAATATTTTTCCACAATGCCTCTTATACATTCCTCGAACCAAAAATAGCTCAGAGAATTCAAAAATAGCCACTAAGTGCAAATCAAACTGTTGGTTTGAAAAACTAGATAGCTCCATGCAGAGCAAAAATCGTGAAGCATGCAAAGCAAAACAACCCCCAACAAATCCACTAGCATGCCTTCCAAGACAACTTGCTTGCCAAAATTGAGGTGAATTAATGCCATTAATTTACATATTCCCACCTATCTCTCCTTGTCACCACCATCAAAAGTTGGTGAGACTAAGTTTAACTTCCACTTGTATTTCCAAACTTAGTGATGCTTCCACGTAGGTTCCCCAAATTTCCATGTAATTACCAAGTCTGCGAAGTACTCTTCCTTTTTTAAATACAAAAATCACATCTCATCAATAGCCTAGGAGCCATCACTTAGCTCCCACTTGCTAATGACCCATAGGTTCCCTTTCATATCCCATTAGTTTAGGATAGATAGAATTTTCTTAGGTTAGATCTTAGGTTAATTTACAATATATAACCTTAGGATATAACCTTCAAACAATAAATTGTCACCTTAGGTTAGGTTTTAGTTTAACCAAATACAATAGGTTAGAAATAACTTAGAATCCCTTAGGTTATTTCCCCTCATGCTAACTTAGTATTACAACTTAGATTAGGTTGTCATCCCACGTAGAGTGGTGTAGGAAGAGTTAGGCAAAATTTACCTGAGTCTCAAATCTATTAGGATAGACCTTATAGATATAGGACACATTAAAATATCTCTTTCTCAAGAATCCTAAAGTAGGTTTCCCTTTCCCTTAATGCCATTAAGTGCCCTATAAAAGGTCAATCAAGAAGAGTCGATCACAAAACACAAAAATTGCAGGCACAGTATTTCAAGATAATAAAGAATTTGTAATAAACACAAGTTCAGTCCATTAAGTCTCTTAATCAATGAATGTTAGTTTTCATTTAGTTTAGATAATAAGATTTAAAACATACCTTGGATCAATGGAATTGATCCAAGGATGAGTCAATATGAGAGATAAATTTGTAACTCTTAAAACCAGATTGCAGCTTACTCATAAGAAGTGAAATAGATTATTGCAAGCAACAACATATCAACCCTACAATCAAGGAGCAAAAATTCTATATCCATGTCAATCATGATTTTTCAACAACCACAAAACATACATTTGTCTTGAAAATCACATGTCAATTCTTGCAATGCAAAAGAGGAATATAATAGTTTGACAAGGTGTTACACTCGGTCTTCTTGGGATGTCGACTGTGTTTAACCTTTTAATTGGATGGATTATTGGGATCTTCTCTCTATTTTTGAGATAGGTATGCATCGTTGTTTTTCTTCAAATGTAAGAAGGATTTGCATTCAGTTCTTTCTCTTCTCTGAATTGTTAAATACCATGTTGTTCATTGAACACTAAAGGATGACTTAAGTTGTTTACTTTTCAACTGTTGTTTTCTTTCCTCTATATTAACCATGTTGAGGCTGAATGGGTAATTAGGTGGGATCCTACACTTCTTATTCCCTTGAATCGATAAATTGGAATTGGATTGATATTGATTCAATGTTGGAAAGAAGGGAATTCTTGTGTAGAATATTAATTGGTTCATCCTAATTCCATCCTTTTTGATAGAATGAATTTGGCTTCTGATATTGCATGAAGAGTTATGTTAGTGTTGTGGATTATGATTAATTGCTTCTTTAAAATAGTTCAGTTCTGAGAACTATAGGGTGGTACCCTTCTTGAACACTTGTTTGAATCAAGAAAGAATTACATGCATCTATAGTACGAGTTCGATAAGTAATTGAGATGTATTATCACTTATCTGTTGTAATCCTTCTTGTGAAATTACTGTTGAAGAGTGCTACTTTGATCATGATACTTACATAATGTATTGTGGATTGCTTATTCTGACCTTCTTGTTAGGATCCTCATTCCTTTATGAGATATCTATCTGAATTGCTAAATGTTTCATAAAAGCAGAGTTCTTTTTATGAGACAGTTAGTTGAAAGCACATTGTTTTAATGTTTAGTGCTTATCATGCTCAGTTTGATGAACTAACTTGTGCTATCATTTTTGCAGATGGATTCTATAAGTGACAAAAGAAGACAAGTTCTTTTATGATGCCTCTTGTGTTTACCTAAAGGATGCATCTTTTATGAGGAATTATTATTCTTATTGTAATATAATTGAAAAAGGGAAAAATTGTATTCTTGTTTGAGTTTATCAATGTTGATTGGCAGGAATGAAGTCTAAATGTTTAGACTTGTAAAATGTATAATTTACTTGAGGAATGGGAAAAAGGATTGATTGTTGTTTGTATTTGATGTATTATTCACTTTGGGTTACTGTAAAGGAAATTTTGTAAACTTTTCATTACTCTCTCATGAACCTATCTGTTTTGAATCATTTCAGTTGAACTCAAATGAAACTGATAGGAAGGGAATTGATATTTTATTCCTTTATCAAATGCAACTTCTAAGTTGGCACAAATAGATGGAAACATAACTAGATCATGAAGGTTTACTAGATGACGTAAATAAGAGGGAAATCTATTTATAATTCTTGTATAAAGTAAATGGCAGCAATGAACCCTAAAAGAATATAAAGATAAAAGAAAGGCAATTATTCTAAGGGGATAAGCATTTGTTAATACCTTTTGAGAAAACATACTCCCTCTAGTTAAATCAAATCAGAATATGGCAACTGAAATGAAATAAATACATACGTAATGAATAGACTTCATCTTAATGAAGTCTATTAACAAGGAACCAGAATCTAAAATTAATCATGCTTAAACTTGGTTAAGCAACGTAAGATAATCTTATCGTGGTATATTAATTATGTTATGAGCTTGAATCTTATGATAAGATACCGTGGAATGAAATAAAAACCTTTGGGAAGAGGGATTTATTTCCGATTTATCTCGCATGGTAACTATCATCATTAATGGTTAACAACCTTAATGAACAAAGAAATTAAGGATTCAGTAGGGTTGCTAAAATTAAATCTTAATTAAGAAGATAAGTAAGTGTTTAACTTCTTAACTGGATATGTACTTCTAGATGAGGTGATTCCATAGGATGTTGGTACATGCCAACTACAATATCTGTGACATCATGAAGACCGGGGTCTTCATAATGGCATAGTGTTGTAGCTGACACATCACAACACCCTTCCAAATTGGATCATCTAGGTCGGGTTAGGGATATGCCTTAGGTCTATGTTACTAATCTAGGTTATGGTAAGCCTTGGAAAAGAGGGCTAACATGAATCGGTGAAGACCATTCTAGATAACAAATGAAGTGGGGGTGAAGGACGTATTCCATCGATGAGTATGTCATCTAGGAATATGATCATGTAAAGCATGTGAAAATATTTGGCCAAAGTATCACAAGTTATTGGTTGCGTTGTCCTATATCACCTAGTTTAAGAAGTAGGATTTCAAATGAATATTGGTAACAAATATTCAGATAGGCCTCTTAAATGAAAAACTTCAATACCTCAAAAATGGTAATAGAACCAAGTATACTTAGTATATAATACATTGATTCAACATGAAGGATCGGTAAGAAACCAAGTCATGAAATGAGAGACCGATGAAACTTCGAGTCATGAAATGAGAGATTGGTAGTTCATTGAGTCATTATAGTTGCATATGGTTATTTGTTATGAGATTGATTGGCATGGAATGTGTGTTCTAAATCATGATCATTTAGAATAGAGAACATTATTTAAAAACTTGAAACATGTGTTCTAAATTATGATAATTTAGAACAGAGAATGCTATTCAAAAAAAAAATCTCTTGTTTCTAAATCTTTAAAATGGGAATGTTACAGTTGTACTCACTCACCTTACTTCTCCTTATGTGATAATCCCACTCCTAGCCTACGATGACCCCTTCTAGATATTGAATTTCAGAAAAATTCTTTCTAGAGCTATCTCCTCTTCTTCTACAACCACCTTCTTCTTTCCCTTCACTCTTGCTACAACTGCTTTCTTGGGTGCCATTTCTACCTTGCAATCCTTTGTAAATACTTGCCTCTTGAATTTTGTAATGTGTGAATGAAACCCTAGCTCGATTCAGCATGCCTTAGGTGAAATCACGTGCCCTCATTCCTCTCCATCACCTTGATTTTATCAAACCCTTCACCACTGGGGACACAAGCTCTTTCTGCGCACATATCTCTTCGTCATGACTAGCTACACACCTTTCACACCTCAATTTGATCACTCATCTCTTCACACTTAGCTCTTTTTCAAATACTCTTAATCACAATGGTAAAAATGAACTTGTATCCCATCCTTATATAGATTTTCAAATTTTTGATGCATTTATTACTCCTTCACCTACCAAATATCCTCTCATTAATTGACCAATTCCATTCTTTCCATGTGGTGCCCCAACTATAACCTTATAGCATGCCTTCCTACCCTCTGGTCACAGACTTCTCTTTAGCGCGCTTCCTTGCACCCGAGTACCTTGTCACTGCACCTTCTTCGGGTAGTTGTTATGGCCCCTGCTTACCTCACATTATACTATCCCTTCATCCATCTCCATCTTTGGTCACTTTTTAGAAGTAATCCTTTGACTTGGAAATCAGCCATAGCAGCTTATTCCTTTCACCTTTCAATTCCCACAATCTTGTACCTGGATATCAACAACCACCCCACACTAAAATTATTTGTATTCCTCTACACATAAACATCCTTCATATAGTAATTAGCTTCATGTGTGCAAGTGCACTTATTACATAAGAACAATATCTAAATTGATAAATCATAAAGCAACTAGGAAGGACATACATTAAGGAAATAAATAATTGAAAACCTAATCTAAATGGCAATACTACCTTATTACAAATACCAAGAAGACTTATTTATAGCAGGGCTTCAGCCTACTCCCATTGAAGTAACCAGGTAGTCATGTTCCATCAAGTTCATCTAACAAGCAAGTGCTGTTTCAAGGATGTAAGTGATAACATACATCCCCGATCAATGTACCTTAAGTTTCCTGGATGGCACAAGAACTTAGAGTCATAGAGAAGTACCATTTTTCCAATCTCAAAATTATTATCCCTTCTATTTTTTTCATGCCATGCTTTTTGCCTAGCCTTTTCTTGATTCTAACTCCAATGTGATATGGCTCATCACTCATATAGCTTAATTATCTTTTCAATCCATTCTTCTAAAGCTTGCTCATCAACTAGACCTCCAGTGCATGCAATACGTAAAGAGGGTAACATATATTCTATAGGAAGAATGGCTTCTACACCAAACACTAACTGAAATGGTGTGGCCTTGTTCAACCTCTTATAAGTTGTTCTATATGCCCAAAGAACAATAGACACTTTTTTATCCCAAACCTTTCTTCCAACATCACAGATCTTTGTCAATATCTAGCTCAAAATCTAATTGAAAGCCTTAGTAGTTCTATTTATTTGAGGATGGTAAGGTGTAGTCTTATGGTGTGCAATCATGAACTCATCCAATAAAATTTTGATTGTCTCATTAAGAAAATGTGTGCCCCTATCACTGGTCAAACTCAAAGGACATCCATACCTTGTAATAATATTTTCCCATAGAAACCGAGTTGTTGTTGCCGATGTACAGAGTCCTTTGTAGGTGTTGCTTCTGCCCACCTTGTCAGATATTATGTGCAAGTTATAATGTAGCGTGATCTAGTTCTCGCACGCAGATTGGTGAAATAGGACCCACAAAATCTATAGCCCATTTCTCAAATGGTTTTGCACTAGTAATAGGTATTAGAGGTATTTCATCTCATTGACCTAGTTTTCCAAGACATTGGCAATGATCACATGCCTTACAAAATTCCTTACAATATTTATAGAGGGTCTCCCACCATAATCCAGCGAGTAGAATTTTTCATGTTGTGGCATCACCGCATAGTGGCCACCTGCAATACCACCATGAGCTTCTTCCATAATATTTGTGTGCTCATGTTTCAATACACAACGGTGCAATACCTCATCTCATACCAATTTTTATAAGTCACCACTGATTGATATATAAGGTGCGGCGCGTATAGTAAGTTGTTTCTCCTCCAAGGATTTCATTCCTTTTGGTGTCATCCCTATTCGTAGAAAGACAACAATGTCCTCTAGTTTTGATGGTGCACATTATAACCTGTAAACTATGCATCTGGCATGGTGTCTTCAATTTCTTGTGCTTCTTCTCCTGACTGTATTCTTGATAGATGGTTTGGTCCAGAATTACTTTTTCCTAGTTTTACCACAATTATGAAATCAAATTCTTGAAATAAGAGCACCCATCGACATATGTACCCTTGTAAAATAGGTTTATTTACCAAATACTTCAATATCATGTGATTTGTATAAAAGATTAATGGTGTAGCTAGTAGGTACTGGCAGAATTTATGTAGCGCATAGATCATTGAAAAAACTTTGCACTCTATAGTTGTCTAATTCTATTGTGCATGAGTCATCTTTCTACTAGAAAAATAGATAGGATTATCTACAATACCTTCTCTGGTTGATCCAACACCACACCAATGGCCATTTTAGAGGTGTCAACATGTACATGAAATGGTTTTTTGCATGAAGGAAAACATAGAATAGGCACGGTAGTAATTTTCTCCTTCAATGTCTTGAATGTGCATTTTTGTTGTTCTCCCTAGTATAACGGACCTTTCCCTTTCAGTAACTCTTCTAGTGGTGCAGAAAATTTGGCATATCCTTTGATAAACTTCCTGTAATATCTTGTATGACCCAAAACCCACACACCTCACTTTGACCGGGTAGGCTCCCTTAGGACTATAATGACTACAACCTTTTTGGATCAACTAATAAAACCTCCTTACATATTATGTGTCCTAAGAGTATCACAAATGGTGTAGTAAATATGCACTTCTTGATGTTCAATGAGATACTCAACTATATACATTTTAAAAAATTAAACAAAAATTGTCACAGTGATCCTTAACTAATCCATCCACCGTCCAATCATCTAAATATACCTGTAAGAATTTGTGAATAAATTCCTTGAATGCTTGGACAACTATGCATGAAAATATAGTAGGCACATTTTTCAAACCAAAAGGCATTACAATATAGGTGAAGCTACCCCATTCAGTAGTAAATGTAGTATTTTCCTAATCCTCCTGGGAAATTCAAACTCCGATGATACATAGAGAACCCATCTATAAATGAATAGATTTCACGCCATGCAACTCCATCTAGTATTTCCTCAATGAATGGCATAGGAAATGGATCAGTTACACATGCAGCATTCAGCTCCTTATAGTCCATGCATATTCTAATCTATCCATCCTTCTTGATACTTGATCACCATTGGAATAACCCATTCTGACTCATCAAGGGGCTTGATAATCCCAGACTTCAACATGTTATCAATCTCTTCTTTGACCTTTTCACACAAATTGGTGTTCATTCTGTAAGGTATCTTTCTAACTGGGTGCACACCCTCTTTAAGATTATCTTCATCTCCCCTAATGATTCATGCACACCTTTAAGTTCATGGTACCCCCTAGGAATAAGTCCTAGTAATCCCTTAGTAACTCTATGATTTTTTCCACTTCAAAGTCTGACCAATAGTCTCCAATTATGGATTCCTTAGGCTCAGTATCTATTCCAATATTCACCTACTTTGTCTTCATAGGTTCATGATAGGTATGCGTGGTCTTATCTTCATTTCCAAGACCTCACGCCTTCCTACTAAATGGTTTACCTCTAGATTATATACTTCTTTTTCATCCACTAAGTAGACCATTTTTCCTTTCTCTTTCTCAAGGCAAGTGCATTGAAGTAATGTTACATGGGCCTCTGGTTCTTCATCAAGACGTGTTCCTCGCCTTTCTTTATCTAATTACTCCTAAAGGAGTTCTTCATCCTTGACACTATCTCCCATAGTTAAGTGCTTTATGACTTTCAATGCTTCTTCCACCAGAGGCTTCGTAGAGAAGAAGTCAAATGTCTGGGACATTCCCGTAATTAAATTCTACCAATTTCCAGCTTTCTCTATGGATTTTTGTATATACATACCAAGCATGCACACAACCTTGTAAAGTGGATTAAAATTAGTGCACCCATAGATAAGTTGGCAAATCTTCCCTCCCTTCTATCCGAGTCTCTCATACTTCTTCGAACATGGTGTTGAACAAGTTGATTGTCATGATAAGAACCTATTTGAGTAGGTGCATTTCTCTGAAAAACCTAGTAGTAAGAGCAATCCCAATTTCATTCAATCCAACAATATTATCCTTGTGGTTCACCCACCAGCATGTTGTCATCCCACGTAGTGTATATGCTAGCGTAGTTCTTCTTTCCAATGGGTCTATCCACTTTTCTTCTATGGCACGTAGGAATACCATGGGATCCCCTTCTCTTGTGTAACAAGGTACCAAGTTGTTACCTATCCTCCTGACATAACGCGGTTTTGTGCCTCAAGGAATATTCTCTTTACTTCATGCCCTACCAACTCATAAGTGTTGTGAGCCCAATTATCACAAACAACACTTGTAGTATCACTAATAGACTGTGCATCCTCCCACTAAATTAGTCCTTCTTTGGTTGGTTCAATCATCTCTGATCTTGGATGGCACATACATAAATCCTATTCAAATCTTCTTCACTTAAGGGCTCAACATAGGGCACATATTTTCCATCTTTCAAGGGGATAATAACTCTTTCCTCTTCATTTTCAAAAATTATATAGCCCTTGTTGAACAGAGGATCAACATTATTTGCATAGCACCAAGGATGCCCTAATAGAGCTGGGAAGCTATCTGACTTTGCCAGCGCTAAAACTTCAAAGTCTCTAGTGAACTTGGCTCCTTGTATGGTAATGGATACATTCTTTAAAACTCCGATGGGAGTGGCCTTAGTCCAATTAGCCATGAATAATACATTAGAGGATGGTTGCAATAGGGGTCTTCTCATTTAGACCCATGCATCCAAGGTAAGAACATTGACTTCCACACCTATATCAATCAGTATATTACTCAATAGCCATCCATCCAAAATAGCATTCAAATTGATTTCCTTGTCATAATCTAGGCTATGAGGGGGAGATTTGCATGCAAGATCTGTCATCTAGTCTCAATACTTGCGTATGGAGTGTTTCCTTTTAACCAACTCCCTAACAGTGGAATGATATTTTCCTGGCACAACATTTTACACACTTCCCTCAAGTCATCTATATCAGTTTCAACCATTTTCAATTTTTTCTTTTGCTCCTTTAAATATTTTATCTTACCCTAAAGATTCCTTATAACTTCCATGGTTTCTTGATAAACCTCCTTCGATAGGCGGGATCTAAGAATTGTGCATGAATAACTTCTTCTTTAGTGATGTTAGGTCTTTGTTGTAGTACTTCTCTGGCATGTGTTGCCTCGGTGCGGGTCGTGATCTTCACTTGTAGTGCCCCCAATTCCTCCTACAACTTAGGCATCCTGTAATATTCTCATTTTAAGACTTTAGAAACAAGGGAAAAAAATTGAAACATAATGTTCTTTGTTCTAAATAAAACATCATTTAGAACACACATTCTATGCCAATCAATCTCATAACAGATAACCATATGCAACTGTAATGACTCGTATACTATTGATCTCTCATTACATGACTTGATTACCAACCAATCTCTCATGTTTACTTAAATTATAGAAAAATTTATGTATACTACGTATACTTGGTTCTCCTACCCTATTCTAGGTACTAAGTGATCTATTTAAAGAACCTATCTAAATATTTGTTACCAATATTCATCTGAAATCACGTTTCTTTAAACTAGGTGACATAGGACAACACAACCAATAGCTTACGATAATTTGGCCAAAGATTTTCAACATAATATTCATGTTACTATTCCTAGACAACATACTCGTCATTCTAGAATACGTCCTTCACCTCACTCTTCTGTTATCTAGAATGGTCTTTACTAACTACCATCAGTCCACTTTCCCAAGGCTCGACTCTAGCCCCGGTTAGAAACATAATTTTTATAGGAATACACTCACAATGACTTAGGGTATATGGGCATACTCGGCTGGCCTAAGTCATAGAAAGCTACTACCTATCCCGAACATGCTACTAACTTAACCTAGAGAGAAACTAAGTTCAAGTCCAGATGTGTGTAGATCTAGATGAAAAATATGGAAGGGTGTTGCCACATGTCAACTGCAACACTATATCCTTGAGAAGTCCAGGGACTCCTCAAGGGTACAGTCCTGCAGTTGGCGTGTGCCAACATCCGTTAGAACTGAATCATCAAGATGTACATACCCCCTTAGTGGTTATTAATCATAATTAAATTGGATTAAGATTTAGATTACAACAACCATGCCTAACCCTAATTCCAATATTCCTTAAGTTCTTTATCCAACACTATCCTGATTAGATATAGAGAACTTCATTAATTCATGTTTACATTTGTTATTAGTTATCATGGCATAACAAGTAGTTATCCCAAAAATAGGATAGCAAACATCAAACGTTTAATTCATAATGCAACCTAGCTGTCCAAATCAAGTGTGTCATCCACTTAGATTCAGCTAGTGTTTACTTTATAAATGAAGTATAACGATTAAAGATCATACCACTATTCCTTTTACCTTTCATTCCATGAGAGAGGAAGAGTCTTCCTCTTCATGGTTAGATGTTAGGTTTAACATAACCTTTTTATCGTTTCGATACTTATATAGTTTAATTGTATGTCCAAAGCATATTTCATTATTAAACTATAGTTGTGTAATTAGAGAATGACATCCTTGCAATTTAACAAGTTCATTAATATAAGGGAGATTATACTATCTCCTTAATCCAACTCATTATCTTATATCAGCAATAGTATACACAGATATAAAGAATACCACAAAGATATCACTATTATTTCCATCATACAAGTACAAAATTATTCACATCACAAATTGTAGTCCAACACAAAACCTTTCAATTCATGATGATAAATATACATTTTCAAGATTATGCATTTCAGACATTCTACATGTCAATCAGAATTAAGATCTTAAAAGAACAACACTTTTCTTTTCCAATACAACTCAAGAATGATTCAAAACTCTTTACATAAGATCCAGAATTAAATAAGCCAATGCATCATAAAAAAAATTGTCTTCTTTTATCACTTATGATGTCCATCTACAAAAATTGCTAGCATGGGTTAGTTCAATGAAATGAGCATGATAAGCACTAAGCATTAAACTAAAGTGCATTCATCTAATTGTTTTATTAAAACAACTTTGCTTTAATGAAATAATTAATATATCATAAAAATAATCTTAAGTAATAACATCCAAAAACAAGTACAATTAAAGAGTCGAATTCACTTTTAAGAAAATATCCTAATATAATCCACAACACTGCATTTATATCATATGGTTTAATTGATCCTATCAATTAATTTAAAACAATCTATAGGTCTTGTCTTCCAATTATTTCATAATTCCATAAGAATAGAAATACACATTTATCTTTTCTAAGCAGAAAAGAAGTTAATTACAGCATAGCTAATATTAGAATACTTCATCTTTCTATATAACAAAGGAAGAAGAATCATTACATGCTATTCCCCAAACACTAATCATTAGAAAGACAATTACATGTTTAGAACACACAAACCTACCTCAATTCAAAGACTTGAAACCAAATATTCTCAGACACCAAATTTGTGTCTTACGACACCCTGTACCCCGCATCCCATTTCGCAACCTAACCTCATCACCTAAACCTTACACAATTATTTATTAATTACCTTATAATTAATAAATCCACATCGCCATACCTGCCACCTCATGTCGCCACCTCATCATGACCTAGTCTTAACCCTAAACTAACCTAATTAAGACCTATAACTTGGTCCAATTCTACACCTATGACTAATTACTCCTCATCCGCACCTAAAACCAACTTCATAATGACTTGACCAAGCCCGCAACCAATCCCTCGGAAGAAAAGGAGGGAAAGTTGGCTATTTCACCAAAAATAGCCCGCTTTGATCTGACCGATACCGGTTCCTACTCGACCGCTGTCGGTTGCATAACCGCCATTGGTTCCCCTTAAATGACCACTTCCAACCATCATTCCCCTTAGCCATCCCCCAATCTTAATAACCCCACAATCACCTTGCAACCAACCTCTATCCAAATGCACTTAGATTGCTGACACTACCGGTATCGTTTATCCCCTACCGGCAGCGGTTCTCTAACCGCGGTCGGTTACCCAGTGACCGGCGTCGGTCACTATGACTTATACCCCGAAACCTTTTTCTCACCTATTTGCCACCTAATAACCTCAGATCCAGTCTGGTTTATCCCTATAACTCAACCTGAACGTATCAACGACCAATAACCGAAAAAACAACGTGACACTTTATTATTGATAATTTAGCTTCTATTGCTTTGTAATGAGATACCTAAATCGTGATTTTGCAATAGCTTTCTTTGTTATCATTTGTGTTAATTCGTATTAAAAGGGGAACTGACCACCTTCGAAAGGAAGTTTTATATTTCCTGGGCCTAAGGCAGCTCCCTCATTTATTGTCTAATTAAAATCTGGTGGTCCTGTATTCTTACTTGCAGTAGTCCTTCCAAGACAAAAGGAGTTCTTCGTAGTCGATCTGATCTCTCTCTACGATACGCGCACACCATCTCAACATTCAACAGGTATTCCTCCTAGCCCTAACCCTTATCTGTTTCTCAAAGGAATGATAGGATAGAAGCAAGTCTATTCTGTAGAGCCGAAACATTCCGTGTGAAACATTTTGGCACGCCCGGTGGGACCCATTTCGGGTTTCTGTTTCTCTTGCTTGTTTTCGTTTTAGGAAGCATACTTGTTGTTGTTGTTTTTGTTATATTTAGTAAAGAATTTGTCTTGCTTTCCTAGTTTCACATTAGTGAAAGTCATCTTATTTGCTTCATCGAATATCATTTTCGATTTGGGTTTTAAAACACGTGCATTACATTCTTGCTTGTTGTTTTCAATTCTAGTGAACATAGACTAAGTAACAGGTCATACATGTGGGGGTGATTTCCACGGTATTGACAGGAAATTAATCTTACTTTCACTGCACAACACATACCGAATCACTTCATAATTAACACAACAGCTCAAAACATCCCCCCTTTTCCGCGGTATTCCTCCGCCCGATTGAGGTAGCCTTATAAGCCAAAACAAACTTGACATTTCCCCTAAGTCTTTTGTTTAGGATTGACAGCATTCCGCGTATAAAGGCATAAGCCCACAATAATTAAAATTAACCCTAGGGTTAGTCTCTAGGATTTGCGTGTGCATCTTGCTTGTTTTCAGTTCTGTTTTCTCTGTTATACACTATCTTCTGTGATCACCTTAGAACAATTTGATAAATGTACTGAGCGTTGTTAACAATCAAATCAGCAGCTTCTTATATTTTCTTATACCATTCTTATTACACTCGACATCGGTTAACTGACCGACGTCAGCTATAGTCTAATCGACATCGGTTATCAGACCGATATCGATTCGTCTTTACTGCTTTACAAAAACCAGCAACCTACCAATTTCACCATTCTGAGTCTGTTTCTATTCCTGATAGATTGAAACCCTACTGTACTCCTGTCCATGGTTGTTATCACTCAAAAGCAAGCCGCCGCCATGGTTTCACATGCTTGCTCGTGCCTTTTCCCCGAATCACCCCTTCACATTCTATAGGAACCCTACGGACACCAGTGAGATCCCCAAAATTCCTATAGGAGATAAAGAATTTGCAAAATTTCTGGATGCTAATCCTAGCGTTGTACAATACTATTTGTCTCATGCCCTTGACCGTACACCCGACGGTCAACTCCTTGTTGGCATGCCTATCAAAAGATAGCTGCTCATTTAGCCCTTTATCTCGCTGATAACTCCGCTTTGCCTTCCGCATCCTTAGTCCCGCCACCTACCTCAAAGCAGCTTTCTGGGGTCCATACGGCATGCATTGGCTTTCCTTTGGTTAATCTTGGGCCCAACATGTCATTACCACCAATGCTCCTACCTCGTCTCTCTTGCAGATCGCTCCGCTTCATGACTTGCTCTCTGCCACCTATCCACACGAGCTTTCCTTCTCAAGCTCCGCCCACCTTTTCATTTCCACACACATATCCGATAACCTCAACACTTATATAGGATATCCCTATTCGGTTGCCTCAACACATTCGTCCTCCATACCTTATCAACATTTAACCCCACCATTGTTCTAGCGGTGGCCCTTGGCCCAATTTGCCTCCGTTTACCATAACCACACCATCATCTCATCCAACTACCGATTTAATTAAACAAATGATGGACAAAATGTAAAATCTGGAGGCTTCTTTTCAGTGAAGTCGTAGCGCCTTGACATACGAGCAAGTTTGTTCGGGAGCCTATCCACCCTTCACCCCCTTCATTCATATCCTCCTCAATGGGAATTACCAAAGTTTACCCATTTTAACAAGAAGGACCCTCAACAACACTTGTGATCATTTAGACATGCCTCGCTATCCGATTGCTCACGATGACGCTTTACTACTCCACACCTTTCCCATGTCCTTATCAGGACCCGCCTTGGAGTGGTACAGTGCTTTAACCCAGCACTCAATCTTCTCTTTTAACCAACTAGCCCAATCTTTCTTGGATCATTTCTCCATTACCATTGCCAAGAAAGTATCTATCACCGACCTCTATGCCATCCGACAATTTGAAGACGAATCTATCGTAGATTTCGTTGGACAATGGCGGGGCCTTATCAACCAACTTACATATGCCTTGCCTCAGACCGAACTTATCGAACTATTTACGCGGGCCTGCGCTAAGCACATCTCTCCTACCCTCCAAATTCAAACTTTCCGTACATTTGACGAGGCCTTTACTATGGCTCGAAAACTAGAGATTCGAGCCTTAGAGGAAGAGAAATTGCGGTTGCGCAACAAAAACCCCACTTTCCGAACCCAAGATTCCACCAACAAACCTAACACCACCAATCCTCACCCATCGACTGCTTCGAAATCAAAAGGGGCCGTGCACGCGGTGATGGTCAAATCCCAACCACCATCTAATACCCCGCCAAAAACCACCTATAAGTATAAAGTAGAGCCCATCAACTACACTCCCTTGGGAGAAACATATGGTGTGATATTGGAAAAATTGCTCAAAGTAGGAGCCATTACCTTACCTCCTGTTAAACCTCATTCCGGGTTTGATTCCACTCGCGCCATACCTTCTTGGTACAAAGAAAATGACTTCTGTAACTTCCACCATGTGAAGGGACACAGTCATGAGAACTGCAAGATGTTGAAAAACATAGTGCAGGAAATGGTTGATGCGGGGGATATAGCCCTCGATAATCCTAATGCCCCTGCTAACCGAAATTTGAAAATATTCAACAAACCATTCCCGAATCATTATTCTAACAGTAATCTAAACCAAGATATCTTAGCCAAGGAGAGTGTTCATGAGATCCATGCGGTCTTCGATTCCCAACCAAAGACCTCTATCAAACAAATTCTGAATCAAACCTCTTCACTAACGCAGGAAACCGAACCCCCTTCCTCGCCATCAAGACAAACTGAAATCCTTGCCGTTCCTTTACCCATCAAGGAATTAACTACCCAGAGTTCCCTTCTCACAAATGAGCCTTCTTACACCACATCCTTGCAAGACTATGAGCGGATGTTATCTAATTTATCTATTTCCCAAGCGTCTCCTTCTACCATTCTTGCTGTACAAGAGGAAGGCTCGCCACTTCTTTTGTCATCCTTAGACGAGAAACCTCTTGAACCAACATCACCACATTCTTTAAACATGACAGATCCTCTCAAACACGCCCTCCTACCTATTAGTCCTTCATCACCTAAATCTTTTCAAAGAACCGGTTGACCTCTTAACGCCCATAGATACAGTGTCTCATATACCCCTTGTATCACACCCACAGTGGACCGGAATCACAACCCACCTTTCTTCCATACAAAAGTTCCTATTCACACGTGAGGACTGTCATTCCCTAGAAGATAGACAGGTCCTATGGGAATGTTTGAGTACGCCATATTCTACTCAAATGCAAATGACCAATCCTGATGCCTCTACCATATACCCAAAGTGTTTACGTGAATCTTAAAATGCCTATGTCCTCATTTTCACCCCCTCATCTCTACCAAATACCTCATCCACTTCTATTAACCTAACCAAATCTTCCCCTACGCTTGGGACCTCACCCATACCTACTCTAACACATCCACCTAAGCAGCTTGATTTATCTAAAAATAAATCCGTCCATCCCATTAGGAGACAGACTCAATCTCCTCAATCTATGCCGTTAACACAACTAAAACCCTCGTCACACCTACCTTCCATATTGGGACCCCATCCCTCTACCTTACATCAATATATCATACCTCCTACGTTTTCTTTTAAGCGACCTACGCCTTCTGTACCCATACAGAAATCCAAGGGTATAGCAACACCGTCACCCCGCGTATCCTGTCCACCTATCAACCATAAACAAATTCCATCATCAAAAGATTTGTTTTCTATCACTCCTATTTCTCCGTGGTTGTTTTCTGATATCACATCATCTGTGGCCTCATCATCCAACCTAGCTTCTCCGTCAAAGAAGCCATGTTTAGTTAAAACCCATTATCAAAACTCCTTGGCTAAACCACCACCCATACAAACCAACCATACCACGTCATCACCAGAATCGACCCAGTCAATAGCCTCCTCTTCCTCTGACTTTGACCCACTCAAAGGGTCTTACGCCAAAATCCTTGCTATGTTGGTAGAGAATGCGACCATTTCCCTACCCCCACTTAGACCTTATGATCCATCTAAACCTCGACTTATAGGTTATGATGAGTCTAAAATCTATGCTTACCACCGCACACCAGGACATGACGTAGAGGGATGCAAAGCGTTGAAAGCCATACTTCGTCAGTCACCTCTCTCAGATAGAAAAGTTAAGAAAGACAACTTACGAAGAGAGAGACCTTTAGCTTTAATTCCCTCTCCTATACCACCTGTCCCCGCCTCACCAAGATCTATCATTATTACAGCCCCACCTCTCGAAAACCATGACCTATCCCTACCATCTTCCTCCTCTCGTATTCACGAGATCAATATGATTAGTGTTGCTACTCGAGGGCAGAAAAACAATGGGAAAGCGAAAGAAAACACACCTACGGCATCTCTTTCTCCGTCCACCATCCCGATTGCACCACCACCTAAATTGGTTATTCGCGGACCCGCCTATCCTGTCTCTAATGGCATTACCCACCGAACTATGATCAAACAGCTTCACCAATCACCTGTAAAATGACACCGTATGATCTCATTCAAACTTCAATCTCATCGACAAGCTCTCGTTGAAATCCTTCAAGGGATAGAGGTTTTACCTAATGAAACCTTGCCTGTTACCTCTATTCTAACACCCAATCACGTTGCTTCGCTCACCAAATAATCTATCTCCCCAACCACTTCGTCTCTCGTACATGCCGTTCTTGCTCGGTTTCTCCAAAGATGAAATTATCGACTTTGGTGCTGAAGATCCTGACCCTGCTCTTTTCATCTCAGCGTACGTTCGGGATATTTGGGTACATCGTGTTATGATTGACGGGGGCACTAGCCTAAACATCATCTCTTCAAAAGCCTTCCAACAAATGAATATCCCTTCTAGTTGCATGTGTGCCAACCCCATCATGTTGCGATCATTCAATGATGCTATTACTTCTACTTTAGGCACCGTGATCCTTAACATTCGTGTAGGACCACGTACTCTACCCGAACTCTTCTACGTCCTTGAGGGAGAGTTCCAATACAATATGTTGTTAGGCCGCCCTTGGATCCGGGCTATGGGATGCGTTCCCTCCACTTTACATAGATGCATAAAATTTGAGTACGAGGGGAAGTCCTACACCGTAAAAGCTGATCCTCCCCCCTTCAAAACTTGCAATATGTTGTATCGCCCTAATGATGTGCTTGTACCAGTCAAGACACCCGTTCATCCAACCCAGCCATCCACTTCCAACGCACCTACACCTTCAACCAATGAAACCGCCATTACAAATATTACTTCCTTTCCCGCAGATAACATCCCAACCTCCGACCCCTTAGTAGATGTTTTTCAACGCCTTACGCTGGGGGAGTACCACCTATATAACGTTAGCTCTTTCCATACCCCGCAGGAGTACGGACAATTACATGCACATCCCACCTACGACCGTCGCGTGGGGGAGGTAATCTCTTACGGACCACCCCATTGCCTAACCAACCTAACGTATGGGGGTGTTAACGCATCCTCCGTTACCCCTGAACCTCCTCTTGGTGTGGTTCCCTTCTAATCCGATTTTCAATACTTGAAAATCGTCGTTTTCGCCTCACCTTCTTGACTCGCCGTGTCTTGGAAAGGCTTTGGTTTTGGTCTTTATGAACAAGGCCGACATACACTCATTCCCGTGACTACACGCAAACACAATGATCGCAGTGGTCTCGGTTTTCCTGAAACACCTACACCGGAGAAACCTCATGTCAGTTGTATCCTGGAAGATGACGACATCACCCCTACCAAACCATCATCACCCACTTTGCCATCATCACCCACAGAGTCGATAGACCCTGAATCTATCCCTCCTAACTTTTTTTTTTTCATAAATGCTATCTTCATAGGTCCTCTCACTTATCAACGCCATAATGAGGACCCATCTTCTCTTCCCCTTCTATATCCAGACATGATCGAAGAGGATTCGCCTTCGATTAATGTTGTTGAGTGCCAGGATGACGAATCCATCCTCACTTACCTTGGGCGGACGACTCCTATATTCAACGTGCCTTACCATCTGAAACTCAAACCATGTTGAATGAGTCAACTATAGAAATCAACATCCACACAGAGGAGGATCCTCACATTGTGAAGATCGGACAATCCCTTAACACATCAGAACAAGCCGCCTTTACTACCTTTCTCCATACCCGCAACCAAGCTTTCGCTTGGTCCTACGCTGACATGCCAGGAATTGATCCTACCATTGCCGTCCATAACATCACCCTAAACCCCGATTCCAAACCAGTCAAACAAAAACTGAGAAAAATGCATCCACGCATTGCCCTCTTGGTCAAAGAAGAGCTTCAACGACTCCTTTCTATTTCCTTCATCTTGCCTATTGACTATCCTCAATGGATTTCTAACATCGTACCTGTCACTAAAGCGACGGGGGGACTTCGGATATGCATGGATTTCTGAGACCTTAACCTCGCTTGCCCTAAGGATGACTTCCCCCTCCCAAGTATTGATCAACTTGTTGATCTCACTGCGGGCCATGAAATGCTTTCTCTCATGGATGGTTTTTCGG
This sequence comes from Taxus wallichiana var. yunnanensis, assembly GCA_018340775.1. Classification (NCBI taxonomy): domain Eukaryota; kingdom Viridiplantae; phylum Streptophyta; class Pinopsida; order Cupressales; family Taxaceae; genus Taxus; species Taxus wallichiana. Next base: position 455,252,731 of record CM031238.1, read on the forward strand.
GATACAATCAAATTTTGGTAGCCTCGGTTGATCAACATAAAACTACCTTCATAACTCCTTGGGGAACCTTCTGTTATCGTGTCATGCCATTTGGCCTTAAGAATGCTGGTACGACCTATCAGCGGGCTATGACTTACATTTTTCATGACATTATGCACACTATCCTTGAGGATTATGTCGATGATCTTCTTAGAAAATCTAAACATCGCAGTGAACATCTCGATGTTTTAACCATTATTTTCGATCGCCTGTTACAATATTTAGTCCGGCTTTAACCAAAGAAATGTGTCTTCAGTGTTATTTCGGGAAAATTTCTTGGCTTTATAGTCTCTTTGCGTGGCATTGAGATCGATCCATCTAAAGTAAAAGCTATCCTAGAAATTCCCCCACCCAAAAACCTCAAACAATTGCGTAGTTTGCAGGGTAAATTGTAATCCATCCGGCGTTTCATCTCCCAACTCTCAGATCACTATCAACCTTTCCATCGCCTTCTTAAAAAGGACATTGCCTTCAATGGAGTGACGAGTGTCACCAAGCCTTTGAAGCTCTCAAAGCCTATCTCTTGCAGCCACCCGTGCTTATTCCACCTCAAGATGATCGCCCTTTCTACCTTTACCTTTCTGCCACTGACCATGCTATAGGAGCCATGCTCGCACATCGGGACTCGACACATCGAGAACAAGCCGTTTATTATATAAGTCGTACTCTCATGGATTACGAGACTAGGTATACACATGTAGAAAAATTGTGCCTATCCCTATCATTCGTAGCCACCAAACTCCGACATTACCTCCTGAATCACAAAACTTTTTTCATCACCAACACGGACCCCATTCATTATATGTATGCCAAACCACATCTAAACCAACGCATCACCCGATGGCTTATGCTCCTCGCTGACCTCGACCTTGAGTTTGTACAACAGAAGTCAATCAAAGGACAAACTATTGTGGACCAACTTGCAGAGGCCCCTTTACCTGGGGAACAATTCACCAATTTTAATTTCCCCGATGAACTCATCACCACTCTTTCACTCAGGGAAGAGTCATATCAAATGACCCTCTTCTTCGATGGATCCAAATGCCAGCGCGGTGGAGGAGCCGGCATTGTTCTCATCCCTCTTGACGCTGAACCTATGCCTCTTTCATTCCAGCTCAATTTCCCCTGCACTAATAATACTACGGAATACGAGGCCCTCGTTCTGGGTCTCCAGGTTGCGTTACACTTAGGTGTCAAATCCATTAATATTTTTGGCGACTCTCAATTGGTAGTCAATCAAGTTATGGGCATCTACCAATGTAAGAATGAGGAACTTCAAAAGTACAAACATTACGTGGATTCACTTTTGACCTCATTTACTCGTTATTCTATCCAGACCATTCCCCGCTCCACTAACAAATTTACGGATACTATGGCTTGCTTAGCCTCACAAATTCCTGCCTCACCAACTGACTCTGACATATTCGTCTTGGTCCAACAACTTTTGCCCCATCCTACTCAACCCCGGTTGTTTGTATGATAAATATGTGTCTCTAATTCGTAGGATACCCGCTACCACCAATTTCACGACTACCTTACAACCTCTCGTTCTCCCACTGACCTTACTAGTAACGGAAAACATGCTTTTCTTAAAAGTGTTTCTCGTTATGTTGTCATGGGGGACTCTCTATAAACGTGGCTTTGATGGCATCCTCCTTCGATGTCTAACCAACCGGCGGAGGTCACCTATACCATCCAACAAATCCATGACGGTATTTGTGGTGGACATTTTAGTGGCCTTGCCGTGGCTAAACGAATCCTTCGCCTAGGTTATTATTGGCTACTTCTTAATAACGATCGCTACTGAATATGTTAAGCATTGTGTTATGTGTCAACAACATGCCAACCTTCAACATACTCCTAGCCATCCGCTACAGTGTCGCACGAGATCTTTGGCCTTTCTCACAATGGGGTTTAGACCTTATTGGTGAGATCCACCCACCCTTTCACAACGTCCACCGTTGGATAATCACAAAGAACCGAATATTACACAAAATGGGTGGAGGCCATTCCACTCATTTCAATCAAAAAAGAAAAAATTGTCGAATTAAATTAACCATCACATTATCTATTGTTTTGGTATTCCTCATCGCCTAATAACAGATAATGGTAAATCTTTTAAAAATAAGTTGTTACAAGACCTTTGTGACAACTTTGGTATCAAACTTAGTTTCTCATCACCTTACTATCCGCAGGCCAACGGTCAAGCTGAATCTTCTAATAAAACCCTAACCAAAATCCTCATGAAAGTTGTCAATGAGTCCGGAAGAAATTGGCACGATCACATTCCCTTTGCCCTTTGGGCTTATCGTACTAGCATTCATACCTCCACTAATGCCACACCATTTTCTTTGGTATATGGTACCGAGGCTGTCTTGCCTCTCGAAGTACAAATACCCTCCCTCAGAATATCTCTTCAGGATATTCTTACCAATGATGATTTCCGCCAAGAGCGGTTAGCCCAATTAGAGATTCTTGACGAGCCGCCTTACGGCTCTTGATCACCTTCAAATCTACCAAAAATGCATCAAGCGTGCTTATGATAAATGACTTCATGAGCGTACCTTTAAGGTTGGTGATCTTGTCCTCAAAGAGAATCAACATGTAACCAAACTAGAAAAGAGCAAACGTGGAAAATTTTCTCCTAATTGGATTGGGCCTTACATTATCACTCACACTTATGGATCAGGCACTTATCGTTTAGCTTCGCTTAATGGTAAACTCCGAGCCTCGAGCCCCTTAATGCCTCGCATCTTTGACCATTCTACTATTGAAATTAGTGTTATATCACTGCTTATCTCCCTTACGCTCGTCCCTTGAGCTCATTTACCACCGCATACACTTTGTTTCTTACATCTCAAAATCCAATCAAGCTCACATGGTTTGATTATCACCTCCCCTTAAAAGATGCCTTCCCCTTTTTAGTCTAGTCCATGACTTCAAAGTATCAAAATGACACATTCTTAATTAAAACACTTATGGGATTTTCTTGAGTCAAACTTCCTACAAAAACTAGATGCTTTATGCCCAACGGACATCTAGACCTCTAAATTATACAATAGACTGCTCCTCAAGGACAAATTTATATGCCAAACTATTTCTACTATTATATATAGACTCGCTCCCCGAAGGACAGCTATGCACTAAAATCACATCTCAAGCTATAAATAGATCGCTCCCTCAAGGACAGCTATACACAACGCCTTTATCGAAGCTTCTCGCATGATCAGCCATGTGAAGACCTCAAGAACAAAAAATACATATCCCATGTAGACTTCCCACATCGATCGCCTATATCCAAAGAAAATAAAATAAAAATAAAAGCAAGATTTCAAAACACTTTTGAGTCATGGACTTGTCTATTTAGGTTTGGTTCTCTTTTATCAAAATAATCATCTTATAATAAGTTCTCTCGCACCTCGCCCACATCAACCACCTCACCTCACCATTTGTTAAAGCAACAAAACTCAAGGGACGTGACGTATATCCGATATATTGTGATTATACCACTCTTTTCACCTATCGACTTCTCGCCTATGCAAGGTACCTAGGGATTCAAGCTCATCCTACATTAATATGTGTTTTGTTTAGCTCTCTCAACTATGGGACACTCTTACCTCTTTTTCTCGGCTCTAGGATTGTGTGTTGACCTTAATCAAGACATGATTCCCCACTACTTGGGTATGCTAACTTTCGCTTTACCCTACCAACACCAACAACATTACCCTACCACCATCAAATTTTTACCAACCAAAAATTTCCTAACCATACCAACATCGCCTATATCCACCTTCGTTGAAAACCCTTTGTTAACTTTATTGGCCCGACCCAAGGCCGTCACCTACCATTTGGCCCGACCCAAGGCTGCAACCAACCCATTTGGCCCGACCCTACGCCGCAACCAACCTATTTGGCCCGACCCAAGGCCGTAACCTACCATTTGGCCCGACCCACGGCCGCAACCAACCTATTTGGCTCGACCCAAGGCCGCAACCAACCCATTTGGCCCGACCCAAACCGCAACCAACCCATTTGGCCCGACCCAAGGCCGTAACCTACCATTTGGCCCGACCCACGGCCGTAACCTACCATTTGGCTCGACCCATGGCCGCACTTAACCATTTGGCCCGACCTAAGGCCACACTAATTAAATACCATACCCACAATCAACGTTTTATTTTATCCATCCATCATGTACCTTTTTGTTCAATCGAGCTCACCTGTTCGTGTTTTAGCATGATCAGGGTCCTTGACTTGATCAGTCGACCAACTTTGCCTAGACTTAGACCGTGACGTTTATCTCAACCAAACCAACCATTTGGTACTGCCGAACATGCCCAAACGTTCCTGTACCTTACCCGTTATATACCCTGGAGCTACTTCCTATGCCTTGGATACCAGGATTATATCACCCTTGTTTGGATAAACTATCGACCTTTGCCTATGAATTGCTTGTTTGCTCTTCAAATCATATACCCTGGTCGCACTACTGCATTTCAACGTGTGTCTGCTTCCTTGGACCTACCCCACCCTCTTACCGTTATCTCAACACCATTTACCCTTTATCAACCCTATCCCTGCTTTCACGCTACCTCAATCTGTGATAGATTTGAGGGGGATTACCTATACCCTTAACAGGGGTAACCACTTCTTATTATTGTCCATGCAGCTTTACAAAACAAACTACACGACAATAAGGGGCTAATGTAGACACCAAATTTGTGTCTTACGACACCCTGTACCCCGCATCCCATTTCGCAACCTAACCTCATCACCTAAACCTTACACAATTATTTATTAATTACCTTATAATTAATAAATCCACATCGCCATACCTGCCACCTCATGTCGCCACCTCATCATGACCTAGTCTTAACCCTAAACTAACCTAATTAAGACCTATAACTTGGTCCAATTCTACACCTATGACTAATTACTCCTCATCCGCACCTAAAACCAACTTCATAATGACTTGACCAAGCCCATAACCAATCCCTCGGAAGAAAGGAGGGAAAGCTGGCTATTTCACCAAAAATAGCCCGCTTTGACCTGACCGATACCGGTTCCTACTCGACCGCCGTCGGTTGCGTAACCGCCATCGGTTCCCCGTAAATGACCACTTCCAACCAAAAACAAAGGATCAAATTTTCATTAGATCAAAAAATCAGGAGAAATTATTGAAAGGATCCAGATTTGCTTGGCCGAGCAGGGGACAAGTGAAGAAACAGAAGAGTTTTCGAGAAGGACATCAAGCCCAAGATCGCAAATCAATAACCAGAGCCCAAGAACACTCATCCGAGCATCGAAGAGGAGATAACTCATCTTGGATTGTCGATCATCCAACTTGGGTCCTGTCTTCATCATTACAGATCCTGAAACTCGCATCTCGCATCGTGGACGAGTAAGTAGTGTTTTATATGTTTCTAAGCACCATTTTCTTGAGCCTGTTGATTAATAGTAATCATAAGTTTATTCCTAGATCTACTACCAAAGAACATACCGCACTTAACCTTCACCCATACATCCCGATATTTCCCGGAAGGCCATTTTACCACACTCGAGTCTTCCTATCCTCCCATCATTCCCACCATCATCCCCAATCTTAATAACCCCACAATCACCTTAACCAACCTCTATCCGTAAGCACTTAGATTGCCGACACTACTGGTATCATTTATCCCCTACCGGCAGCGGTTCTCTAACCATGCGGTCTGCTTACCCAAAGGATGACCGCGCTCGGTCCACCGTGACTTATACCCCAAACCTTTTTCTTGCCTATTTGCCACCTAACAACCTCGATCCAGCCTAGTTTATCCCTATAACTCAACCTCGAACGTATCAACAACCAAGAATCAACAAACAACGTGACGCTTTATTATTGATAATTTAGCTTCTATTGCTTTGTAACGAGATACCTAAATCGTGATTTTGCAATAGCTTTCTTTGTTATCATTTGTGTTAATTCATATTAAAAGGGGAACTGACCACCTTTGAAAGGAAGTTTTATATTTCCGGGCCTAAGGCAGCTCCCTCATTTATTATCTAATTAAAATCTGGTGGTCCTGTATTCTTACTTGTAGTAGTCCTTCCAAGAAAAAAAGGAGTTCTTCGCAATCGATCTCGATCTCTCTCTACGGTACACGCGCACACCATCTCAACATTCAACAGTATTCCTCCTAGCCCTAACCCTTATCTGCTTTCTCAAAGGAATGATAGGATAGAAGTAAGTCTATTCTCACAGAGCCGAAACATTCCGCAAGTGCGAAACACATTCCACAATAAATTTTCCATCTCGAAAGAAGATCGAAACATAAAATTTCAATCAAATGAACTTATCCAAATAATAGTAAGAAGGGATCTCCATTGAAAAAGGTCCAATCCCAAATTCATTTCATTTATACTATGAAATGAATTCCCTTTTCTATTTCAAATTTATAAATTCTTTAACCAATTCCCAAAAGAGAACACAAAACCGAAAGCACAGTTAAAGAAGTCACACTTCTAATTTTCCTTTACACATCATACAAACTAGTTTACCTATTCCATTCATCAAACACAAGTTCAAATTCAGTTCACAAAAATAAGTACATAGTACAGTCCCTAAAACAATATACTATCCCCAAGAGATCATATTCATTTCTCTTTTTAAATCCCGAGATTCATTCAATGAATCCAACAAGGAATAGAAATCCACAAACAGAGAATGATATACAAGGATCAATACAACTCACGAACTCAAAAGACTGAAATCCTATTACAAGGCTTCAACAGCTTGATGCAATAGAGGAAATAGTTCACGATCCCCAAATAAGAACAATAATACAAGTATTTTGAATAGAGATATTGTGTCCTTCCTTTACAAAATTCAGTATACTAGGTTTAAATTAAACTTTCTAATTAAACCCAATAATCAATTAAAAATAACTGAAGAGAGTAAGAGAGTCCAATAACGTTTAAGTCTAGTGATGTCCCGTTCTTACCTCCATCGAGACTGAAACAGAATCACAACAATACTCTCGAGTTCTAGTTAAAATCTTATGACAGGGAAAGTATTTGTTTCAACATCAATAACAAGAAGGAAAGTAAATACTACATTTCCAGAAGCCTCTAAAACTATTAACGACTTATTCCAAATGAACTATAAATCATCAATACCCATAACAAGATATAATTCCAGTCATTTAATCCTTATAAAAAGACATTCAAGCCTTCAACAGACATGGGTTTGCTCAAGGTAGAGAAGAATAGGATACACTTCATATTCACATGCCCTATCAAGTTCAAAGAAGGTGGTATAGTCTAAAAGATAGAAGTACCACAATCAGTCCAACAAGAAGCTACAAGAAGATCTCAAAAGAGATTACTAGGTCTACTTCAATATAAAACAAATATCTCAAGACCCTTTTGAACAGACAATACTTAAATGGAATTAAAGATTTTCAAATCCTTAATACCAACAAAACTCCAGCTCATAATACATGTATAAAATCAATCACGCGATTCCAACAAAAGTTCAAACACACACAAATGGAATACTAGTACAGTGTCAAACATAAGTTTGGAACAAAAGTTCAAAACTTCATAAGACTATAATACTTGGTTCAAACAAACATGAAGTTCAAATAAGATCCCGAGAGCAAAACACCAATGCTCTAATACGAGTTCAAGCAGTTTCAAATCCTTGAATAAGAATAAACTTCCAGCTCAAAGTATATGTACATAAAAAACTCATCGATTCGACTACAAGTTCAAATCACGCAAGTACTGAACACAAGTACAACGTCAATCATGGAGCTTCAATGAAAGTTTAGAATAACACGAAGTTTAAATACAAGCTCCTAGAAAAACTTGAATGCTTCAATACAAGCTCAATGAAGCATAAGACTACAATGGATATTCAGAACCATACAAGCAACAAATGCCAGTTCAGAATGACCGAGAAGCTCCATTACAATTCAAACAAAATACAAGCTCTAAAATAGTTCAGAACAAAGCATAAGGCAACGAATGCTAGTTCAGTCAACACCAGCCTCGAATACAAGTTACATAGCTTCAAATATAAGTTCGCATGAATATCACCATTAAACTAACATAGAGAAAGTTTCCTAAAAACTATCATTTCTAGCAATGGATTTTCATTCCATAAACCACAGAGATTTCCTAAAACATGTAAGTAAATAACTAGACAAATCAAACAAACAATTATCTCATGAGAGCAGAGTTGTTTTAATGATTCATTTAGAAGAAAGCAAGAAATCTTAATGGGTAGATCCTATCATGCCTGATAGTGCCTCTACCAATTCAAGGATACTTCCAAATGAAACTTCCAACCATTTTCTTCTCCATGAAAGATCAACAACCAAAAAAAAATCTTCCAATGTCTCTTATACATTCCCTTGATTGAAAATAGACCAGAGAAACCAAAAATAGCCAAGAAGAAGAAGAAGAAGTCAAACTACTGGTTCAAAGAACTAGATAGCTCCATGCAGAGTGAAATTTGTGAGGCATGCAAAACCAAACAACCTCCCACAAATCCACCTCCCTTGTTTCCAAGACATTTTGCACACAAAAACTAAGATCCATTAATGTCATAACTCCCAATTCTCCCGCTTCTCTCTCCTTTTCACCGCCTCCCAAAATTGGCAAATGTCATTTCCAAGTTAACATGTAATTCCATTTTTAGTGAATCCTCCACGTAAGCCTCCACTAGAGTTAACTAGCCCTTGTCAAACTGGCAGTACCTCCATGCATTTAAACATAATCAAATCAATTAAAATTCATTGGAACCATCTCTGTAGTGTCATGCGACCCTAGGTCCCTTTTAAATAGTTTAGGATAGATGTCCCCAAAACTTAGGTTAGTCTAAAATCATTTCCTAAATAATTTCCTTAGGTCTAAAAACATTGCCATAGGTAATACCACCTTAGGTTAGATTAATTTCACAACCATTAGTATTAGGAATTAGGTTAACATAGTCTAGTATTACCATAGTAGTCTCCCCTTCCCATATTCATTTAGCACAAGAGCTTAGGTTAGGTCACCCCCAACACAATAGAATAAGAAGCTTAGGTTAGATTACAACCCAATTGAAAATATGTAGCTAGGAAGTAGGTGATCTTACCTATTTTAGGATACTATTAGGGTAGTCCTTTAGTTTTAGGGTTCTGATCCCCTTCATAGTCTTGAATCAGACTATTTTTATTAAACCTTTAATGTCCTGCCAAGATCAATCTCAAAGACCCAAGTACAACATAAAACCGAATGAAGACATGACCACTCAAGCCCAAAGAACTTGTAACATACAAGGTTCAGTCCGCTATGTCTCTCAACTAATGAATGTCAATTTATCATTTAGTATAATTAAGAGTTTAAAAATATTCCTTGGATCATTGAAATTGATCCAATTAGGAGAGTCGGTACATGAGATAAATTTTTAACTCTCAAAACTAAATTGTAGCTTATCGATAAGAAGTGAAAGTGGATTCTTGCAAGTCATAACATTTCAAATCCAATGAATCCAAGAGAAGGAATTATTTACCCATAACAAGCATGATTTTCAACAATCAAGGAAACACGCCTCATGAAAATCACATGCCAACGCTTGTAATGTAAAAGAGGAATATAATAGTTTATCCAAGGTGTTACATACTTCCTCCTAAAAAGAATCATCATCATGATGATTATCTCATTTGATCATTGCATTAAGGATAGTCAATTTATTCACTTTCTTAACATATTTTTGCAACAATATCAGAATTTAAAGTTCCAGAAATCAATATTCACATAGCTATTTATTCAAAAATAAATAGCCATCTGCCAAAAACTGGCAAACTTATTGAAAAATAAAGATAAAATCACAAATCTTTATCTGTCATCATATTCAATTTTGATCAAATAAATATGGAAAATCAGCTTTCATATCTTCTAGGTTTTCCCAGGTTGCACTTTCTTCATTAAACTGGTCTCACTTGGACCTTACATTTACTTATTTCATGATTTCTTAAATGCAACTAGCGAGTTTCCAACACTCATATGGGTTTAACCACGATTATTCTTGGGTCTTGGACCTACAAGGAATTCCAATTTAACACATGTGATAAATCAAAACATATTTCTTAAGCAAAGAAATATGGAAAACATCATGCATTCATGACAAAGCAGGAGGTAATGCTAAACGGTAAGCTACAGGGTTGATTACTTCAACTATCTCAAAGGGTCCCACATAATGAGGTGATAACTTGGCAGCCTTGCTAAAGCTATAGAGATACTTTTCGGTTTAACTTGAAGAAATACTTTCTCACCAAGTTCAAATTTCCTATTAGCCCACTTTAAATCAGCATAACTCTTTTGCCTATCTGTTGCTTCTTTCAAGCGCTCATGAATCATTTTAATTTGTTGTTCCATTTCATAGGATTTTAGGTCCAATTACCTCTCTATCCTCAATGTTGTCCCAACTAACAGGGGTTCTAAATTTTATTTCGTATAATGCTTCGAAAGGTGTCATCTTAAGAGAGGCATGATATGTGTTATTATATACAAACTCAACTAGTGGAAGGTACTCTTCCCACTTATATTGTTGATCCATGCAATACATTCATAACATATCCTCTAAAACTTGATTAACTCTTTCAGTTTGTCCATCCATTTTTGGGTGATACGTAGAACTGAAATTTAGCTTAGTTCCTAAAGTTGCATTAAGCATTTTCCAAAACCTTGATGTCATTCTAGGATCTCTATCTGATATGATTAATTCAAGTACTCTATGTAATCTGAAATTTTCGTGAACAAATTTTTTAGCCAATACAGGAGAATCATCCTTCAAATTACCAGCAATAAAATGTGCTACCTTCGTTAGTTTATAAACAACTACTAAAATAACATCATGTTGATTTCTTAACATAAGCAACTCTTGTATAAAGTCCATGCTTATCACTTGCCACTTGTACTACAAGGTATGTTATGAGGATACAATAAACTAGTTGGGTGCATATGTTCCACTTTAACACATTGACATTCAAGACAATGTGTCACAAAATCACTAACATCCTTTTTCATTCCTTTCTAGAAATATTGTTGTTTTAAATCAGCAAGCATCTTTGTAATACCAGGATGTCTAGAAAAAGGTGAATTGTGAAATTTTGCTAACAATTTCTTTCTTAAATCATTTAGCAAAGGTATATATACTCTATTTTCAAATCTTAAGATTCCTTCATTATCAAAGTGAAAACCTTTATACCTCAAATTTTTTTGGATCTCTACAAGCGTTTTCTTTACTTGATGAAAGTAAGAATCGACTCCATAACACTTTTTACTTCATCTTAAAACAAGTTCTTAGTGTTATAAGAGTAGAAATGTGCTTCCTACGAATTAGAGCGTCAGCCATTCTATTTTCATTACCCTTGATGTAATTGAATTCAAAATCATATTGAGACAAAAAATCTAACCATCTTCATTGTCTTGCATTCAAATTTGGCTGAGTGAAAATATACTTTAGCCTAAGATGATCATTTTTCAATTCAAAAGGTTTACCAAGTAGGTAATGCCTCTAAACTTGTAGTACATGAACAATAGCAGTAAGCTCTAAATCACGTGGAGCATAATTCAACTCATGTAACTTTAGTTTTCTACTTTTTTAAGCTATGACATGATCATTTTGTAACAAAATACCTCCTAGTCCTTCACCAGATGCATCAGTTACTACCATAAAGTCTCCCTTATGATCTGGTACTACTAGAATAGGTGTTGAAGTTAACTGTTCTTTTAAAGTTTTGAATTCATTTTCGTATTTCTCACTCCAAAAAAACTTCTTATCCTTCTTTTGTAAATAATTTGTTGGTGCATCCACCTTAGAAAAATCTTTAACAAACTTTCTATAGTAGCCAGCAAGCCCCATGAAGCTTCTAACTTCATGTACATTCTTTAGTGCGAGCCACTCATTATAGCTACAATTTTAGAAGGATCTATAGCTATTCCATTCTTACTTATTACATGACCCAAATAATGCACTTCTAAGTCATAGAAAGAACATTTAGATAACTTACCATATAACTGTCTCTCTTTCTCAAAATTTCTAAAACTATCTTCAAATGCTCATGGTGTTTCTCTATGCTTTTAGAATATATGAGAATGTCTTCCAAGAATACGAGCACAAATTTGTCCAAGTATTCTTAAAATATATTATTCATTAAATTCATAAATGTTACAGGTGCATTTGTTAATCCAAAAGGTAAATCTGTGAACTCATAGTGTCCATACCTTGTTCTGAAAGTTGTTTTATGAATGTCCTCATCCTTAATCTGTAATTGATGATATCCAGATTGAAGATCTATCTTATAATATACTAGATGCTCCACGCATATGATCAAATAGATCATCAATTCTAGGGAGTGGGTATCTATTCTTGATTGTTGCTTTGTTTAACATTCTGTAATCAATGCAAAATCTAAGTGTTCCATCTTTCTTTTTCACAAAAATTATTGGTGCTCCCCAAGGTGAAACACTTGGTCTAATCAAATCTTTAGAAAAAGTTCTTGCAACTAAGCCTTAAGCTCTACTAATTCTATAGTAGTCATTTGATACGGTGCCTTAGAAATAGGCTCAGTTCCAGGATTGATCTCAATTATGAAATCAAACTCGCTTTTGGGTGGAAGACCAGTAACTCTTCCAAAAACACATCACTGAAGTTTTGTAATAGCAGATATCATTCCATGACATCGCTTTCTCTCTTTAGTTGTTTCTACAATGTTTACTGCATATAAGGTACAACCTTTATTTTTTTCCTTTTAAGTTGCATATTTGATAGTTTCCTAACCAAAATCTCACGTTTCACACCCTGAATCTCTATTGTTTTCTACAGGTCATCTAAACAACTAATGTGTTTTTCAAAATAGTCCACTTTAGCCTTATGTTATGCTAACCAATTAACACCTATGATTACATCATAAGACCCCAAAGGTGTAACATAAAGATCAAATTCAGTGGAAAAGTTAGGTAAATCAAGGACTGCTCCAAAAAGACACATACTAATTGTATGAACAACATTGTTTCCATAATGTATAGTCCATGTTTTATCCATGTTTCTAGCTTTTCTTTTTAGTTTTGATGCTAATTTACTAGAAATAAAACATTCAGTAGCTCCGGTGTCAAAAATAATAGTTATAGGTAAACCAAATAACTTACCCGGAACCTCTATGGGTGTGGCCTATTTCTCAACCTGCTTGTCAGCTACTACAGCGTGTATCTTGTGTTGTTGATTACAATCATCCTTTTTCAAAGGGCATATATTTATGTAATGATCTTTGTTACAATTATGACACCCTCCTACAGGTCCCTTTCTAGGCTCAAGTTTATTTCCATCCTTAGAGTTATCATTCTGACCTCCATAGGAATTTTGTCCATTATTATTGTTTTTGAAAAGTTGTTATGTACATTGCCACAAAAACTTGTTTATTGTTGCTGCTTTCTTATTAGTATCAGATGAAAACTTACTTTTCATTTTGAATTTCTTCCATGGTCCTTTCTTAGGTGCAAGAGATGATGAAGAGGAGTTGGGGATTTTCTTCCTTACTTCCTCCTTATGAGCATAAATTGCCTTCAATTTTGTTCTGCCTTATAGTCTTTTCAACAACCCCTTCCATCATGGTTGGGCAATGTAAACATCCACCTCTCCTCCTATAATAAGATTCAATCCCATGATTAATTTCCATATCCTGAACTTCTCATCAGTTTGGTACTGAGGTACATACTTAAGGAGTTTATTAAAACACTCTCAATACTCGATTCTGATTAGCTTTCCTTGAGCTAAGTTCTAGAATTCAGCCATTTTCTAATCATAGTTAAAGTTACTGTGCTAATGTTGCCTAAATTAACCTTTAAATTGATCCCAAGTGATATTAGTTTCATCAATGTTTAGCTCAGCCTTACAGTTGTCCCACCATGACGATGCCTCATGGGAAAGCTAATAAGCTCCCCATATCACCTTTGTTTCTTTTGAGAAATTCCTTATAGAAAAGTATTTCTCCATTTCACCGAGCCAATTCTCACTGCTCCATCCTCTAATGTGGTGCCATCAAACTTGGGTGGACTTATCCTTTTTATATCAATAGTAAGTTTAGTTTACCAAAGCCTAGCCTTTTTGTTCTTAAGCTGATTAGGTATGTTCACATTGTTATTATCAACACTTAAATTGGTGTTGTCCTTAGAAGGTGGCTGATTATTGTTCCCAACTTCTTCTTCCTCCTCATTTCCCATTACATTTTGTTCAAGTATATCCAAATGATCTCTTGTCGTCCAATAGGGCGAAGGATCTCATCGAGTTCTGGGCGGTTGTTGCTCCTTCCTCGTGGAATTATTTGCAACATTTCCTCTTATTCTAAACATTTTATGTTAGCAAGAAAATTTAAGTTTCATCAAATTATGGACACAATAGGTCCAAAAGCTGCAACCTTCGGCTCTTATACCAAGATGTAACATTTCCATTTTAAGACTTTAGAAACAAGGGAAAAAAATTTTTTAAACATAATGTTCTCTATTCTAAATAAAACATCATTTAGAACACACATTCCATGTCAATCAATCTCATAACAGATAACCATATGCAACTGTAATGACTTGGTATACTACCGATCTCTCATTCCATGACTCGGTTACCAACCGATCTCTCATGTTTACTTAAAGTATAGAATACTTTATGTATACTACGTATACTTGGTTCTCCTACCCTATTCTAGGTACTGAGTGATCTATTTAAAGAACCTATCTGAATATTTGTTACCAATATTCATCTGACATCATGTTGCTTTAAACTAGGTGACATAAGACAACACAACTAGTAACTTGTGATACTTTGGCCAAATATTTTCAACATATTGTTCATGTTACTATTCCTAGACAACATACTCGTCATTCGAATATGTCCTTCACCTCACTCTTCTATTATCTAGAATGGTCTTTACTAACTACCGTCAGTCCACTTGCCCAAGGTTCGACCCTAGCCCCAGTTAGCAACATAATTTGTTATAGGAAGATGCTCATGATGACTTAGGGTATATGGGCATACTCAGCTGACCTAAGTCATCTAAATGTGCCAAGGTACCCTAAGTCATAGAAAGCTACTACCTATCCCGAACATGCTACTAACTTGACCTAGAGAGAAACTAAGTTCAAGTCCAGATGTGTGTAGATCTAGATGAAAAAATACAGAAGGGTGTTACCACATGTCAACTATAACACTATATCCTTGAGAAGTCCAAGGACTCCTTGAGGGTACATTCCTATAGTTGGCGTGTGCCAACATCCATTAGAACTAAATCATCAAGATGTACATACCCCCTTAGTGGTTATTAATCATAATTAAATTGGATAAAGATTCAGATTATAGCAACCATGTATAACCCTAATTCCAATATTCCTTAAGTTCCTTATCCGACACTAGCCTGATTAGATATAGAGAAATTCATTAATTGATGTTTGCATTTCTTATTAGTTATTGTGGCATAACAAGCAATTATCCCAAAAACAGGACAACAAACATCAAACGTTTAATTCATAATGCAACCTAGTTGTCCAAATCAAGTGTGTCATCCACTTAGATTCAGCTAGTGTTTACTTTATAAATGAAGTATAATGATTAAATATCATACCACTATTCCTTTTACCTTTCATTCTATGAGAGAGGAAGAGTCTTCCTCTTCATGGTTAGATGTTAGGTTTAACATAACCTTTTTATCGTTCGATACTTATATAGTTTAATTATATGTCCAAATCATATTTCATTATTAAACTATAGTTGTGCAATTAGATAAAAACATCCTTGCAATTTAACAATTTCATTAATATAAGGGAGATTATACTATCTCCTTAATCCAACTCATTATCTTATATCAAAGAATAGTATACACATTTATAAAGAATACCTCAAAGATATCACTATTATTTCCATGATACAAGTACAAAAGTATTCACATCATAAATTGTAGTCCAACACAAAACCTTTCAATTCATGATGATAAATATACATTTTTAAGATTATGCATTTCATACATTTTGCATGTTAATCAGAATTAAGATCTTAAAATAACAACACTTTTCTTTTCCAATATAACTCAAGAATGATTCGAAACTCTTTACATAAGATCTAGAATTAAATAAGCCAATGCATCATAAAATTTTATGTCTTCTTTTATCACTTATGATGTCCATCTACAAAAATTGCTAGCATGGGTCAGTTCAATGAACTGAGCATGATAAGCACTAAGCATTAAAGTAAAGTGCATTCCACTAATTGTTCCATTAAAACAACTCTACTTTAATGAAACAATTAATATATCATAAAAATAATCATAAGTAATAACATCTAGAAAAGAAGTACAATTAAAGAGTCTGAATTCACTTTTAAGAAAAGAGCATAATATAATTTGCAACACCTGCATTTATATCATATGGTTTAATTGATCCTATCAATTACTTTAAAACAATCAACAGGTCTTGTCTTCTAATTATTTCATAATTCCATAAGAATAGAAATACACATTTATCTTTTCTAAGAAGCAAAAGAAGTTAATTATGGCATAGCTAATATTAGAATACTTCATCATTCCATATAACAAAGAAATAAGAATCAGTACATGTTATTCCCCAAACACTAATCATTAGAAAGACAATTACAGGTTTAGAACACACAAACCTACCTCAATTCAAAGACCTGAAACCAAATGTTCCACAATAAATTTTCCATCTCGGAAGAAGATCAAAAATAGAAAAGTTCAATCAAATAAACTTATCCAAACAATACTAAGAAGGGATCTCCATTGAAAAAGGTCCAATCCCAAATTCATTTCATTTATACTATGAAATGAATTCCCTTTTCTATTTCAAATTTAGAAATTCTTTAACCAGTTCCCAAAAGAGAACACAAAACAAAAAGCATAGTTGAAGAATTCACACTTCTAATTTTCCTTTACACATCATATAAACGGGTTTACCTATTCCATTCATCAAACACAAGTTCAAATTCGGTTCACATAAAAAGTACACAAGATACTGGTCCTAAAACACTATATATTATCCCTAACGAGATCATATTCATTTCTCTTTTAAATCTCGAGAGATTTGTTCAATGAATCCAACAAGGAATAGAAATCCACAAATAGAGAATGATATACAAGAATCAATATAGGTCACGAACTCAAAAGATGAATTCCTATTACAAGGCTTCAAAACTGACTTGATGCAAAAGAGGAAATAGTTCGCGATCCTCAAATAAGAACAATAATACAAGCATTCGAATGAGAGATATTGTGTCCTTCCTCTATAAAATTTAGTATACTAGGTTTAAATTCAACTTTCTAATTAACCCAGTAATCAATTAAAAATACATAAGAGAGTAAGAGAGTCCAATAACATTTAAGTGTAGTGATGTCTCGTTCTTACCTCCATCGAGACTGAAATAGAATCACAACAATACTCTCAAGTTCCAATTAAAAGCTTATGATAGGGAAAGTATTTGTTTCAACATCAATAACAAGAAGAAATTTACATTTCCATAAGCCTCTAAAACTATTAATGACTTATTCCAAATGAACTATAAATCATCAATACCCATAACAAGATATAATTCCAGTCATTTAATCCTTCTAAAAAGATAGTCAAGCCTTCAACAGGACACGGGTTTGCTCAGGGAAGAGAAGAATAGGATACACTTCATATTCACATGCCCTATCAAGTTCAAAGAAGGTGGTATAGTCTAAAAGACAGAAGTACCACAATCGGTCCAATAAGAAGCTACAAGAAGAAGATCTCAAAAGAGATTACCAGGTCTACTTCAATACAAAACAAATCTCTCAAGACCCTTTTGAATAGACAATACTTAAATGGAATTAAAGATTTTCAAATCCTTAATACCAACAAAACTCTAGCTTAGAATACATGTATAAAATCAAACATGTCGATTCCAACACAAGTTCAAACACGCACGAATGGAATACCAGTACAGTGTTAAACATGAGCTTGGAACAAAATTTCAGAACTTCATAAGACTATAATACTTGGTTCAAACAAACACGAAGTTCAAATACGAGCCTAGAACAAAACACTAATGCTCTAATATGAGTTCAAAACACCAATGCTTCAAATCATTGAATAAGAATAAACTTCCAGCTCAGAGTATATGTATAGAACAAAACTCATCAATTCGACTACAAGTTCGAATCACACAAGTACTGAACATGAGTAAAGCATCGATCACAGAGATTCAACGAAAGTTTAGAATAACATGAAGTTTAAATACAAGATCCTAGCAAAATTCAAATGCTCCAATACAAGATCAATGAAGTATAAGACTATAATAGAGATTCAGAACCATACAAGAAACAAATGCCATTTCAGAATGACCAAGAAGCTCCACTACAAATTCAAACAAAACACAAGCTCTAAAGATAATTTAGAACAAAGCATAAGGCAACGAATGTCATTTCAGTCAACACCAGCCTCAAATACAAGTTACAGAGCTTCAAATACAAGTTCGCATGAATATCACCATTAAACTAACACAGAAAGTTTCCTAAAAACTATCATTGCCAGCAATGGATTTGCATTCCAAAAACCACAGAGATTTCCTAAAACATGCAAGTAAATAACCAAACAAATCAAACAAACAATTATCTCATGAGAGCAGAGTTGTTTTAATGATTCATTTAGAAGAAAGCAAGAAATCTTAATGGGTAGAGCCTATCATGCCTGATAGTGCCTCTGCCAATTTGAAGGAGACTTCTAGCCAAGCTTCCAACCCTTTTTCTTCTCCATGACAGATCAACAACCAAACAATTTTTCTTCCAATGCCTCTTATACATTCCCTTGATTGAAAATAGACCAGAGAAACCAAAAATAGCCAAGAAGAAGAAGAAGTCAAACTACTGGTTCAAAGAACCAGATAGCTCCATGCAGAGAAAAATTTACGAGGCATGTAAAACCAAACAACCTCCCACAAATCCGCCTTCTTTTTTTCCAAGATGGTTTGCACACAAAAACAGAGATCCATTAATGCCATAACTCCTAATTTTCTCTACTTCTCTCTCTTTCCACCGCCTCCCAAAACTTGCAAATGTCATTTCCAAGTTAACATGCAATTCCATTTTTAGTGAAGCCTCCACGTAAGCCTCCACTAGAGTTAACTAGCCCTTGCCAAACTGGTAGTACCTCCATGCATTTAAACCCAATCAAATCAAATAAAATCCATTAGAACCATCATCATAGTGTCATGTGACCCTAGGTCCCTTTTAAATAGTTTAGGATAGATGTCCCCAAAACTTAGGTTAGTCTAAAATCATTTCCTAAATAATTTCCTTAGGTCTAAAAACATTTCCATAGGTAATACCACCTTAGGTTAGATTAATTTCACAACCATTAGTATTAGGCATTAGGTTAACATAGTCTAGTATTACCATAGTAGTCTCCCCTTCCCATATTCATTTAGCACAAGATATTAGGTTAGGTCACCCCCCCAACACAATAGAATAAGAAGCTTAGGTTAGACTATAACCTAATTGAATAGACGTAGCTAGGAAGTAGGCACTCTTACCTAGTTTAAGATACTGTTAGGGTATTCCTTTAGTTTTAGGGTTCTGATCCCCTTCATAGTCTTGAATCAGACTATTTTTATTTACACCTTTAATGTCCTACAAAGATCAATCCCAAAGACCCAAGCACAACATAAAACCAAATGAAGACATGATCACTCAATCCCAAAGAACTTGTAACATACAAGGTTCAGTCCGCTATGTCTCTCAACCAATGAATGTCAATTTATCATTCAATATAATTAAGAGTTTAAAAACATTCCTTGGATCACTTGAAATTGATCCAAGGATGAGTCAGTACATGAGATAAGTTTGCAACTCTCAAAACCAGATTGTAGCTTATCAATAAGAAGTGAAAGTGGATTCTTGCAAGTCATAACATTTCAGTCCAATGAATCCAAGAGCAGAAATTATTTACCCATAACAAGCATGATTTTCAACAATCAAGGAAACACACCTCATGAAAATCACATGCCAACGCTTGTAATGTAAAAGAGGAATATAACAGTTTATCCAAGGTGTTACACATCCATTGGTTTTCAATAGCGTTTATATCCTAACCATCCTTGCATCTTTGTTTTCTTGTTTATGTTGATTACTCATAATCTCATATAATTCTCGGCACTCCTCATAGCTATGGTTCTTCCCATAGAAATAACATGCAATATTCTAAGGAAATTCATGCCTATAGTGATCGGTTGATCCACATGTATAACACATTTTATGAGGGAAATCTCTTCTCCTAACACCACACCTCGTCCTTTGAATCCACCTCGATATCCATGTCCTCTTCCATGACCTCCATCAAAGCATCCCTCATTTTTATTATAGCACTTTTTTTTGTGATCCCAATCCTGGTGCTCATTCTTGTTTTTAGAACTATTTGTTATACTTGTCTATCATACCCCAATGTCTATAGCATCATGGATCTGACCAATCAGTTTAAAATATTCAGTATCATGGGTCATGGATTGGAAAATTTTACAATAGCAAGATACATTCTTTCTTATCACACATTATAGCAAAGGACAGTGGCTAGCATCATGATTCAAATGACAGATCTCACAAACCTAATAGTAATGAACATATGAACCTATGAGAACAATTATCCTTGGTGTGTCCCTCCACTTCACAATTTGTACACCAAATCCTTGAGCGCATTTCATGGGCTGAATTCACCGATAATTTCTCTAACTAATTTTCCATAGCTGTAATTTGTGCCTCTAAGAATGGGCTAATGCCAATGTCAATACTCCCAACTACCTCAACATGTAGGGCTTCCTCCAATGCCTCGTGTGGATCAGTATATGTCTTATGTGACAACGCCCTTCTAAATGGTGTAATCAATCCTCCAACAAACCATTGTGCATGCTTTGGCTTGCGTGAATATCATAGGAAATCTTAGATAGAAGTGTTTTAAAATGGGCATCATACTCTACACAGTCTCAATAGTTCCTTTCTTGATATCTTTGAGTGTGCTTATACTCTTCTACTCAAATTTTGGATTATAGAACTCTTTCAAGAATGCATCCTTCAATGTTGCATAATCAATGCAAGTTTGATCAGGGTCAAACTTCATGTACCAGTTGTGTGCACGTCCTGCCGCAATGTGGTAGAAAATTGGCTTTCCTTTCACTCTAAACTTGTGATCCCTTTTACACACCATAGTATTTAACACATGTGCACATGTTCAACATCATCTTCTATTCCTCTATACTCTGGGAGACGAAGAGATATCTCCATGTAAATATTCTGAGGTTGCGACGGGCCTTTCCCACCCGATCCGGAACCTCCTATGTTTCATCTCGCCTCTAGGATCACCTAATCCACTAGAACTAGAACCACACATACCTCCTAATCTTCCACATGTAGTTAGAATAGGACTTGTAGACGTACTCCCTTGTGCTCTGACAATAGTACTATACTGAACCCCTACAATCTGTGAAGTACATCCAATTCCGGATGTGAATCCAACATTCTCGCGCTCGTATTTTGTGTAGATGATGTGCCTAAAAACGTACCTCCAAATAATAATGAATTCATCCTTCTTACCATTGATGTACTTTCTCTCTTACTTCCCAAACTCACTTGTTGATTACTTTTCGTACTAGATTCTAGAAAACCAAGTTTAAGGGCTAGGTTATCAGGTAGGTTCAGATGCGCGCCCATGGCCTAGGTCATCTCTACTAGTGTGCTTCCTTGTGAGGCCGAGGAGGGTTTCCTGTCATGCTTTCCTTGATGGGGATTTCTGATGCTCTAGCTCCATGTCTCCTATGTGAGATCCAAATCCTTCATGAGCCATATCTCTCCTCAACTCCATCCACTCTGCAACATCACATTACTTCTCTATCTCCCTCTCGCGTGCCTCATTATACTTAATTTTCCTTTCTTCCCTCTGCCTTGCCACCACTAAGTCTGCCATCTTTCACCAAACCTGCTCCTGCCCCCATACGTGGTGGGGTTTAGTTAGCCATCGGTTTACTCTCTAGATTCAAAGTTACCATCAGGATCTTGATTTCCAGTGGAATTCCTTGTAGGTAAGTTCCCCTTGGATATCATAAAAATTATAATTCAGCTACCTTTGGACACGATAAGTGGAAATTGAGTATTCCAAGATATAACTATTCAAGACACCACGGAACCACTACTCGATTCTAAAGCAAATCAGCATCATAAAGGCCCTGGAATTCTTCTTGTGTCCATACAAGTGCACAATACCCCCAATTTCACTTAGATGCATAAGCAATCAACCACTCGTATAATTATACTAGAAAGATAGTGAAAAAGATTTCCTATAAACTATCATATAGATTATGTTCCACCCACACGCATGCATTAAACACAAATCCATTTTTGAACCGACATGTGTATTCTTCCTCCATATCATGTATCCACTCCTCAACACTTTCTAGAGTTAACTAATACATATTCATCACAAACCAACCTAGAAAAAACTAAAAAGAGGTCCCAGAAACATAACCAATGTTGCAGACTTAGAATTTAGTAGTGCAAGCCCAATAAGACCCTAGACATGCTGGCACATCACTCAGCCTAGACTAAGAGCTCACTCGAAGCATGCAAAGGTACTAGGTCCCTCTTTAGGGTTGTTGTTGTAGGATGTTAGCATGATGAAGACTTAAAGGTTATAGATCCATAACTAATACATCATTCTATAGTGCACATAAATTCTAGATCTAAGGAAGACTAAACTTTAAAAAATAATCATGATGGAATCAGGTACATGTAATATCTAATTACACACAAGAATAACACTCAAATTCAGCTAATATCCTCCATTATATTAAATGCAAATAAGTATACATAAGCTTCTTTACAATAATAGTAGTATTTACGTAATAGATTTAGCAGCATAATCTCCCTATGTATACATATTCACCATCATATATTTATATCTACTACGTAGTCTACTACATATATATAAGGGTGGGTAATTTCCCTTCACCGCTTATCCATTCCAAAAATAGGTCGCATGTTATTAATATCCATGCATCGTTACAAAAATAGCCACACATGCAAGTGTGCTAAAAATAGAGTATTGATAGATAACTAACGATATGAGATCTATTCCCACCTATGTCCATATAAAGCACTTTGTATCTGATCCTTAAAAATATCCAATGTGTGGCATGCACGTCACTACCTTTTTTTTGTGCTCTGCACGCCATCTCTAAAAATAGACCTTCATGAGTGAAAACGGCTAAGTCCTAAAAGATGAACTTCTACTCTACGCACGTGTTCTCCCTATCCATTCACACCTTTGAATATGACATTCTTTCTCGCATAAAATTCTTGTGTGCTTTATGTCAAGTTCTCTCTAATCAACACATCATCTCACACATCCTTGATTCAAGCGCATGTCGATTCTAAAGCTACTTGGATGGGATGAAGTTACTGCCATTTCAATGGGAGTAGGTGAAGCCCTACTATAAATAATCCTTCCCGTTTTTGTAAATAAGGTAATATTTCTAGTTAGCTTAGAATTTCCCTTTATGCATTTTCTTTTCTAGTGTTTCCCTTTCTTTGGGTTTTGTTTTGCGCATTGTGTACCGTAATTACATTATTTTCAAAATGTTGTGCATGCACAGAGGATTGCATATTTATTTTAGTATGGGGTGGAGTAGTATGAAGTGAAGTATAAGTTGGTGGTAAAATTTAAATATCCCAGGTTGAAAAATATAAGAACGAGTGTGAAAATGGTTGATGAGAATGGTTGGTGTCAGGATAAGGCTTTATAAAGATCACGTACATAGAAGGAAAAGCACAAGAACAACATGAGATAGGCAAGGGAAAAAAAGTAGGTAAAGGACGAGAAGAGAGGTTCCTTTGGCGCCACGAGATGAGCATGTAAGAGTCTTGATTAGTAAGTATTTTTGTGTGCCAAAAGGTTAAAAAAGAGTTTTTATGCGGGATTGGTCACATGGCTAAGGGTACTTAAGGTCCATGTTAGTGGAAAAATCTGCATTTAATGCTAAATACATTAGTAGGTAGTATAGCGATTACTTCTACTGGAAAGGAGGAAAAATCTATAATTATGAGGTCGGGAAAATCATTATTTTATCCCGAGATTACAAAGTAGAAGAGCTCTTGTGAACTAGGGAATCCAAAGAGATTTGTGTGAAGGAATAATAATCATAGAGATCTAAGTGCATGACTAGGGTTGATCTACAAACCGGAGTGGAAGAAGTACAAGGGCGTGGGAAGAGTTCTTTTTAGAGTACATCATCTTGTGGAAGGATTTTCTGGTTAGGGTTTGGTTGCTTGGGCACGGAGGTAGGAGGAATCTTCGCAGAGTTGAGCCTTAGATTTGAGCAGAGTAGTAGAGTAAAGAAAGGATGAATTTAATTTTTATCCCGACAAGTAGAATGGTACCAAAGAAATAAACCATCTCACCAAAGAAATAGAAGGGAAAGGGCAAAGGAAAAAAGTTGTTTCCATCACTAGTTCCAATGAAGAGTGGTATGTAGAAATGTAGTACCCAGATGGAGTGTTGCTAGGGAAAGAGTGGGAATCACACTTGAGGAAGATGGTCGTAAGAGACTATAATCATTGCATGAGCATTACAGAAAAAATATATGGCATTGGAACTAGTTCATCCAACTAACAAGAGGACACTAGAAGGAATGTCGATCTACAACGACGAAGTGAAGGTGAAGTTGGAGAAGGTTAGGTTGTTGCAACTTTATGAATTTCCCTACTTTGGCAGCTGCATGCGATCGATATATCATTGGTTGATGTTGTGTGTACATGAAGACCACTTCTATTTTGTAGGCCACAAAATGTGCATAACTCCTCAACTCATATCAAAGTTCACTAGCCTGATTTGTGAAAGAGACTCCATAAATGACGACTCAGAAGATAATGAGGCCATCAAAGAAACTGTGGAGGCCTGTGACTACAAGAAGGGTTTGTGCTACTTCATATCTCAAATATCCCCAACCCTATTATGAGAATGGTTATGCGCTTGGTTACCAAGATGAATGATCAAGAAAGGTGGACACAAGTGAACAAGGCATGGTTGAATGTATGCCGAAAGATCTCTAAAGGAACCATTTATAACTTATCTTCCTACATTGTAGATGAGATCATTAGCAACACACAAGAAGGAGAAAAGATATTGTTTGGAAACATTCTCCTCACCATCATCTTCTCGAATATTGGAGTTCCCAATGGGCCAGAGAATTTTGTATGGGAGTATCTAGAAGAAAATCCCTCGCCCACGAAAATATTTGAGAAATATACTTGTGAGATCATGGAAGTCACTCATGCAAGGCATGCCTAGAAAAATGGTACAAGTGGATGTACGACGCATTTAGGGTAGAGTGGAGGATACCTGAGAATTTTCCCATGCTCGTAGATAAAGATGTTGAATTTGTTATATATCAGCACTTCTACATCGGATATTCACTTTGTGAGATGGGACTAAGAGTCCATGGTGTAAGCTACCATTTTCTTTCACCGTGAAATACTTCTAAATGAGGGTCAATCATTTTAAGAAGGTCAAGAGACTAAGTTTTGAAATTAGTGAGGTAAACTAGGACCACCATGAGCTATACAAAAATATCATATACTAAAATAAGTGTACATATGTGGAGAAACATGTCTCCCACGAAGTGCAGATGATGAAACAAATGATGTTTCTTATCACCGAAAGGGCTACATCAAGGTATATTAATGCCTAAGGCCAAATTTTGAGAAGGGAACCTACATGGAGAATGATTTATCCATTCTAGAAGAACCCATAGGAAGAAAGAAGGCTGTGCCAAATAAGAGGGAGAGAGAAGAGGTGTAGGAGAAGAAAGCACCAAGTGTGCGAGATAGCATAACTTGTGGGTGCACCAAAAACAAGTGTCAAACCATGCACTTACATGTTCGGAAGAAGTCCCGGTCAAGGAAAATACCCCGAGAATAAGAGGCGTCGAGAAAGAGGAGCCCCTCACAAGAGAAGAGTCACTAAGGAAGGAGTCACCTGTTAAAGAGAAAGAGAGGGAAGAGTCTCCTATACTGGAATCACTAGTTAGGAAGAAACAGAAGGTTTATGTTAATAATCATCCTGTGTATGATATACATGATTTAGAAGAAGAAAGAAGTGAAGGGAAGAATGGTGAGGAAGAAGCAGATGCTCAAGGAAAAGGGGTGAGTGAAGAAGTAAACACAAGAGATCAGAGGACCCCAAGCCTCACTAAGGAAAAAATAGAAGAATCCACGGAGAGATAAGTGGCAGGCATCATCGAAAAGTTAGTGGAACAGGAAGTAGAGCACAACACAGATGAAGTGATGAAGGATATTGAGGAAGAAAGCATTGGAAAAGAGTATGGCAGCATGGGTGGAGACCCCATCCTAGCAGTAAGTTTTCCAAAGGTTGTGCGAACATGTGGGAAGATCATAGTGGTAGCACAAGGAAAGTAATTTGATACATCAATTATTCAAGAAATGTGTTATACACGTGCTTTCATAGCACTATGCCAACAAAACAACTCCTGGCCATGCCCTCATTTGACGTAGAAGGCACATACCCACGAACTAAGAAGATGTTATCTTAGGTGTTTGAATCACATGTCGATGAACCTAAGTTCGAGGTAAGCCAAGGGTGCTAATGAAGGTGCCAGAGATGAAAGGAGTAAATCCCTTGGTGAATGCTCAATGGTTGTCATATGAGAAAGTCTATAATGCACTCAACAAAGTTTCAGTTGAGGTTGAGGCCAGAATTTTTGGAAGAAATGATAGGGTGAGATTCTTAGAGGTAGAATTAGAGAAGGAGGAGGAGGAGATTCTTGAGAAAATAAAGGATCTGAAACAAGAAGAACTAATCAGTGCATAGCTAAGGTGCAAACTAAAAGAGGAGAAGGCAAGGGTGCATGGATTACACAAGAAAATTGAGATGATTACGATGTTATTGTTTTAAAGCATCCTAACCTAGTGTTGCTGAACAAAAATATGAATCAACCTTGCAGTGCCTAGAGGACTTAACTCACACCCTCACTATGGAGAGGTGACCACTTGCCTTAGAGTCCGCAGAAGAGGCACTAGCATGCCAAGAGAGGGAAGACAAGCTTAAGGTTGTAGAAATTTTTTCTCAATATACCAAACTCCTTTCCAATGTGAAGGCCATCATGCAAGTTGCTGAAGCTTCCTATGATAATTGTGTTGATAGAGATAGAGTAGCAAGCATCTTGGTCACTACACATGAGATGGAACTCAAGGAGTTCTAGGAGAATAATAAGGGGAATAGAGTAGAGTGGGATAGGATCTTGGATGAGGTGGAGAAGAAATTAGAGGCTATTGAGACCTTACGGGGCTCGATCAAAAACCGGATGAAGGAATTATACCCCTAGATCACCCGAAGAATGGACGCCCTCAAGAATTTGGGCAAACAACTGGAAGGAATTTTTGAAACAATGAGTGCTAAGGGGAAGGGATAATATTTGAGGAGGTAAGTTCCCTAGTAGGTGACCTCTGTCAGCAAGTGTAGAGTGAAATTAATGTCTGGGAGAAGCAAGAGGAAGATATAGGGAAGGATTTCCCCCTCCTCCTTCAACAATGAACATGTTTTCCTTCATTTCCCCATTATTTTCCCCAATTCTTCATTCCTTCATTCTTTTTCCAACTATTCAAACCCCACCATTCTTTATTCATTCAAGAGAAGTGTTTCTGAGGATAGAGAACAGGCGTAGTGTGGGGTGATATTGGGCGCAGATTATTGACTAAGTACAAGAAGGCACTTGGGCATGCGTGACCTATATGAATAAGGGTGCGTAGGGTGAAGGCATGTAGGATAGTTTTTAGAAGGGTTTAGCAAAACCCAAGGTGTGTGCATGCGAGGCAAAGGAAGGGGTTTCAGGACTTAGCCATATTCAAAGCATCCTAGGAGGCACACGAGAAAAGTGTGACCCGACTGAGTATGCAAAGTGGATAAGGTGCTATCCTGGAAACCTTATGGTCAAGAAAGGAATATTTCATACGATGGAATGATCTAGAAAGACATCATTGTAGAAAGTGGAGAGCTTGGGTGGGAATAAGCATGCTCCATTGAAGGACCACATGGGTACTTTGCAACCAATCTATTACATTAGGAAGGCATGGCGGTGGATGCTAAAGCTATATATAAATATGCTCGGAGTAAAGGAAAAGGGAATCAAGAGAGATATTAAGAGAGGCAGAGAAGAAGAAGAGAGGAAAATCTCTACGAAATAGCAATGGGTTATAGGGATTCTCATTAGGAAGGTTGCGAGAGATGAGATGGCATAGCTATAGGGATGAGTCTATGAACATCTTTGTAATCTAGAAAGCATAGTTTAGGATTATGATGTATAAGTATTATCTACATTAAGACATTTGGTTTGTAATGGCCTTGAGGAATGTAATGTGGTTACTAAGAGTAATATGAATATATGGCTTTCTTTTAAAATATATACATTTTTCATGGGTATAAACCCTAGTGCCTTTTCTTTGTATTATCAGATATGTTATCTGTTTGATATTTTCCTTGTTATCTAAATGGATGCATTTATATAGTAACTCATCCTAAGACCCTCAGAATGAATGCATGGTTCTTTCCCTTCTTGCATCTAAGCTTCTATCAGTAGGGGATGTATTCTCATAAAAATCACATAAAGGAGGGGCTCGGCACCCATGCGTGCCTTGGGTGAGCGCTCAAAGACTGTTGGGTGATAGGCCGATGTGCATGGGATTAGAATTTTGTTTCTAAGGACATAAAAATTACTAAAAAAAAAATCTGGTGCGCAAAAATCCTTACTGACCGAATATCCTCACACACATGCTTGCAGTGCCAAAAGAACTTCTATTGTCTTTAACCTGATTTTTTCCCTCACCTACCTCATGTTGTTCCTACGCTTCTTATCCTTTGTACATGGTCTTTGTAAAGCTTTCCTGACACCAAAATTCCTTATTTCCACCTTTTTTACATGCGCTCTTCTACACTACACACTTTTAATCTGATCCATTGAAACACAAATTCTACTACCAACTTCTATTTTAATTTGCATTACTCCACCCCACAAAAAAATAGATGTGTGGTCCTCTGTGCATACACAACCTTTTGAAAATAATAAGTGGCTACCAATGTATAATGCACGCAAAACAACAACACAAAGATAAATTAACAAGCAACTATAAATGGAAACATAAGGAAAAGAAATGCATAAAAGGAAATCCTAGGATAAACAATAATATTGCCTTATTTATGAACATAAGGATGACTTATTTATAGTAGGCCTTTAGCCTACTCCCATTGAAATGGTCCAGTAACTCTATTCCATCAAGAGCTTGTAACTAGAAATTTCCTTAATCAAGGATGTATGAGATTATTTATGGCCCTAACCAATGGACTTTCGAGTTTCCCGGATGGCGCGAAACTTGGAATCATATAACAAAACAATCTCCCAACCTTGAATTGTTTGTTTTTAATATGGCGATCATGTCATGCTTTTTGTCGTGCATTTTCAGTCTTCTGACTCCATCTAGCAAGTGATCACCTTTTTTTTGCTGCATTAACTTCTCCATACACTCTTTAATTACTTGTTCATCTGTTAACCCTCCTACATGCGCAATATGTAGCAATGGTAGAATAAATTCAACCAGTAAAACAGCCTCCACACTAAACACAAACTAAAATTTTGTGGCCTTGTTCAATATCTTTTAGATTTTCCTGTATGCCCATAGAAAGGTTGATACCTTGGCATCCCAATCTTGTCCTCTCACATCACAAATTTTAGTTAACGTGTGACTCAGAATTTTGTTAAATGCCTTGGTAGTTCCATTAACTGAGGGTGATAAGGGGTGGTCTTATGATGGGCCACCATGAACTCTTCCAACAAAATATTGATGGTTTCATTCAAAAAATTTGTACCCCTGTCACTAGTCAAGCTTAAAGGACATCCATACATGATGATTATGTTATCCCATAAGAATCTATCAGCTTTTCCTACTATACAATCCCTTGTAGGTGTTTCCTCTGCCCACCTTGTTAAGTAATCAGTGCAAGTAATGATATAGTGTGAACCAGTTCTTCACACGGTAGGTGAAATTGGTCCTACAAAATCAATTTCCCATTTCTCAAATGGTTCTACATTGGCTATAGGTATCAAGGGAATTTTATCTCTTTTTCTGGCTCGGGAGGCACTAGCAATAGTCACAAGACTTTCAAAACTTAATGCAATCCTAGTAAATTATTTCCCACCAAAGCCATGGAAGTAGAATCTTCCACACTATAGCATTTCCTACATAGTGCCCCTGTACAATCCCATGATGTGTTTCTTCCATGAGTGTAACACTCTCATGTTCTAACACACACCGGTGCAAAACCTCATCGTGACCTAGTTTGTATAAGTCTCCACTGATTAGCATGTAGGGTGTGGCACGTATGGCTAACTTTTTTCTTTCTAAATTTTACATTCCTTCAAGGTGCCACACCTGTTGTGAGAAACATGGAAATATATTCTAATTCATAGGGCATGCACCACAACCTAAACAATTACACATCTAGCATAACATCCTAAATGCTCTATGCATACTCCCCTGAGTCAATTCTTGACAAATGGTTAGGCCCTGAGTTACTCTTTCCTGGTTTCACAATAATTGTAAACTCAAACTCTTGAAACAACAAGACCCACCAAAATATGTGCCCTTGAAAATGGTCTTATTCACCAAGTACTTCAATGTCATGTGATCCGTGTAAAATATGAAGGGTGTTTCTAGTAGATACTTCATGTACATATCTAGCGCCTAGATCATCAATAGTGTTTCATGCTCGGTAGTAGTGTAGTTATGCTCTGTTGGTGTCAACTTCCTCTTTGGAAAAACAAAGGGGTGATCAACAAACACTTCTCTAGGTTGTGCTAGAAATACTCAAATTTCCATCCCTAAAGCATCAACATGCACATGGAAAGGTTTATCCCAAGAAGGAAATTGTAGTATGGGTGCAATGACAAGTCTATTCTTTAAAGTGTCAAACATCATCTGTTGCGCATCTCCCCATTGAAAGGCACTCTTGTGTTTTATTAACTTTTCCAATGGCGTAGAAATTTTGGCCTATCCCTTGATAAAATTCTTGTAGTATCCTGTATGCCCAAGGAATCTACGTACTACACTCTGGCTAGTAGGCTCCCCCAATCCCACAATAACGGAAACTTCGGTGAGATCCACCAACAATCATTCCTTACATATAATAAGCCCCAACAGGTTCACAAATAGAGTAGCAAAAACACATTTCTTAATGTTTAGGGATATCCTCAACTGCCGACATCTCTCAAACATCAGTCTCAAATTTTCACAATGGTCTTTCACTAGTCCATATATTGTCTAGTCATCAAGGTAGACTTGCATAAACTTATGGATAAAATCCTGAAATGCCTGGACCACTATGCACGAAAGCACAGAAGGTGCATTCTTCAGTCCAAAGGCATGACCATATAGGAAAAACTTCCCCATTCAGTGGTGAAAGTTGTCTTCTCTTGGTCTTATTTATCAATTCTAACTTGATGGTATCCTGAGAATCCATCTATGAAGGAATAGATTTCACACCCTACCACTCCTTCCAAAATATCTTCATTAAAAGGGGTTGGAAAAGAATCAATTACACATACCACATTTAATTCCTTATAGTCAACACAAATTCTTATCCTTCTATCCTTTTTAATGCTTTGATGACCATGGGGCTTACCCATTCTGATTCCTTCATAGTTTCAATGATGCCCAAAGTGATCATTTTATATATCTCCTCCTTAACCTCAACGTGAAGATTTGGATTCATTTGATAAGGCCTTTTCCGAATTGGGTGCGCACCCTCCTTTAAGTTGGTTTTAATTTCTCCCAAGGAATTATGGACACCTTTAAGCTCATGGTATCCATGAATAGGTCCCGAAACTCACGCAGAGATAAATGATCTTAAAAACATCCTTCTCTGGCCAATAATATTCAATATTAGCATCCTTAGGTTTCGTTTACGAACCAATGTTAACCATCTTATTTTTAGGGATCAAGGTAGGAGTGTGCTTGCTCATCATCACTATCAATAACTATGTGCATACCTTCAGTATGGTTAACCTCCAAACTCTCCATCTCTTTTCCATCTGTCACATAGACCATATTTCCCTTTTCTTTCTCCATGCACGCGTGCTCAAGCTACACCTCTTCGACTCTTCTTCATCAAGGTGTGGTTCTAAGCTAGGTTTACCAAATAAATCCAATATTGTATCTTCTTTCATGGCACTATCTACAATCGTTAGGTGCTTAGAAACCTACAATGCCCTATCCACTGATGGTTTAGTACGCCGATAGTTGAAATATTGAAGGAGGTCAGTCGTTAACTCCTATCTGAAAGCACATCTCTGAGTGAATATACCATGCATGTGCACATCTTTATAAGGTGGAATACAACTTGTGTACCCATAGCAAAGGTGATAAGGCCTCCACGCCTTCCATCCATTATTTCTCACATGCTTAGATGTGAGACAAGGTGGGTTCCTTCCCATGGTAGTATTGTATTGTAGTGGGTGCATTGCTTCGGGAGAACCTAACAGAGAATGTGATTCTTACCTCATGCCACTCTAGAAGGTTATCGTGATGTTTCACCCACCAATGTGTTACAGTTCTGAGAAAATTATTGTTGAGAATCCCTCTTCTTTCAACCTCATTTTTCCACTGAGCCTCCATTTCTCGTAAGAAATCCTCGGGCTAGCTCCCCCGAATAACTTGGTAACTTCTTCCCTCACAGTGCTTGACTGAGCGTGCCTTCATTACCCTTGTCACAAAGCCTCTTAGCTGTCACCCAATTAACTCATAAGTCCCATGCACCCAATTTTCACATGCCACACTAGTTATATCACTCATGGATTGACCATCTTCAAACTGAATAACTCCTTCTGTAGGGTGAATCACCTCACGGTCCCTGATAGATCACATATAGATCCATTCAATAACTTCTTCTCCAAAGGACTCAGTATAGGGTATTGATTTTCCATTAGTTAAGGGTATGATGACCCACTCTTCCTTGTTTTTAAAACTTATGTATCCCTTATTGAACCTTAGGTCAGCATTATTCTTATAACACCAGGGGTGCCCAAGTAATTCTAGAAAGTTGTCTTCCTCGGCTAGCACTAAGACTTCAAGTCTCTAGTGAACTTTTCCCCTTGGATAGTGATAATAGCATCCTTCAAGACACCAATGGGCATTGCCTTTGTCTTGTTAGCATTATACAACACATTCAAAGATGGTTGTAATGGGGGCCTTCCCATTTGATGTCATGCATCTAGAGTGAGAACATTGACTTCTGCACCTGTTTCAGTTAGAATATTTCTTAGAAGCCACCCATCTACAATAGCATTTAAGGTAATCTCCTTGTCATAATCAAACCATTGGGGAGGAAGGTTGGCATGCAGAACCTACCTCTCACGCCCTCCTCCAGCGTGTAGTACCTTCTTCCATAACCACTCCCCAAGCAAGGGGATGATGTTTGCTTGCATCAGCATCTTACATACTTCTCTAATCTCATCTAGATCCTTCTAAAGAGCCTCGGCATTCTTCCTTTTCTCTAACTATCTTGACTTCTCTTTCGAAATGGATCTCTCGATGAAGACTACAAATCACATCCATGGTTTCTTGATACACTTCTTTCTGATGAGTATGGTCTGGATAATTTCCATGCACCACCTCTTCTCTAATAACCAGTGGTCTTTGGCTTGGTACTTTCTTGGTACATGTAGCCTTAACTCACATTGTAACTAGTACAAGCTCTATTTTCAACCTGTGCACCACCCATGGCATCCATTATGAATTGGCCTTCCTCACACTTACCATCCGGGTGCCTTTGTCTTTCCGATGATGTTAGCTCATATGTTCAAATAGATCTAGAAAATCCTCATAATTATATTTTTTCCACACCAAGAGCATTGCAACAGATCAAGGCATTCATGTGTATAGTGCTCCGTAGACCCTCAATTATAACACCTTCCATGCGGGAACTCACTTCTCCCTCAGCAGTTACCATGACCATGAAATCCTCCTCAAAACCTCTTCCATGTGCCCCTCCATCTGCATGCTCTTCATAGTGACAACCATCATCCTTGGAATTGTTTGCGAGGTTGGTCTCACACATTAATATCAATGGCATCATGTATCTAGTCAATCAATCTACAATCCTTGGTGTCATGAGTAGTATAAGTGTAAATTTTGCAATAGCAAGACACATTCTTACGAGATCACGCACTATAGCAATGGGAATCTACTTGTATCATGATCCTCATGGAATATTTCATAGTCCATCATCATGGCGTGTACCAATCTCCAGTGACAATTGTCCTTTGTATGCCCCTCTACCTCACAATCCATGTGTTGGTATCCAAATTGATTCTCCTTGAAAACCAAGCAACATCAAAGATTTAGCACGACAACGAGAGACAGACGGATCATATTATGAGTCATTTTTATCCGAGGAGGGGATTTGTTTGACTCTTTGTCACTTGAGCATCGAGAGAAATGGATATCAGCTTCATTAAGGATTTGATCTATCCTCATTTGCTTTAGGTTGTGCCTTTCAACTAGGGTAAGCGGACCCATTTTTAACCTCTTTCAGTGAAGGAGAATGAAGTAATCCTTCTTTGCACAAATTTGAAAGGGGACCCGATAAAATATGATCAATGCACCACAATTTAGCTCTCATGAGTTGTCACTTCTAAAGAATGGTGATATTTCCTAAATAGGGTTGAAGGTTACTAGAGACATTATGAGATCCTAATTTCTTCGCATATTTTGGTAGTATATTCTATTCTTTTGTGGACACACAGGGAAAATAGGGGTAGTTCAGGTGGGATTCATTATTTTTGAATAATTTTTGTGGGAGATTAAGCAGGATAAAATTTATTATGCCGATCTTTGAGAACCTTCATAACAATTGGACTACTAAATGACAAATCTTCAAAATAGCTAAAATATTCATTCAACCGAATGTATGCATCAATGGAGGCCCAAATTGTTAGGGAATAAGGGATAAAATATGTGGAATAATCCCTCACAAAATCGCAATAGTAGAAACTAATATGTAGAAAATATTACAGATCTCAAATAAAAGTGCAGAATAAAATAACACAACACAAAGAGACAATATTTAACATGATTCACCCAATTTAGGATACGTCCACCAAGAATCACTTGCTTAGATTTTATTACAAGCCACCACTCTCTCAATACAATACCCAAATCTATTTGGAGCTATGCTCAACAAACTCTACAGAATTCACACCCAAATTCAAAGCACATCTACAATGTTTTTCATACATCTATCATATGCATAAAACCATATAAATAGACAATTGCTTAAGCATTTTTACAAAACCATGGGTATCAAAACCATGGGCAAAAACCGTCCCATAAACTTATGGGTCAAAATCCTGCCCATATTAGAAAATCATGTTTCCCTATATATCGGGCGCATTTTAAAGCCCAAAAAAATCAAGGGTTGAGCCCCCAAACCCCTACTACCACCCCCTGCACCCCGCTTGGGATCCATCTTGGCCCCAAACCCCGGTGGTGAGGATACATAAAAATTGTACAAGTACTCTTAGTGTACAATCTTCAACACTATCGCACATGAAAACAAGCTCCACAACCTAACACAGATTTGTGCAGGTTTCACACAATATTTAAGAATTCAACATGAAGTCTCAAGATAAAGACTCAATTAAACACTAAAGATCCCAGGTTCCTCACACCTAAGATACACTTAAAGGATTATAGACAATATTTATCAAAAATGGCAATAATGTGATTTTAAATTGTTTATCTCATTACATGATGAATGCTCTTATTGAAATGAAATTGCAAATGCCACCAAACTATCACAGGATGAGATCTTATGTGATTCGGAGGGACTTTAACACAATATTACAATATGAATAAGAAAAACTACTTGTATAATCGAGAAATGCGTGTGGGGATGATGATGGATAGCTGCGTGTTTGAAAAAACGGGTGGGCTACGTGAGGGGTTTGAAAGCGCGGTTTCAGCAGCTCTGGCTGCTAAATGTATTGCAAAAGACTATTTAGCTGTTAAAGCACAGGTAAAAGAGAAAGAATCGACCATTTTTGGATCTAGAGCCTGGGCGGATGTTGTGAAGATTCCTCCTGACAAAAATGTGGGGCCTCAGCCTGCATGTGATCTGAATTTTAAAAGTACAAAAGATGTTGAAGGGGTGACCCACTTGCAGGTACCTGACGGATGTCTGCATAGGGCGCTGGAGAAAACCAATCTGGCCCTTGTCGGCAAATTTTTGGGGTCACGACCCAATGTGGACATTATCAGAAAATGGGCCATTCGTAGATGGAAACCAAAAGGGGATTTGATCATCACCACCATGGCAAAAGGTTTTTTTCTGGCCTGTTTTAATCTTCAATCTGATGTGGACTCGGTCTTGTTGGGTGGTCCCTGGTGTCTTGGTAATATGGGACTGTTTCTAAAAAAATGGTATCCTGGATTCAATCCATTTGTTGAAAACATTCATGCCATACCCATCTGGTGTAGACTCCCAGGGTTACCCCTACATTTATGGGATGATGAAATCCTCCTTCATGTTGCCAAATCGATAGGATCACCCATTGGACTAGATGGGCCCACGAGAAATAGGTCAAGATTGGCATTTGCTAGGTTCTGTGTCTCTATTGAAATGGATCAAGAGCTTCCTGATCACATTGTGCTACAGTCCAAATTTGGAGTATGGAAACAACAAATAGAATATGAAGCTTTCCAACTAAGATGTAGCAAGTGCCATAAATTAGGCCACTTTGCCAGCAAATGTCCTGAACAAACAGTACAAAATTTGGAACCAATATCTGATGTTCAAAGGCAGAAACAGACTGATAAGGCTGATAAAGAGCCGCTAACTGATCCAACTACTGGAAATAGACATTTGCAGAGGCATCCCAGGTTAAAAGAAAGGAAAAAAGGATTTAAGGCGAAGAGGCCACCGGTCTATAGAAAACTATGGAGACCTAAGAAACTGGTTGAGACTCAACAAGAAATAGATCTGGGACCAAAAGAGGTAGAAAGCAAAAGGGAGAGGTCAGTGGATTCAGAAATGAACACTTTGACACCAAATCCTGTAAAGTTGAGCATGGTGGTTGATGAAGAAAATGAAAAAGTTTTTATTTCTCTTTCTCATATGGAAGAAGAGCTGGAAAAAACCACTGCTCATCAAGAGCTGTTAAATAGAACCAAATCTCTGGAGAAACTCAAAATGAGACAAGGAAAAGCCAAAGAGGATCTGGAATCCATTACACGAGATCTAAGCCAAGATAAAGAGGATACTAATAGGGAGGAGCTAGCTTCTAAACTAGATAAACTGATTGATATTGTCACAGGAAAAGAGGATGGGGAAATTACCCCAATTAGCAAGGAAAATATACCAGACTGTGATAATGATGGATTCATCTTAGTGAGAAGAAAGAAAAGAGGTCTAAAAAGTCTGGAAGAAAGCCCGGAATCACTCTGTAGTGATAAAAAGAAGCAGATGGGAAGCTGGGAAGCTTCCACCTCAAGAATCACAAGGGCCACTACTAAAAGAACTGCAAATATTGGAGTCACATATAGAAAAGGTAGGCTATCAAAGAGAGAAGCAAGAGAAAAAGAGACTGAAAAAGAAATTGCAGATGGTACACAAAGAATTTTGAACCATCCGGAAAATGCATCTCCAAAATTTTTTTAATGAAGGTTATTTCTTGGAATGTCAGAGGCCTCAATGGGGGGCCTAAGCAAAGAATGCTAAAGGAAATTAAAAGATCTAACAAACCAAGCATCCTTCTTATTCAGGAAACTAAAATGAAAAGTAAGGCAGTTGAAGACTGTAAAAGGTATTTCTGGGAGAACGCCTTTGCTGCTGTTGATTCTCAAGGAGCTTCTGGAGGCTTAGCGATCTTTTGGGATACCAAGATTGTTAAAGGTACGGTAATCTCCTCCACCCAGAACCATCTAGCTATTATTTTTAAAAGTCTTGAAAACAATCATAGCTGGATTCTATCTAATATTTACGCGCCCAATACTGCTACTGGTAAAAGAAATCTATGGAAAGAGTTAACCTTATTCCGAAGCAATGTTGAAAACATGAACTAGTTGGTTATGGGAGACTTCAATACTCCTCTGAATCTGGGAGAAAAATTTGGGGGAAGTTCTGAATTCTCCCTTGGTATGGAAGAATTTGCTAGCTTCATTTCGACTCTGAATCTTATGGACATAGAGCTTCATGGCAATCAGTTTACCTGGTCCAATAGAAGATTTGGGGAGAACTTAATACAGGTTAAGCTTGAAAGAGCTCTTATTTCTACCAATTGGATTTTGGATCAGAATTTTCATCTTTCTTCTCTTCCCAGAATGGGCTCTGATCATAATCCAATTGTCCTAAATTTCTTCAATTGGACAAAACCTTTTCATGGCAATTTCAAATTTGAGAAAATGTGGCTCGAACATGAAGATATTCTGGATAGAATTAAAGAGTGGTGGGATTGGGAAGGCACAGGGACAGCCCAATTCAGGCTTCTGCAGAAGTTGAAGAATGTTAAACAAAAGATTAGAATTTGGAATAAAGAGGTTTTTGGAAACATTTTTGAAAAGAAGAAAGAACTTAAGCAACAGCTTGAAGAGCTTGAGCTAAATGTTTCCATGAAAGGTATGTCTCTTGAGGATCATCAGCGGGAAAAAAAACTCCTTTCGGATCTACATAATATAAACAATCAGGAAGAATCCTTTTGGAGAATGAAGTCTAGAGCCCTTTGGCTTAAAGCAGGTGACAGGAATACAAATTTTTTCACTTAACAGCCCTCAAGCATAGAGCTTGTAACAGAATATCTGAGGTTGCTAAAGGCAATGGAAACATTACTAAGGATCCAGAGGACATCAAAACAGAAGCACTCAATTTTTACAAAAACCTCCTCACTGAGAATAACTCCTACAATGAGCAAGCGGCCTCTTTCCTTTTAGACTCCATTCCTAATAATCTGATACCTGCTGAGAGATTTAAAAGTCTTTCAAAAACTGTCACCATTGAGGAATTAAAAAAGGCTGTGTTTGCTTTAGAAGGGGATAAGGCGCCAGGTCCTGATGGCTTTTTGGCTAACTTTTTCCAAAGATGTTGGGAAATATGCTCTGAAGATCTTTTGAAGGTTGTTAATGAGTTTTACAGAACGGGAAATCTCATCAAAGAACTAAATAATACACACATTGTGCTTGCCCCGAAAAAGTTGGATGCAAAGGACTTCAAAGATTTCAGGCCTATCAGTTTAGTTAATGTTATTTATAGGATTTTCACCAAGATTCTCACCACTAGAATGCAACCTATTCTTATGGAGATAATTTCACAACAGCAGAGCGGATTCATCCAGGGAAGAATTATTCAAGATGGAATTATCATGGTTCATGAAACAATACATTCTATGGATAAAAGTAAAAAGGCGGGGATGGCTATCAAGCTTGACATGCATAAAGCATTTGACCGAGTCTCCTGGAGATTCATGGATGAGGTCTTATCCAAGTTTGGATTTCAAATCAAATTCAGAAAAATCATTCATTCTTGTATCTCCACCTCTAGATTCTCAGTGGTTGTTAATGGGGAACCTGTGGGTTTTTTTGCCAGCAATAGAGGTATCCGGCAAGGCGACCCAATTTCCCCTCTTTTATTCATTATTATGGCTGACAGTTTAAGCAGATCTATTTCCAAAGCTATCAGCATTGGCATGATAAAAGGTTTTCCTCCAACTTCTGGAAATCAGATCTCCTCACACCAACAGTTTGCTGATGACACTCTGCTTCTCCTGATGGCCTCAATCATTGAGGCAAAAGCTATCAAAACTATCCTTAGATTTTATGAGGAAGCCTCGGGACAAAAAGTTAATTTTGACAAAAGCTCTATTTATTTCTTCAACACTCCTTTGGAAAGGCAAAGAAAGATTGCTAATATTCTAGGATGCACTATTAATTCTCTTCCAACTACTTACTTAGGTTTACCTCTAAGTACTGGCAAGATTTCTGTGGAGGTATGGAATGACCTTATTAAGAGATTCCAAAGAAAGTTGGCTGGCTGGAAAGGAGCTGTACTCTCAAGTGCAGGAAAGTGCCTATTAGTTAAAAGCACGCTCCAAAACTTGCCTATTTACATCATGTCAATGTTCAGCATACCTGCAGCAGTGATGAACAATATTGAAAAGATTCAAAAGCATTTTTTATGGCACGGTACTGAGGACAGATTCAGATATCATCTTGTGGCTTGGGAGCAGGTATGTAAACCTAAGAGACTTGGGGGGTTAGACATCAAAGATATCAAACATATGAGTGCTGCCCTTATTGCAAAATTAGGTTGGAGGCTTATAAAAGAGCACAAGCCTTGGACAGAGTTGGTTAAGATCAAATATCTTTCAAACCAAAACAAGATTTCCTTCATATATGATCAGTCTCTTCCGAGTGGTTCTATTTTCTGGAACAACCTTCTCAGCAGCAAACACATCCTTTTGCAGGGGTGTAGCTGGAAGCTTGGGGATGGGCAAAACATAAACTTCTGGATAGATAAGTGGACTGATTCCAACTGGATTTCTGCTTATGATCACATTAAAGACAGCTTAATCACAAAGTATGGGCACAAAATCCAGGGGTACATTGAGAGAGATGGAAACAAAAGAAAATGGAAACAGCTAAAAGTGGAGAATGATAATGTACAGGCTGATGTTTCTTCTTTACAGAGTCAACTTTCTCTAATTCATATAAGTAATCAAAATCTTAAGGATGAACTCATCTGGAAAGATTCTTTTGACGGGGAATACTCTGTCAAATCAGGATATAATTCTTTCTTTGTATCCATGGAAAGTGAAATTAAGTGGCACAAACTGTGGATGCCGGAGTTAACCCCTAGAGTGAACTTCTTTTGGTGGCTTATCATTAATGGAAAGATCCTTACTAATGACAACCTCATAAAGAAGGGATTCATCATGCCAAATAGATGTTGCATGTGTCAGAAAGAGGCAGAAGACATAAAGCATTTATTCCTCCATTGTGAGTTTGCTTCCAAAATTTGGCAGCTGATTTTTGCAAAGTTTAATCAGAGATGGATTTTTCCCCTTACCTGTCTTCAGGCCTGGGAGCAATGGGACTCTCCGTTTAAGCATTGTGTGGTGAAAATATTGTGGCAACTTGTTTTACCCCACACTATGTGGAGAGTTTGGAAGGCTCGTAATGATAACATTTTCAGAAACAATAGAAAGGCATGTAACAAAATCTACAAGGAAATCATCATTGTTGTGCAAGACAATATTGCTAGATTTAAACCTCCTAAAAATAGGCTCTACCCTGAGAAGGAAGAATACATCTTGACTGAATGGAATATTGACACTGGCAATAGGAATAACAATGGTATTGATAGAAACACAGTCCGATGGATTAAACCTCCCACTGATTGGCACAAGTTAAATTTTGATGGGGCCTCAAAAGGCAATCCGGGGGAATCTGGAGGAGGGGGAGTTATCAGAGATCAAAGAGGTTGTTTAGTTGCTACTTTTTCTGGGAGAATGGGTAGGCAGACCAATCATTACTCTGAAGCCCTGGTGGCTCTTTGGGGTATAAGACTTACCAGAGATTGTAATATTCTCGAATATTATAATTGAAGGGGATTCTCTGAATATCATCAATCTTTTAAACAAAAAGCAACACCCCAGCTGGTCTATCAGAGATTTCATTGAGGAAGCCATTGATATATGCAAGAGCTTTGAAAATGTTAAAATCACCCACACCTATCGGGAAGGAAATAGAGTCGCTGACAGCTTGGCTAACCTCGGTGTTACTAATACCTTTCAAACTTGGCTTGGGGGGGATGTTCTACCCACTCAAATCAATAAAGCCATAATCAATGATCTTCATGGCCGTGAAAATCAGCACTAACGGCTGTAATTTGGGCGCTAATGTGCGGATCCTCAAGTACAATATGATGACATCACATAATATATGGATGATTGATGCGATTTGTGCGAGATGGACTGTCATCATTTTTAAGCATAGAAGGAAAGCCGAGGAGCGGGCAATAATTACATGTATGCTATAATAATTAATTCTACTTTCACGGAAAGGAAAGATTCAAAAACCAACATCAGAGCTCTACCTGTCCCGCATAGTGAGAGCATTTTTACCGTTGAGAACAGGAAAAAGAGCA
Organism: Taxus wallichiana var. yunnanensis; assembly: GCA_018340775.1. Classification (NCBI taxonomy): domain Eukaryota; kingdom Viridiplantae; phylum Streptophyta; class Pinopsida; order Cupressales; family Taxaceae; genus Taxus; species Taxus wallichiana. The sequence goes on from CM031238.1 coordinate 455,295,055, forward strand.
GAGGAAACATGGGGGGTCCACCTTGCAAAACTGAACCGACCCACAATCCGGCATGGAAAGAGAACATGGTGCTGTGGAATTACCTTCAAATCGGGGGTCTGTCTAATTTAATTGAAAGGGTACAAGGATTTGACCAAGACATCTCTATCAGATTCACCCAGGGATGGAAGAATCGGATTGTCAAATACAATAACATGGAGATTGAGGTCACAGAAGAGCTCATCACCCAGGTCACGGGCCTCAGCCTGGAGGGCACCAAATTCTTCAGTAAAAAGGTGGACAGGGAGGTCGAGACCAAGAAGTTCCTGGACGATGGTGAGAATCTTGAATTCGTGACTGCTGGCATCAAGGTGGCGTCGATCCCTGAACCTTTTGCTGAGCTGGCCAAGATGGTGGTTAGGTATGTCACTCTTGAAGGTAGATTTGTGACAATACCTCAAAAGCATTTGATATTTCTAAATCACTTTCGTAGAAATATCACCATTAGCTTTCCTCACTATTTGATTAACTCATTGGAGAAATCAATAAGGGAAGTTCAGAGCCACTCTAGGGCTGTCCCTTTGCATCAGGGACTTATCCTCCTGATCCATCGCCATTGTTCTAGCTGCCCCCCCTTGAATCCTACCCCACCTTCCTCCTCCATTCCTCCTCCTGCTCGCACCGCTTCCACTCCCCCCTGCTGAAAAGGAAGCTTGAAACTGCTGCTTCCAGCAAGAAAAGCAAGAGCATAAAAGATAAAATCCCTCCTTCCCAATGGGTCCTAAGAAGCCATAAAGACCTGGAACTTGCTGAGAACCTCCTGCATATCAGTATTCCAATGGAGGAGCCCAAGGAGGAGGGCTTGATGGACAGAGTGGACAGGTTAGAGAAGGAGATACAAGAGCTAAAAGGGACTATAAAAAATATGGAAAGAGCTAAGGGTAAAGGTATTCTTCAAAGTGATGATGATGAGGGGGTTATTGCTGAGGTCTTCAAGAAGTTACAGTCCCTGGATGGCAGAATGGGCAATGCTAAAAGCCGCAATGACTGCATATTATCTACCCTTAAAAGCATATATAATTTCATTGAGCAGCATGTGCATAGTGTCTGCAGTTTAAGTGGGGTTAGTGAGGACATCTGGGGACCTAAAGAGAAAAGAGATATGGCAATTTCCCAGGCTGATGTGACTGACTCCTCTCAGGCCACTGCCATTGCCTTCTTCATGTCGCTGCAGGCCATCAAGACCAAGATTGACAGGGCAATAAAGTAACGGGTTGCTGTGTGGCTACTTTTTGGCTGCGATGTTGCTGTTATCTGGCGGTTCGTGCACTTTTTTTTTGGCGAGTTTTTTTATGATGCTTCTCTTTTTGTTGCTTTTTGTTCTCTTTGGCTTCTTTTGGGATCATCATTCGTTTGGATCCTTTCTTCACTTGTATTGTCTTACTTGGCTGTTGAGCCCTCTTTGGTTGGCCATTTTTCCCTTCTCTGGGATGTATCTCTCATTTTGACTATCTGGCTTTTGAGCCCTTTTGTATACAGGGTATAGTCCCTTCAAAACTATTTTCCCTTAATAAATTTTTCTTGGAAAGTGACACTCAACAAATTTTCACCCGCAGCTTCCAGTGGAAAAATCATGAACTAATGACTTTTCTCAAACCCTCGACTAATGACTAGGATGTCATGCCACAACTTTTTGACAGTCCTTCTAACCATTCTTATTCTATCATGCGATAAATCCCTATTTTAATCATTTTGCAGTGGCCTTGTATAGCTAGATCTGATAGGAAATCCTTTTTACCCTCGAAGCAACACCTTTTTCATCCTTTATGCCTGCAACATCCATCATTTCATCCTTTTCCCATTCTTTCCTCTACAAATCTTCTCGGATTCCATCTTCTCTAGTAATTCACATTTATGCAAGTACCCGAGAAATTCCAACTTAAAAATATCAACCTTAACAATCCTTGGACTCACAAATTTAATCTTTAAATCCATTCAATTGCACTTTACAGACAAAAATGAGAAGGGGCTTTATCAAAAAATGATGAAAAAATGTGTATTGGCATCTCCAGGAGTCTTGGAGAAAAATGGCGGAAAAATCAAATGTAATACATGTAAACCATTGATTGTTCCCCTTTACAACTTTAGATTAGAGCCGTCCATGTGTTTTCTTAGTGCAACTACAAAGGAGAAGTACAGAGGAAAGTTTCCAAACAAGCATGGGCCTTCCACATGCCTTGGGCCAAAGAAAATCACCTTTTGGCCTTTGAAAAGTCTCAATATAAAAGGAGCCAATGGAAGCCTCCACGTGTCTCAATGGCACACTTTTGATATGGTTACCAATAGTGGAGACCCCAAACAAGTGCGGTCTCATGATGTGTCTCAGTCCGGTAGAGTTTTGAAAAAGTTTAAAGACCAGTGGAAGGTGCCATGTGTCTAGGGTCTGAGACAGTTTTCCTTGGCTGTTGAAAATTCCAAGCAAGGGTACTGTGAATGGAAACTTCCATGTGTTCCCATGGATCTATTTCAACAATAAAATTTAGGGGTAGGTCCCCAAACAAAGCGGGACCTCCATGTGTCCCAGGCCTTAGAAAGTTGTTTGTAAAGTTTAAGTATAAAGAGGAGCCGATGGAAGCCTCCACGTGTCTCCCTGGTGTAACTTTGAGATGGTGACCAAAATCAGAGACCTCAAACAAGTGCGGGCTCACCACATGTCTCCTTGGTGCAACTACTAAGGTAGGACCTAGAAGCGGATCCTCAAATGAACATTGGCCCTCCACGTGTCCATGGTCTAACAAAGTTGCATTAGCCGTATGAAAAATGTCTAAGTTTAGGTAAGGCCAACGGAAACCTCCACATGGAAAATCTTTGAGTTGAAGCAGGCCTTAGAGTTTCAAAATGCCCCATCAAGTGCATCCAATCGAAAGGACCACATTTCCACGTATATTAGAACAAAAATGGACAGGGAAAATAAAACGTGACTATGGAAAAAATAAAATGAAGGGGAAAAACCTAAGTTTATGCACAAGTTACAAATTCTTTCACATGGACAGAGGAACGGAAAAAAAATTCTAGACTTAAAGTGATCCTCGACTAAAGGAAGGGACTAATCATGGAAACCAAATGAAGGACAGATATTTCATGCATCAATACAGGGAGATAGAAAACACAACAGAGACCAAAAACTGAAGAATTTCAAGGAAAATCGGGCGAGATCAAATTGATCACCAACATTAGCTCCAACTCGGGGATGGGCACTCCCTATGAGTGCCACAAGAACAAATAGCATACCAAGTGCCAAAAGTAAATCATTGGGAAATGGATTCAAAGAACAAGCTTGTAAATCAGAACAATAATAACCAACTCCCCCAAGGATGAATTGAGAAACCAACAAAATGGATGTAAAGGACCAAGACGAAATAAAATAGAAAAACATGAAAGAAGAAATAAACCAAATGACTATACACTGTACAAATGGTGTATACCTTGATTCTGAGAAATCAATCAAGGAAATGTTTCAAATTCCTACCATTAACAAGCAACTCAAGCAATTCCCCATCTAATTCTTTTAAGAAGAAGGTATGTTCACCAATTCGAATGTCAATTGAATAAGGGCCCATCCACAATGCATCAAAATTTCCATGTTTTCCCTTATCCTCATGCCTGTTATCCCACAATAGCACAAGATCTCCCACACTAAAATCTCTTAGAGTCACCTTCTTATCAAACAACTTCTTCAATTTCTCTCTGAATTTTACATGCCTCTGATGGGATGCCCTTCTTTCCTCATCTAACTCAACAATCTAATTTATGCGGACTAACCTCTTGATCTTCCAGTTGTTGAAGAAATTGAAATGAAGACAATTTCATATGTAGGGTCAGAAGACCTTGAGTTCCATACACCAACTCAAATGGAATTTTTCTAGTAGCTCGTTTAATAGTGATTCAATCATCCCAAACAGCAAACTTTAACTACTCACCCCACTTCCTTTTGTTCAACTCCAAAGTTCTTCTAATTATCTTCAACAAAAAAATTTCGCTAGACACTGCTTGTCCATTTCCTTGGGGATTATAATTAGAAGCATATGTCAAATTGATCCCATATTCATGGCACATAGCCACCAAAGGATTGACTTGAAAGCCCATGGCATTATCAACAACTATTTTGGTAGGTACCCCAAATCTGCAAATGATATAATTCAGGATAAAATCCATGACAATTTGGTGAGTTGCCTTCTTGGTGGGGATTTCCTCCACCCACTTGGTGAAGTAATCTGTGGCCACTAGTATCCACTTATGTCCTATACTTGAAGGATCATAAATTTCCCCAATGAAATCCATTCCCCATTGCCTAAATGAGGCTATAACTGATACATGTTGCAAAGGAAGGGATCCTGAAGCTTTTAGTCTTCCAAAAAGCATTGAAACTTTCACATCTTCTTACCAACAAAGTTGTATCCTTGAAAAGAGTTGGCCACCAATAACCAGCCCTTAAGATCTTATGAGTTGTGACTCTTCCAAAGAAAATCCCCCACAAACTCCTCCATGGAGATCAGCAATTATTTTAGGGGCTTCATCTTTAGTAATGCATCTTAAGAGAACTCCCTCAAGGTTCTTCCAAGCTAACCCAAAATTAGTAATGACATATTTTTGGGAAGCTAACTTAAGTGCTCTTTTCTGATTCTTGCTCAAATGTTCAGTGGCACTCATAGATGTTTGAGATGAAAAATATGTCCCCGTACCATTCGAAATTTATCATTTTTTCAAGGACATTCAGCTTTTCTTCTTCAACTTCATTTACCTCAATTGTTTTCATATTTCTCTCTACCATAAGTTTTGTTAGGCCCAAACCTCTCGACTAATTTTTTTGTTTTGATATCCATACCATGCTCTTGAAATTTGTTTACCATTGGAATATTTTCCTTGAAACCTCCATTTCTGATAGGATATCTTTCACCATGGTGTGGGGAACATAAGCAATGAATTTGGAACTTAGAATATATGGCTTGAAGACCTTTGTTGCTTTTACCAAAGAAAATTCCTACTTCTCCATGATATTATACTTTAGCTTAGCTCCTTGTAATTCCTTACTGAAAAAGGCAATTGGTCTTTCAGCTCCCTCATCATCCTTCTACAACAACATAGATGCAATATTAATTTTTGAAGAAAAATAAAACATTTGGAAAGCCTTCTTATAATCTAGAGCTACTAAAATAGGGGCATTCTTTAATGATTCTTTGATCCCAACAAAATCTTGAATAGCTTCTTATTCCCATTTGATACTTTGGTCTTTCTTTAGCATGCTAGTGATTGGGATAGTTAGTTCAACAAAGTTGGAGATAAATCTCCTAATAAAATTAATCTACCCAAAAAAGGACTAAATTCCCTTCTTGGTTCTTGGAATAGGGACTTTGTTGATGGCTTCTACCCTTTCAGATCAATCATGACCCCTTCCTTTGACACAATGTGTCCAAGCAATTTTCTTTCTAATCTCCAAAATCACACTTCTTTAGATTTAGTGAAATACCATACTCTTTGCATCTTAACAACATTTTTTCTAAGTGTTGCAGGTGGTCACTCATTTTTCTAGAGAAAACAGTCACATCATCTTGATATACAGCAATGAAATCATTAATATAGCCAGAGAAAGCTACATCCATTGCTCTTTAGAAAGTGGCTCCATTCATTAGACTAAAATCCATTCACATATACATATGTTCCCAAGGAGTGGTAAAGGAAGTCTTGATTTGCTCTAATTCCTTCACAACTACTGGTTATATCCAAAAACCATCCAAGTTGGATAAAAATTCTAAACCAAGAAACTAATTGTAACATTTGCACTTCTTTAGATTTAGTGAAATACCATACTCTTTGCATCTTAACAACATTTTGTCTAGTGTTGCAGGTGGTCACTCCTTTTTCTAGAGAAAACAGTCACATCATCTTGATATACATCAATGAAATCATTAATATAGCCAGAGAAAGCTACATCCATTTCTCTTTGGAAAGTTGCTCCAGCTTTCATTAGAATAAAATCCATTCTGACATATACATATCTTCCCCAAGGAGTGGTAAAGGTAATCTTGATTTGCTCTGATTCCTTCACAACTACCTGGTTATATCCAGAAAAACCATCCAAGTTGGATAACAATTACGAACCAAGAACAATTGTAACATATTGCCCATATTTGGCGGAGAGGGTATTTATCCTTCATTGATGCTTTATTCAAGTTTCTAAAGTCCACACACAACATTATATCTCCTTTCTTCTTTCTAACAAGTACCAAGTTTTCAACCCATGATGAGTACCTTGTGGGTGTATGATTCCTTCATCCCTCAATTTTTTCAATTCTTCTTACATCTTCGGGAAAGGAGTGGATTGATCACCTCTACTCTTACCTAAATGTCTTGCGAAGCTTCTAAGGGAATCTAGTGCTAGAAAAGATCCTCTTTGTATGATTTCGATTCGTACTAAGACCATGCTAAGCATTCCTAGTATTTCTTCAACAATTGGACATATGACTAATTTTCTTCCTTGCTCAGATTGCTACCTAGCCAAATCTTACATTGTTTATCCTTCATGCCCAGTTCATGCTCTTTAATATCTCTCAAGGTTGACATGTGTCTCATTGATAATGCAATTAGCATTATCAAAGTTTCATTCAAGTGCTACCAAACCTCTGGGAATAGTATTAGTCTTCAATTGAATGATGTATTTACCAAATAAAGTCTACTTTCCATCAACTGCACAAACCATTGGCCCCAATCTATACGTTGATCAGAAAATTCTCCTTGTTTATGCAAAAACCTTCGCACTGGCATCATCTTCGAGCACTTGCAAGTGTTTAACATTTTTAGGAATAAATGGCCTAGTCAATACCTCAATATTATAATCACGATAAGGGGATACATTACAATTTTCAAATCTAGACCCCAATATGGCCAATTTATCTTCTAAAGTATTGCACTTCCTATCATGATGTATTATGTTGGAGTTAGACATTTCAATGAAATCCCATACCGCATGCTTATACTACTTCATTCTCTAACTTTTTATTGCATACATTTTTCTAACTCTTTGACAATTAGCTCGAGTCTCTTTTAACAAAGATGTCTTTAATACCATATTTCCAAGCAATTCTTAAACCCAATAATAGTGCTTCATATTCAGCAATATTGTTAGTGCACTCAAAGTTGAGTTTAAAAGAGAAAAAAAACTCTTCCTGGCCTAGAGATATCAAAACAATACCAGCACCATTTCTAAATTTAGAGAAATCCCCATCAAACAACAAAGTCCAAGGAGAACCTACTTGATTAAGAGACTTGCATTGATCAGTTTTGTACTCTTTACCATCATCGAATCAAACAAAGTTATATGCATCAGTGTCAGTGTATAACACTTCATAGGAAGCATTATTGGGATCCTCAATGAGATGTAGCATCTTCTTTTCACCATATAAATTTACAAGGCTTCCCTCAATAGGTATAGTGGAAAAATACATATCCATTTGCACACTACCACCCACACTAGCAGCCCATTTTCTTAATAACAACATTCCCCATTTGGCAGAGAAATCAACAATAACAACATCTAGTTTTAAGTTCTTACCTGGGTAGGCTACAAGTTGCACTATCAAACCCTTGACACATCCAACCACTGGAACCTCTCTGGAATCCATGGCAATACACTTCCCATAAGTTGTTATCACTTTGATATCTAATTCATTCATGACCTCAAGAGGCATAACATTACATGATGCTCCAAAATCAAACATACAATTGTGTAACATCTTGTCCCTAATAATCAGAGTAGTGAAAAATGGATCTACATTCAATTGGGATTCAACCAAGGATGTTCCCAAATATAATTCAGGTGGCTCATCTAGTTCTTCCAAAACTTGGGTTTTTTTCAACTCTAAAATGGTAGGAGTCTCAACATTGTTTAAATTTATACCTTGGGTAATATTTTCTTCTTTCAATCCCAAATACTCAAAGGCCCTTTTCTTGTGCTCAAGAATCCTAAGCAGCTCAACAATTGGAACAGAAATCTTGATTTAACTCAAGACTTGGGCAATATCATAAGGAACATATTTGGGCAAGGCAAAGCATTTAGAGGAAGACTGATAAACTCATCTGAAAAAAGGATTTTTCACGGTCTGAGCATGGGCAGGGATACTAGTTATGTTTGGGGAACCAAGGCCTTTTCCAAATTTATCTTTCTTAGGATTTTCTTTTGAGATATTGGTGAGAACTAGATTTTTGGTTTGGCACAGGGCCCTGCCCCCTTTGAAAACTTTACTCCTAGTATTATATTCCTTTTCATGGCCAACTATAGCATTCATTAACAACTTCCTATCCTCCTTAGAATGGATTTCTCCATCATAATTTTTAATCATTAATGCCCTTAATTATTCAAAATCATTATTTGAAATAAAAATCTTGTACCATATCTATTTCAAAATTATGAGAGGGAGGAAGGGGTAATACCTATGGATGCAATCCCGTAAATCTACAGATAGTTCTAGAACCGATTAATTCGATTGAATTTTCTCCTTGTTGTGAGCTTATAGAGCACCCCACCATGCACACATCATCATCAATGTGTCATCATTAGCTTCCTCAAATTCTTTTTCCTCATCACATGGGGCATGTGGCAATAAAATATGTCACTCAACTCAATTTTATTGGCTTCTTCCACAATAGCAACTCTAGTAGTCAAAGGATCAGCACAATTCTATTCTCATGAGATTGGGGATGTCTATTCCCCCCGATCCCACAAGCCCTTTACCTCTGTCATCTGATTTTTGATCACCTCTGGGATGATTTTCAAATCTTTCTTGACCTTGTGCTTTATGCTGACTTTGGGAACTTTTTCCAATCCTTCTTTGTTGTGGCCAGTTTATAGGATATTTCCTTAACAGCTTTGGCTAAATTTTTCACAACCTCCTCTAGATCTATAGACTTATTTAACTGAGGCTTCTTTGGATTGATCAGCTTGATACCTTCCCTATTAGGAGGCTTACCAACTACTTTGATATTGTTTTCAATCTACAAAGCCATGGTGAATGTCTTCCTTAATGTTGTTGGGTTCTTATCCCTCAAATAATAGGTAGCCTTCTATCAAAAGCATTAGAGTATTTTATCAAACAAGAAACATCACTTGGCCTTAAGATCATAGGTAGCCTATTTAGGATCTTATTGAACCTTGTATTAAAGTCATGAATAGACTCATTAGGATTCTTTTTTATATTTTCAAATTCTGATAAAAGAAACCTAGGGTTTGTTTTATCTCCATACTGCAATCTAAAATCATTCTTCATTTCTATCTCCAGTGAATCAATGGATTTGTCTAGAAAATATTTATACCAGTCCCATGCATCCTCCTCTAGAGTATGAATAAAAAAATTTATGTACACATCCTCAAATTCAATCTCAAAGTCTTCCATCATATTGATAAAAATATTTAAGTGCTGATCCCCAGTAATGGCATTATTTCCTTGAAATTTAGGCAATCTATTTCTAACATCTTGGGGCACAACATTTGGATATCCAACCATACCTCTAAAATCTATAGGACCAAAAGTGTTCACAAAAAATAGAGGGCAGGGTGGGGGTTGGGCCATATTGTTAAGGAGAGGTGATATTATAGGAGAAATAGAATGATGAGGAGTGAGGGGTCTATGGAGCATAGGAATGTAATTCTCAGAATGAATTTTCTTTAAAAACTATGTTTCTTGGAAGATCCTATTAGCTTTGGAGAACATAGGGATAGAATGAGATGTAATTTTTCAAATACAAAAGAAGGACCCTCTCCAGTTGGAGAATTCATATTTACAAAGATACTACCTAATTCAGAAGCACTTGAGGAAGTATGGAAATATTCAATGATAGTTTTATTAGTTTCCATAATTGATAACTCTTTTCTTGATTTTTGATCCCCAATAAATTTCTAGATTCTTCTTCCTTCAGAATTTGTCTTTCCCAGCTCTAGAAAAAACATTCTAGTAGGGTATTTAACAAAGAAATATCTTCTTCCTTCCATCTTTGCAGATATTAGTGATAAATTTCAATTGTGAGGTTAAGACAATCGGCATTTATTAAAAATTAATTCAACATGGAGTCGTCACTAAGGATTTTCACCTTAGTTGTGTAAATGCACTAAAATTGATCTGTCAAATGTCTGTCAACACTAAATTCATGCAAATCTTCATAGATCTAACCTTCCTTTACCCATATTTAACATTGATGATGTAAAATTAGTGCAAAAACCAACAAAAACTAGAAATATTACACGCATAACTTGTAAATTTTCTCAATTCTTACAAATCTAGACACAAGATGACATTTCAACAACGTATTTGCACTTTAAAAAATTTAAGAAGAATTTACTAGGGTCTATATGTGTTGTTAATGGTGTTTAACTTTACACACAACTTCATGTCCCCGGAAGCGGCGCCATTCTGGTGTTGGTATCCAAATTGATTCTCCCTTGGAAATAGAACGGCATCAAAGATTTAGCAAGACACTAAGAGAAAGACAGATCATATTATGAGTCATTTTGTAGCCAAGGAGGGGATTTTTCTGACTCTTTGTCACTCGAGGCATTGGGGAAATGGATAACACCTTCATTCGGATTTGAACTATCCTCACTTCTTTAGGCCATGCCTTTCAACTAGGGTGAGAGGACCCGTTTTTAACCTCTTTCGGTGAAGGAGAATGAATATATCCTTCTTTACAAAAATTTGAAAGGGGACCCTGAGAAAATATGATCAATGCACCACAATTTAACTCTCATGAGTTGTCACTTCTAAAGAATGGTGATATTTCCTAAATAGGGTTGAAGGTTACTAGAGACATTATGGGATCTTGATTACTTCTAGCATATTTTGGGAGTAGATTATATTCTTTTGTGGAAACACAGGAAAAAGGGGTAGTTCAGGTGGGATTCATTATTTTTTGAATAATTTTGGTGGGAGATTAAGCGATAAAATTTATTATGCCAAATATTTGAGAACCTTCACAACAATTGGACTACTAAATGACAGAAAGCTTCAAAATGGCTAAAATATTCCTTCAACCGAAGGTGTGCATCAATGGAGGCCCAAATTTGTACGGTTTCACACAATCTTTGAGAATTCAACACGAAGGCTTGAGCCAAAGACTCAATTAAACACTAAAGACCCCACAGTTCCTCACACCTAAGATAAAATCAAAGGCTTACAGAAAATCTTTATCAAAAAAATAACAGTAAAGTGATTTTAAATTGTTTATCTCATTACAGGATAAAGACTCTTCTTGAAATGCCAATAAACTATATTATCACAGGGACAAGATCCCGTGTGATTCGAAGGACTTTAACACAAGACTGCAGGTAGGAATAAGAAAAACTACTTGTAGACATTCTCGAAATAAAGCGGAGACAAAAAATTGGTCCAAGATTGACATAGATTAATTCAAAATTGATTAGATTCATCAAAGCCAAGAGAAAGTTTCTTTAAAAAATCTCGAGCTTTTTAGTGGTTGTACACTCGTAACCAACTTAACGTGATTGAAATATAAAACATGGGAAATTAACAATTTTCTCGTATTGGTCTCTCAGGAAGATGGGCTCTCTCAAATTTTCTCTTAAAATTTAACCCCCGACCCTTTGCAAGAGTATTCTCATTGCATTTATACATTTCACTCACTCACTCATCCCAAATTTTTTCCCTAAAAAGAAGAATATTTGAGGAACCTTTGCTTGTTACCAATTTGTCTCGGAAAGTGACGTTTAACAAATTTACACCCGCTGACTTCCAGGTGGAAAAATCATGAACTGATCACATTTCTCAGACCCTCAACTAATGACTAGGATGTCATGCCACAACTTTTTGATAGTCCTTCTAATCATTCTTATTCTATCATGTGAGAAATCCCCATTTTAATCATTTTCCAGTGGCCTGTATAGCTGGATTTGATAGGAAATCCTTTTCACCCTCGAGGCAACACCTTTTTCATCCTTTGCACCTACAACCTCCATCATTTCATCCTTTTCCCATTCTTTCCTTTGCAACTCTTCTCCGCATCCATCTTCTCTGGTAATTCACATTTTTGCAAGTTCCTAAGCAATTCCAACTTCAAAATATCAACCTTAACAATCCTTGGACTCACAAATTTAATCTTTAAATCCATTCAATTGCACTTTGCAAACAAAAAAAAACAAAGGGATTTATCAAAAATGATGAAAAATAATGCGTATTGGCATCTCCAGGAGTCTTGGAGAAAAATGGTGGAAAAATCAAATGCAATGCATAGAAACCATTGATTCTTCCCCTTATCAACTTTAGATTAGAGCCTCCCACCTGTTTCCTTAGTGCAAGTTTCAAACAAGTGCGGGCCTTCCACATGCCCTAGGCCCAAGAAAATCACCTTTTGGCCTTTGAAAAGTCTCGGTATAAAAGGAGCCAATGGAATCCTCCACGTGTCTCAATGGCACACTTTTGATATGGTGCCCAAAAGTGGAGACCCCAAAACAAGCACGGGCTCACAATGTGTCTCATTCTAGAAAAATTTTTGAAAATGTTTAAGGACCAACGGAAGATTCCATGTGTCTAGGTTCTGAGACAATTTTCCTTGGCCGTTGAAAATTCCAAGCAAGGGCAGAGTGAGCAGAAACTTCCACGTGTCCCCATGGCGCTCTTTCAACAATAAAATTCAGGGGAAGGTCCCCAAATAGGTGCAGTCCTCCATGTGTCCTAGGCCTTAAAAAGTTGCTTGTAAAGTTTAAGTATAAGAGGAGCCAACGAAGCCTCCACATGTCTCCCTAGCATAACTTTAAGATGGTGCCCAAAAGTAGAGACCCCAAACAAGCACGGGCTCACCACATGTCTCCTTGGCACAACTTCTAAGGTAGGACCCAGAGGTAGATCCTCAAATGAGCACCGGCCCTCCACGTGTCCATGGTCTGACAAAGATGCATCGGCCGCATGAAAAATTTCTAAGTCTGGGCAAGGCCAACGGAAACCTCCACGTGTCTCCCTGGTGCAACTCCAAAGGTCAAACCAAGAGGTGAATTTTCATATGAGCATCGACCCTTCACATTGACAAGATTTGAGTTGAGGTGGACCTTAGAGTTTCAAAATTCCCCACCGAGCCGCATCCAATCAGAAAGGACCACGTTTCCACAGATATTGGGACAAAAATTGACAAGGAAAACAAAACGTGACTATGGAAAAAATAGAAGGAAGGGGAAAACCACCTGAGTTTATGCCCAAATTAAAAAAATTCACATGGATAGAGGAATGGAAAACAAATTTTGGACTTAAAGTGATCCTCGACCAAAGGAAGGGATTGATCATGGCAACCAAATGAAGGATATAGCTTTCACGCATCAATACGGGGAGATAGAAAACACGACAAAGCATATAAACTGAAGAATTTCAAGGAAAAACAGGGTGAGATCAAATTGAGCACCAACACAATGCACCATAGAACACTACAAATCTAATGTGTTGAGTTCATAGATAGCTTCTCCGGTTGTTTCACCATTCCATCAATTTGAGCCTCAAGAAAATTTGTAACACTGATATCCATGCTTTGACTTTCCTCATCATGCAAGGAATCCTCCAAGGCCTCGTGCAGGTCTGTGAAAGTCTTGTTTGAAAGCGTTATCATAAATGGTGTTATCAATCCTCTAAAAACCACTAAACATGCTAAGAGGGTGAATATCATAGGATATTTTTATAAGAGATTTTAAAATGTGTGTCGTATTCCCGCACACTCTCTACCATTCCTTGTTAGATATCCTTAAGTGTGTTGATGCTCTTCTGTTCAAATTCAAGGATATGAAATTCAGCCAAGAAATCATTCCACATCATGGTGTAATCTCCCATTTTGTGATGGGGTCATACTTACAGTACCAACTATGTGAATGACATTGCAACTTTGTTGCAAACCGACTTACATTCTACTGGGGTAGTGATCCCCTTTGCATGCCATAGCAGTTCACACTTGTGTACATGCTCAAGTATCCTCAACACCTTTGTAGTCCGTAGGTGCAAATACTCTCAAAAATACTTGCTTTGAGATGGTTGAGGTCCTTGTCTGCATTGGATCTAGAAATTTAATTTCCTCTAGTGTTATCTCCACCACTAGATCCACTATATCCACCCGTGTCTTTTCCCTCCTGACCCACCAAATCCTCTAGATCTGCCAGTCCACCAGTCCTCTAGCTAATATACCAATAGATCCACCTCATGTAGCCGGTAATGAGCCTGAAGTGGTCACGCCTAGTGTCCCCAACATCCCACTATATTACATGCCAACATTTTTTGATATTGCACCGTTATCAAATGTGTTTCCCACACCACTTCTAGATGTGGTACCTAAACTTTGTGTACTTGCACTTTTCCCAAATGTCATTCTAGACAATATTCCTCTAAATACAGGAAATGATTGTACACCATAGATGTACCAAATGAGAAATTATAGCTCTTAGGTACATATCGGTCACTCTTACTAATACTAACTAGGCTAGCAATACTTATCTCTTTATTCAGAAGACTAAGCACCATGGGTTGGTCACCAGGAAGATTTAGATGTGTGTTAATGGCTCTCTTTTATCCAAGTGACGAAATCTCATTAGAAGATGGAGGGGTATCTCTCCCACACTTTCCAATATGGGGTAACACAAACTGCTCAGTCTTCATGTCCTCTATATGAACCTCAATTCCTTCCCATAATGTCTACCTCCATAGATCCATCACTCCTATAACCTCATGTTTTCTATCCAACTCCCTTTCACGAGCCTCACTATACTTGAGTCATCTCTCCTCTCTCTCCTTTTTAGCTGCAAGGTCTTCCATCTTCCTCCACCCTAGCTTCCTCACCTAGTGCTCAAATAAGCTTAGCCGACCATAGGAAATACTTCCAAACTTAGTGTAATAAGCAGGATCTTTATGGCTAAAGGGATAACATGCAAAAATGATCCTCTAGGTTCCTTTAAGAACTCAAACTCAACAACCTCAGGATAAGAATACATAGAAATAGCATATTCTAGGGTATAACTGGTCAACACTCTCTTCCACCAATGATCAACAAAGATATGTTCAAGTCGGATCAGCATCCCGCAACCTCTAATATTCCTCTTGGGTCCAAACACGAGATCTAAAGTACTAGCTTCATCTCGATGTATATGTCGAATGACATTCATACAACTCTACTAGAAAGCAACAAAATAAGGTCTCATGTAGCTCATGATATAGTTGTTCTTATACCCACATGCGTGTATCAAACTCATGTCCAATACTAAATATTTGACAAAACTCATCCTCTCAGTGCTCTTAAACCATGCTTCGACATTGTCCAAGGTTAAGTGCTTTGTCATCATGCATCATTCTCAAAATAAATTTGAAAAGAGGTCCCAGAAATGGAACCAAGATGTAGTCAATTTTACCCATCTACTAACTTCTAAACCCATGCATGATGGCCTATCACCCAACAGGTGTTGGGTGCTCACCGAGACACATGCAAGTGCTAAGCCCTCCTTTATATGAGCATTGTGAGAAGATCTTGCCATTGTTATAGGATTAGTTGTAGATAAGTGAATATTCATGTAAAATAACAACATGAGCTATCATATCCTTGTACCCAAGCATTTAATAACAAGAGAAACACCATGCCATGAAATACAAAGAATAGATCTGCTATAAAATGTAAGGAAATAACACTAGGGTTTTCACCCCCGAACTAGATATTCGAACATATCCATATATTTATATTGGTCATGGTCTCATTAACCACATTACATTCAAAAATTTTGTATTAGACCAAATGTATCAAGACAGGATCTAACCCATATATCAGAGGTCCTAGCTATGCTTTCTTTATTACAAAAATTTTACAGACCCATCCCTTAGACATGATAACATTCCTACAGTCCTCTAATGAGAACCCCAACTCCTAGGGCCTCCTAATATTTTCTGCAGAGATTCACTTTCCTCATACTATATGTCTTCCATCTATGTCTTCCTTGGTGTGTCTTCTTTTCTTCCAAGCATCTCTCTTTATAGCACCAACACCCACCACCATGCCTTTTCTTAGGAGTAGATTAGATGTCAAGTGTCCATGTGGTCCTTCAATGGTGCATGCTTATTCTATTCTGAGCTCTCCACTTTCTATAATGATGTCTTCTAAGAATATTCCATGTATGGAATATTCTTTCCTTGAATACCAAGTCTTCCAGGATGGCACCTTATTCACTTGGCATGCCTAGTCAGGTTACATTTCTCCTCAAGTGCCTCCAATGCTGAATATGGATAATTTCTTAGACCACTGTGTATTTCCTTATGCGTACTCCCTAGTTTCTCCCAAACCCTTCTTAAACTCTTATCTTGCATGCTTCTCCCCATACACCCTTCTTCCTATTGGTCCCACATGCTCACACACCATTTGGAACTTAGCCAATATTTCAAGGCCCAACAGGGGGATAGTTATTAGTAGAAGTAGGTATAGAAATGTGAATGGTGGAAATGGGTGGAAGAGTAGAAGCAAGTAGTCGAGTAGAAACAAAGTGGTGGGAAAATTGATAAAAGCATTAAGCTCAAGATGTTCGTAGCTTCCTCGCGAGCGACATATAAAATCAAGTTTATATCTTAGGTATTCTCAGCGATATGATCATTAAGGGTTTTAAGATGGGATTTAGTAAATTATTCAGAAGATTGAGCCATAGTAATAAGAGGAGAAGAGCTTGAAGTGGAAGGTAGTTTTAAAGGTTGGGTTCACCAAAATGATTATGCTAAAATGTAAAATAATATCCTATACTAATGTAAGTTTTAAAAAAAATGAATACTAAAATACTAAAATAATACCCAATCAACTAAGCAATGAAAATATGAAACCCTAATGTGTAAAGAGGGTTATAAAAGCCTTAGCTAATTCGTAGGGGTTGCTGGAATGTGTTGCAGTGGAGACTAGATGAATAGAGATGGAGGAATGTCACCCAAAATCCTAGAAAAATGTAGATCTAGTGACTTGAATGGATTAGGGTATTGGAGAGGGATAGGGGCACTGTGGCAGCCCGTGGGCACCTTGTTCTACATAGATGCTCAAAAACCTCCTCTGAGGTGTCATAAGAGGTTCACACTTGTTCTCCTTTTGTCACATATATGTCACTATGAGATCACCAAGGTCACTATAAATCTAGAATGAATGAATCACTTGTAAAACCTCGAACAAAGCATCAAAACACTAAAAAATAAAGATATAAATTAAGGGGGCATACTTTCTTCACTACCAAAATGATGGACTTATAATTAAGTGATGTACTATATCTCAAACCCAAGGTAGTCTAGCATGTGTGTGTGTGGAATTATGCCCTAGGTTGCTCTTGTGCATGTCGTACTTGAAGTAGTGAGCAAGTAGATAAATGTAGAATGTAAATAATGTATGCATGGAAACAATAGACTCCCCTCCTATGAAGTGTGATTTAGATGAACCAACATTTATCCCTTTTGATAGAGATAGATGGATGAAAATGGAGCTATATATGCCTTTGATGGATGTAACCTTAGGTTGAGATAGTAGATACTTAGTGCTTGGTCCCTTATTATGACCCCATAACTTTATATTTATATGATTCCCTTCCTTGAATTTTGTAATTAACCCCAAAAAGGATAACTACCAAAAATATAAGATGCTCAATTGGCTAGAAAGGACCTAGAAAGTGTGACCAAAGTACAAAGAGGACAAGGGAACCCAGAGGGGATGGGGGTGCCTAGTGTCGGTGTCCCGTCCTAGGTGCTAGTGTCTAGGATGAAAAATATTGAATACTAAAAAGGAAGAATAAGCGAGCAAAGATGTAAGACCAAGAAAAGTGACAGAAAGGAAATAAAGGTGGCCAAAGACATGTGTTAATTAGTATTGTTCTTAGAAATCATATGAATAGTAATATATAATCGGGACTAGATAATTACCCAAAGTGCATGGTTTTGTGTCTATAGAAGGTAATGTTGATCATCCCATTTGTTTTGTGAGAAGTAAGTTGACATCGATCAAGTATAATTATATAACTACAAAGCACGATGTTTTTCAATGATATATGCACTTCATACATTCATAAAGTACTTGTTGGCCACACCATTTATTTTCTATATTGATCATATGGCATTGAATTACTTGGTAATATGTTAGTTTTACAAGTGCACATATTTTTTTATTCTTCTCTTTTAAGAGTTTGATTTCTCGATTATAATGAAGCATGGAAAAATTAATTCAAGACTAAACAACTTGTCAAGGATTAACTCTAGTGAAGACATGTAGAGCATAGAAGACACTATATCGATGCTCATTTGTTAAGACCAAACCACATGTCAACCGATTTGGAGGAAATTGGAATATTCTTGTGCACTAGAGTTGCACCTAAAGGCATGAAGACCCTAGAGAAGAAATAGTTTTCCATTTACGTGGCACCATGTCATCTCATTAGATGAGACCTATACAAGATGGGTAGAGATGAAGTATTACACAGGTGTGTGTTGGAGCACAAGCACAAATCTATAATCTGAAGAAGTGGAGGAATAGTTGGACATCATTATGTAGGAAAAGTAATTGCGCACAAGATATTATTAGTAGGCTTATGGTGGGAAATGATCTATAAGGATACTAAGGTATTTGTTAAGGCTTATTACCATTGTCAGAGGATATATAAGCTAAGAAATCAAGAAGAGATGGCTTTGTGCCCTATAGTAAGTGTAGATCCATTTGATAAGTGAGTAATTAACTTTATAGGCCCTATAGCACTAGTTGTGTGGAGGACAGTGTGCATTACATAATTACATACACATATTACTTGATAAGATGAGTAGAGGATGCACCTACATTGTCTTTGCAAAGCAACAACAATCAGATTTCTATGGGAAAATATCATAAGTAGGTATGGTTTTCCATTTATCCTTACAAGTGATAGGGGAACTCATTTTTTGAATGAGACTATTAGAATGAGACTATTAGAATCCTACTAGAAGAGTTTTTTGTAGCACACCATAAGACTACACCCTATTATCCATAAGCCAATGGAACTTCGAGTCCTTGAATAAGATTATGGAACAAACATTGAGAAATATATGTGGTGTTGGTAGGAAGGATTGGGATGATAAGTATTTGTTGTGTTATGGGCATATAGAACTACATACAAGAGGTTGAATAAGGCCACACATTTTTAGTTGGTTTTTGGCACGAAGGAAGTTTTATCTGTGGATTTTATGATTCCCTCCCTATATATTTCACATGTAGGAGGACCGGATGATGAGAAAGTAATAAAGGAAGGCATTGATAAATGATGCAATTATATGAGAGATGCATTATTGCGTGATGGAGTCAAAAGACAAGGAAAGCTAGACAGAAGGCCTATCATGATAGAAAAATTAAGAATAAGTCTTTTGCATTGGGAAGATTGTGATTTTTATGACTCCAATTTTGCACACCATCTTGGGAAACTTAAAGTACATTGGTTTGGACCATTTATAGTAACCAAGATACCAAAATCAAATGCATGTTAGTTATAGGAACTAGATGGCACCATGTTAATCGGTTACTTCAATGGGAGTAGGATGAATCCCTACTATAAATAATATTCTTATGTGTTTGTAATAAGGTAATATTTCCATTTAGATTAAATCTCCCTTTCTAGTTTGTGTTTCTTTGTTTTGTTTTAATAATCGTGTTCACGCGCAAGAGTTGATTACCCTATGTTGGACTAATGCATAGAGAACCAAACATACTTTTAGTGTGGGTTGGAGCAAATATAGGTGCATAACACATATGAAA
This sequence comes from Taxus wallichiana var. yunnanensis, assembly GCA_018340775.1. Classification (NCBI taxonomy): domain Eukaryota; kingdom Viridiplantae; phylum Streptophyta; class Pinopsida; order Cupressales; family Taxaceae; genus Taxus; species Taxus wallichiana. Next base: position 455,314,837 of record CM031238.1, read on the forward strand.
ACATATTTGGTTGGAGAATGGTTCATTAGAGCCTGATGGCATGAGAGATAAGTGTGTAGAAGAAGGTTAAGGTGCCTATTGAAAAAATTCATAGGTACGTGAGGGGAAAAATATATTTGATGGTGCTAGAAAGAAAGTGTTACATGTGCTTAAGGATGTCGGTACTTGAAGGTATAGAACTTACAAAGATTGAAAACCACATGAAGATATAACCACATAGTGTAACGTGAGTGAGGCAATGAGAAGGTAGACTACTTGGAAATTGGCGTAGAGGAGGAATGTGTATTGCACAGGAGATTCATGTAAGAGGTTGTGTAGCTTGGGAAATAGTAGTGCACTTGAAGGTTAATTGACCACCACACCTAGCAAAAAAACATGATAAAAATTTGTAGTAGGTAAGAGCAATTAATTTGGATGGAAATTGGGGAAACTATAAATAGTGTGCAAGCAAAGTCATTCTTACCTTACGATTTGAATAACTTGTGTGAGAAAGAGATTGTACAATAAATAACTAAGTGTGAAGGAAAACTAGAGAGCCGAGGTGAACTAGAGTTACATGATTAAACACAAAACCTTGACTTTGGAGATATCCTTATAAGAAGTGGTAGCTGGGAAAAGGTTTTGAAGGAATGATCAAGAGCTAGGGTTCACGAGTGAAAGTAAAGGGATAGGGTTCATAGAACTAGGGAACAAATTTCATAAGGTTGGATTAAGGCATGTATTTGTAGTAAGAAGGTGTAAGAGTTGAATAAGAACTTGGATTGAGTAAGGATATTAAGAATTTAGCACCGTGGTAGGCACATATTTAAAAAAGGTATTTTCATTAGCTAAGGCACAAATTCTATGGATTTCAAAGTTTGAACAGTTGAAATAAAAATAATGGCACCCAAGAAGTCACCAAAAATATGAACAATAAGAATATAGATGAAGCAACTAAATACTAGCTCTCTTAGATGTAATACCCTCTAGAGGTCATAGTGGGGCAGCCGTGGGCTTTGCAGAGATAACCAAGTGCAAGATAAATTATTATAACCATAGGACTCAAGCACATGAAATTGACATCCATAATGATATGTTGAAGGAAATGGATCAAAGGATGGCGAAGGGAAATTTGTTCTTGATGATAAGGTCCAAAAATATCTAAAGAGCGGAGGAGTCTTGTAGATGTGTGATTTACTTGTATTTTGGAAATTTGAAATGCTTATACTAGTGGATCATGTCAAGGGTACACAAATACTAATTCTATTTTATAGGTAAGAGAATGCACTTGACTGTGTAGTTGATTGGGAAGGTGATTGGGTTACACGATAGTGGAGTAGAGATTGGGATGGACTTGAATAATGATGAGGTGATTGAAGCCACTACGACCAAGTTCATTTACCAATAGAGAACCATGTGTTCATCATTGTACGTATCAATGATCCAGTTACTAGAGTGGTTGTGTACTTAGTGATTTGCAAGCTAGGGGCTTCTTTACATTGGTCAAAAGTGAAAAAAAAAATTATACATGTCACGCATAAGATGGCACAGAAAATGGAGTACAATATTACCTTGTACATCACTGAAGGCATCCTTGAGGAGGTCAATAACCAGGAAATAAAAGATAAGAAAATTAATTAGGGTGAAATTCTCCTATTGATAGTATTCTAGGAGATTGGGGTACCTGACGACCCAACAGATAAGATGTGGATCTACCTAACTGAGAATAAGTCCCCATCATAGTACTTTTTTTAGTACACTTGTGATGGTGAAATTTCAATCCCATACAAGGCACGTTTATAAAAATGGTATAGAAGGCTACACGATGCTTTTGAGAACTAATGGTGCATCCTAAGGGATCTTTCAACACTTTTGGACAAGCGGGAAGAATTTATGGTCTTAGAACACTATTGACCTAGCTGATTTATGCTAAGAAATGGAGAGATGATGCCATTGTATAAACTATCATTTACATTTATAGAAAAGTACTTTCGTGCCATCGTGAACCAAATAAAATACATATGTAAGTTAACCTTCAATGTAGATAAGGTAGATGTTGATTGCCACAATTTTATCCAAACATATGTATATCTATCAAGGTCATCATATGTGGAAGTCACGAAGACATAATATAGACATAAGCCCATAACTATGGTAGTGAGTAAGTATTTCTATCGAATATATATCTATCTCAGTGAAGGTCAAAGTGGGGAAGTATATCAATGTACATGACCTTGATCTTCCGTGATCCCCCACATAATAAGTAGATGGTAGGGGTCACTAAGAGGAGGCAAAAGAGACACCCCCACGGGAGGAGGAAGAAGAATAAAATGAAAAACAAGAGACTACTCTTGATCGAGTAAAAGAAATAAGGAAGGAGCACAAGAAAGTGTTCGCCTCATATGTAGAGAAAGATCCCTCGGTGAAGAAACAAAATCCAATTCTAATGAAGAGGAGTCTTATCCTGATAAAGAGGAAACCTCAAGTAATCTATGACATTTAGGAATACAAAGAGGAATACTTGGATAATAACATGGAGGAAGAGGTTTCAAGCGCGAAGAGGATCCCGTGATAGGAGAAGGAATATGTGGAGCATCCGGTGTATGAGGAACCGTGCAAGGAGAAAGAATAGGAGGAAGTGGAAGAGCATGAAGAGGAGATGCATGACATGCAAGAGGAAGAGCCTAAAGGATATGGCGAGGAAGAAGAGGGTATAGAGAGAAGCTAATTAGGGAAGACTTATACCCGGGAGAAGTGACTTGGGAGAAATTTAATATTGTGTAGGAGACCCTCAAGAGGAAGCACATAGAAAGGATAAAGTGAAGAAAAATCCTGGAGACACCACCATTATCATACATAGATGACACCTCTAAAGTGTTAAGGGTCATGTTCCAAATCTCAGTACTAACAGAGGACTTGTTTTGTTGGGAGATGTTGAACAAGGACAAAGCACTTACGTGCATAAGGAAGATGCTCTCGTGGAGTATGAAAATGCACATGGAAGAGTCTCGATTTCAAGGTAAGTAAGGACTCATATTCAAAGATGAGATTAAATAATGATTCAAGTAAGGTATTCTTGTTCATTAACCCCACATATTTCTTTGATGAACATGCTTGTAATGTGCTTGATAAGATGGTATCCAAAGTTAGAAGGAGAAATATAGATAAAGGGGCCCCAATTAGAAATATGCAGGGGGATAAAGAGCAGATGAAAAATAAAATTTAGAATCTTGGAGAGGTATTGAGGTATGAGAAGAAAATAATAGCCAAAACAAATAAAAAGGTAGCAAATATAGTATGTGCATGTTCCCAAACTTGGTTGATCGGGCTCAACCAGAGTATACAACAAAGTTATAATATCTATAAAATATGGTGAGAATAAAGTTGATAAATGTAAAGATTAGTCCAAGGATGACAAATGAATACATGGCCAAAAAAAAAAAAAAAAGAATAAAGAGAGAGTAGAAAATAAAATTATAGAGTATGAGGCATTGGCAAAGGAGGTGAGAGAGGTCACATAAAATACAAATTATGTTTGTAACAACTATCAAGATTTCTCTCCTATTCTTAGCTTGCATGATGCCAGTGAAGAGGTAAAATTAAATAAAATATAGGCCACACTAAACATTAATAAGGTTAAATGCAAGAAATTTATATAAGAGGTCGTAAAAAGATAGAGCTTATAAAATATTTGAAAGACATACTTTATGGGAGGCTCAAGGAAATCTACCCAAAATGGATACTTTAGAGGGTGTGACCACAAACCTAGATGTGGGGGTAAAAAGTTTAAGGATAAGGTTGATGAGTCAAGCTTCGATAAGATAAGAAATATTTTGGAGGCAACACCCAACAAATTTGTCAAGGATCTCGATGAATGGAATAAGCTAGAGGTTATAATCAATAGGTAATTTCCAAAGCTTCTCCCTTCTCCTAAGGCCTAAATTTTGAACATGCGCACGGACACATCTTTTATTTACTAAGTAGAGGCCTATATTCTTTATTCTTTGAATACTTCATTCTTTCATCTATTCTTTAGAGGGTGAATTCTTTGATTTATAATCCTAGTGTGGGGTAATTTTTTCAAAATAAATGGTTGTGTGTTATTCATGTGCAGAAGTTTGAGACCATGCAAGAGTGTGCACAAAGGAGGAAAATATATAGGGATCAAAGGGATGCATAGAAGCATGCACGCAAGAATAAGAAATAGAGCACGTCATCTCATGGAGGTCCATGCATGGGAAAATTAATTCAAAGTGTGAGTGTGTGCATAACGTAGAGAAAGAGCCGGTGTGCAAGAGGGTTTTACATGCACACAAAGCTCCGAGACAGCCACTTTCCAAGAAGAATATAAAAATAGAATAAATTAGAAGGTACTGTGACATACAAGGAACATCCCGAAATAGGAAAACACATGTAGGACAAAGATAAAGACAATAAGATGAAAAGATCTATTTATAGGATTAAAGCATGATGAGGCTGAATTATTTATAGCTCAAACTAGAGTAAAGAAAATTTGTAAAGGCATGCAACCTATATTTAGGATGCCTATTATTAGGAATAATTCATGTAAGCAATGAAGGTAAAGTACCCACCATGTATAAATAGGTAGTATGTCTCATTAAGATGGTGAGGTTGTATGGGTGAGAAAGTATTATTGTGTGGATGTATGAAGATATCTTGTAAGAGAATTCTATATACGCCCATAGGTTCAACATGTGGTTATAAGGAGCACATGAATATGATTAACTTGTTATGTAATGTAATATGTGTATCATGGACAATTCTATATGGGTTACAAGGGTTGGTAGATCCGAATATGGTAAATGGGATTCCAAATATTATTGATGATTGTCTATGTTGAATGATTTCCTTATTATATGTGTTGTCATTTTTTCTATTTATCGTGTTGTTATCTTCTTTCATAATGATTATGTATGTATTAACCCACGTCTTGATAAGTTAACAAAGGATGAACTCGGATGGTTGAGTGTGCTTTGAGTGAGCACCTAAAAAATTTCTAGGTGAAGTTCTAGCATGCATGACCTTGTGAAGTGTTGGATACTAGAATCTAATAACAAGGTAGGCACCATAGATGTAGGAATAACATATGTTTTTGTATGAGATAATGAAGCATGCCTAATTTTATCTCTTGTAACATATAGAAGAATATCAATATTAGCAATATTCTCTTGTAATAAATGTGTAAGATGGTGTATTTCATCCTCAAGAAGATTAGTAGATTGAGTTTCGTGGTTATTATTAGAGCCTTCACCTTTGAATAGATCAATTTTAATTATGAAAACAACATTGGAATAGATTTGAAAAGTATGATGTGTACACTCATGATGATGAGAAAGGCTATCATTAGGTTGAGGAATTGCAACAAATAGAGCCTTTTTAAGTATAGATTGGGCATGTTCATTATGTGATTTAGGATGGATTTGAGTATGAATAAGGTTAATGATTACATCGTTACATGCGGTGTTATGCTAAAGATATTTGATGAATGATATGATTTAACCATGAGAGGAAGCCATTATGGAAACCAACATTAGAATAAGCATGCCGAGATGAAGAATCATACACCACTATAGAAAAAGTAACCCTAGGGTAACTAGGGTTGAGCACAATGCTCAATTTAAGAGTCAGCTTTCACCAAAGCGTCTTACACTCTTTCTATTATTGAGCATAAAAATATTAGTGATTTAGATACACTAATGATGTAAAGGGTAGATACAAGGGGTTATTCTGATTAATTAACTTTCAATATTAATCATACAATATCATAACAATGAATTCATGCTTATATGATATGCTACAAGCTCAAAAACATAAGAGGGTGAGTATACTTATATGACTAAAAATGGTTATGGGAAGTTATGGATGTGTAGACTTCTAGGATTAGGAAATATGGACTTGGTAATGCTTCAAATTGAAATTGTAACTAGAAACTAAGTGGTGTATGATTCTACAACTCTACCAATACCATTCATACAATTTTGCACCTATTTCATAGTTTTGGACCTACTTAAAATCTATCTCTATAGCTTTTTGGGAGTGTCTCCTATGTATAATAAAAATATGAAATCAATATAATGGAAATTATCAAAGAAACATGATGATATTACCTCCAAATCCTCTCCATACATCTCATATCAGGTAAATGAATGTGGATGGTCCCAAAGATAGCAATAATGTAGGTTCTCCAATGTGTTAATCAATGTACGATCAGTCCAACAAGCTAACTTTGCACTTTTACTTGATATGTAATGGAAATGATTCGAGAAATGTAATGAGATTATGAAATCATGCAAGCATTAAAAGGGCTCTAAATGGGGGAAGAAAAAATGGATGTAAAGGAAGCTTACTTAACTCATGGATTCCTCCTTGAGGGGGTAAGGTTTTATTTATAGTTTTTCAGATGAGATTAATTAAGGTAATTTAATTAACCAAGATTTGAAAATGATGGATGGACTTTGAAAATGAGGATTAAATTATAATTTTAATTTGATAATCGTGGACATGGAAAATGAATTCAAAGACTTGGAAAATGGATAATAATATTTAATTTGGTAATGGAAGACTTAGAAAATAGATAATAATATTTAATTTGGAAGTGGGAGACATGGAAAATGAATACAAAGACTTGGAAAATGGATAATAGCATTTAATTAAATAAAGAGAGACTTAGAAAATAGATAATAATATGTAATTTGGTATTGGAAGAGTTAGAAAATATATAATAATATTGATTTGGAAATGGGAGACATGGAAAATGAATACAAATACTTGTAAAATGGATAATAATATTTAATTATATATAAAGGAATACTTAGAAAATAGATAATAAAATGTAATTTGGAAGTAGGAGACATGACATACAAAGATTTGTAAAATGGATAATAATATTCAATTTGGTAATAGAAAATTGATGTAGCATGTGATGTGGATGGTGATGTGGAAAGGTGAGGTGTAGGATTTGATTAAGTGATAATGAAGGTTAATTAATTGATTAATATCAATTAATTTTTATGGATTTTTGTGGGAATGATGTAAGGAATGGGATGAAAATAATTAGGTTTCTATTTTTTCCCCTCTTTGGAAGGGTGCTATGATAATGGTTTCATTTCAAAGAAAGTAGACAAAAGAGATAGATGAATGAAGATGCCCCTAGTAGTGAATTTAATAGAAATAGGCGAGGGTTTGGGAATGATGATCGATGGGCCATTTCAAAAAGTTGTGAAGGGATCGATAGGATGATTTTGCAAGATGGATATTTTCTTGGAAATGATGATCGATGGGCCACTTCAACAAATTGTGAAAGGATTAATAGATTTATTTCCCAAGATATGACTATTTCAAGATATTTTTCCCCTAGTGGCATGGTTGGTGATTGAGAATTTATTAGATGAAGAAAAAAGTATTATCAAGAAAAAGTATAACAAAAATTTTATTTTGAGAATGGTTGATGAGTGTTATGATATCCTCTAAAACAAAACATCCTGAATAGAGTGGTTAAAGGTGTATATGATGATTCCCCCTCAAGAGAGTTGGTGAGGATGAAATAAATGATTGGTCTCTTGAAAATATGAGATATAGAGCATAAGTAATTTATGGGTAAGGGATTAGTTGATGAGGAATAAAATGGAAAGGGAATGAAGGGGTGAAATGTAGTGATTGTCGAGGATGGAAAGGTGAGAGAAAGATGGTTAGTAGATGATGAAGAAAATTGGGTGGTGATGAATGTAGTATGATGGGTGAATAAAGGGGAAAGAAGTAAATCAACCTTGAGTGTGAGGTGAGAATGATATGGGAGGAACAAGAATAGTAATAGTGATGATGTGTTGAGGGACTTTAATAGAGGTGAATCAAGAGAATGTGAAATAGACAGGAGTAGTTTAGGAAGGTGAAAAGTGGAATGACTAATTTATTAACAAGATGAGAGAAATAAGACCAACATTTTAGAGGAAATTGCTTAATTGATGAGGAAGAGAATGAAAATGTGATGGACATACGAAGTGTGGGGAGTAAAAAGGGAAGGTATGCACTTGGCCCTAATGTGAAGTGAGAATGATGTGGGAAGAAAATTTGATATTATGGTGAGGAAATTGAGTATGGTGAAATAGGTGTGATCATCCTTAATGTTAAGAGTGAAATAGAGATGAAATTTGTTAGGATAAGGATGTGGAAATGAGAGAAATAATTAAATGGATGTGAGAGAAGATGAATGCAATGGAAAAAAATGACTATGTGGAAAATGATGATTGGGGGTGGAAGTGATGTGGGGGACTTTTAACAAGTAAAGAAGTGATGGTGGGATATGGAGAGAAGTCTAAAGGATGGAACAATTTTGGGAGAACATAAGGAGAAAATAATTGGATAAGAGGGAAAAGAGGATGAAGATGAAGGAGAAAATAAATGTGAAAAAGATAAGGCCATAGAATAACAACTTTAAGGGACAGAAATATGGAAAAAAACAACATAGAGATGTTTATGGAGGTTGAGGAAGGGATGAATAATATAAAGACTGGTATTGTAAAAATATGCTAGAGTAAACAAAGGAGGATAACGAGATGAGATACATAATTGAACTAGAGAATATGGAGGATTTGTTGTCGATGTAGTGGTAAGGGAAAAAGGTGGATAGAGGCGATAGAGTGATTGGACAAGGAGGAAAATTTAGAAAAATGGGAGAAAGGATAGGAAGAAAGGATAATTGGTGCGGGAGAGGGAGTTGAGAGTGATGATATTTAGTTAAGAGTGGGAAGCACAAGAATTTAAAAAGAATAATGAAATGAATAGTAGGGTGAGTGTAGAAAGGGTAGGAAGCTTAAGAGGAGGAGAAGGATAAATAGGAGGATGTAAAGGTTGTTGATGTGAGGAGGAAAATGATGGAGGATGAAGACAATAAATATATTGGAAAGGAATGATGTAGGGTGGGGAGGTGAGTAGGAAAGCACAAAATGGGGTATAGGTGGGGAGAAAGCGGAGAAGGAAAAAGAGAGTGAAAGAGGAAACAAAAATCATGATGAAATAATGTTAGGGGATATAAAAAACCATTAGGGGCAGGGAACAAGGGTGGAAATATGGGAGGATGAGAGAAGAACTAGAGTGATGATTAAAGGAGTGAGTGAGGATTCATGAGAAAAGGGAAAATAATAAATTATGCGAAGAGTACAAATGAAAAGAAAAACAATAAACGAGATGTGATAAGAATGTTAGAGAGTGGAATGGAGAGAGATAAAAGTGTCAAAGAAAACAAGAGAAAGGTAAGTGGTCAAATGGAGAGTGATTGAGTAGGATTCACAAGATGAATATGGTGTACATATCCTGTGATTTAATAGAATGATGAAGAGTATTCAGTGGGTGAAATTTTTGTTGGTAGGGGAAATGAGGAAGATTAAATGATCAAATGAAGGGATGAAATACGGGAATATAGAGAAGTGTAAAATGGTAAACTGATCTTAATGGTAACCCTTAAGTAATATTTTCATGTCATGGGAATGGTTAAGTGAGACCGCCAATTTGAAAATGGGGTTGATGAAGGATGTGAAAATAATATGTGATGTTATATGGTGAATTAAGTGGGTTAGAAGAGATGATGATCGGGAAGGGTAGGATAAATGGTATGTAGAAAACATGGTTTTATGGGAAATTGTGGGATGACAAGTTGACCGTAAGGGGAGAGTAAGATTGTCATGTTAAATGAGTGGTTGATAAGGATGTGATGTTCATGGTGATGGAATTGTTGGTTAGATGAGATTATGGTAGGGAAGGATGGGATTAATGGAATGGTGGAAACATGGGTAGGTTGGGAAGTATAGGATAACAAGTTGATCTTAAGAATGTATCTTAATGGGAACCCTTGAGTAAGATTAATAGATGGTGGGAATTATTAAGTAATATTACCAAAATGAATATGGTAGTGATGAAGGATGGGAAAATAAGCGGTGATGTTTTTAGAATGGAAAGATGTGGTTGAAAAAGATGATGACGAGGAAGAAATGGACCGATGGGATGGAGGAGAAGTGGATTTTGAAAGACATGCGAGGAAATACTCGACAATGAGGGAAATCCTAAAGTAATACTCCCGTGTTGTAGTGGTGATCGAGTAATATTCCTAGGATGATATATTGAGGATGATAATGGAAAATGTGAGAATATTATTAGCGAGATATTATAATGAAGGGGTGGATTGGGGAGATGGTTATAAATAATATTGGGGAAAATGGAGTGGAGGATCTATGCGTAGATGTATATGTGCGGTAGGAAATAATGACTGTGAGAGGAAGCCTCAAGTAAGATTCATAGGATGCAGTGGTGATCAAGTATTATTTCTAAGATGATGGAGAGGTGGGGAAGAAAGACATTTGTGGTGGTGATGGTTGTGTTGTGAGAGATGTGATGATGAAGGGGTTATAGAATAAGAAAGGATTAATTCAAGGGGTTACCTCAAATAAGATTCATATTTTGTATGGATGATCACATAAGATTCCTAAGATCAAGATGCAGGGTAGAAATACATTTGTGAAATAAAAATATACTTAGGAGATAAGAGAATAAATTTAGAAGCGACATACTATTGAGGAAGGGAACAAGAATGGTGAGAGAGAATATTTATAGTAATAATGTTTGATGGTACATATGAATAGGGAGGGAAAATGAACATAAGACATGGTTTCTACGGTGGTGGATGAGGAGTTTTAGGATACTTGAACTCATTTGGAGGAGCATCCTTAAGTAGGATTGATGTGCTATAAAGGTGGTCAAGTAATATTCCCATGTTGAATGGGTTTATAGGATGGGGATGAGGTTTAATAATGGGGAAAAGGATGTTTCAAAACAAGTTGTTGATCATGCATGAAGATACCTACGTTGTGAAATCATATGTATTTTAATGTAGCATATAAAAATGTGCACCATGATATGTATGATCATGATAACTATGCACGAAATATGAAATAAAGCATAGACATGGGCCAAAATGATATAGAGAATCGGGATGTCCTTGTAAAATATGTGTTCAAATGAAAGCATTCATGACACGTGCTATAAAAAAACATAAGTGACAAGCATATAAAAGGGAACACCAAGATACAGAAGATCAAGATGTCCCATGTAATATATGCATAAATAAAAGACAAATTATAATAAATGTAAAACCAATATAGATGATATATACAATGTACCATAATAGAGAACATATTAAAGTAAGCAATAAAACAATATGAAAGACACATGTTATTATTATTTTGTGGATTTTGTCTTTGTGTTATATTTTTGGTGGGTTTTGAGGTTTTACTTTTTTATTTTGTTTTTTTTTTTTTAGGTGTTTTAGGATGGTGTCCAAAATTGATGTAATAGATAATGGAAATGATAAAGGGATGCCCCCAAGTAGAAAAAAAAATCATAAACCCAACGATGTTCAAGTTAATCCACGGTGATTCGAGGTCAAGGATGGAATGTGAGGAGGATAGTGGGTATTATAGAGTAGTTGAAAGATTTTTGCCCCGGTGTAGGGTGCTCATATACAATGATCCTACTATGAAGCCAAGAACTAGTTTTCATCATGGTACTTGTGTGTATGTTTCTATATATATAAATAAGGAGTAGAAGTGTTTGAGATGGATGATGTTCATGTGTATTCTTCAAGTTTTGTGTCATCTTGGGTGTCCAATCTATAAGATCCAAATCCATATTTGGCAATGATGACATAACGAAATCCAGTTAGGCTCAAAGTTTCCTTTCTTCTCAAGTACTTAAGTGGTATTCCTCTAATTTTATTTTAGTACTAGGTCACAGATCTCAAACTCACAGGGTTGGATATGCTCTTTTCTAACTACAACATAAGTGGTTTTGATATATTTTGAGGCGGTCTAAGGCTTTGTTACACTTTTCATCTAGAAATTTGAGTTCATGGAGGTGAGTGACACAATAATATTCATCAAAACCATGTCATTAAAGGATATGTGAAGGTAAGGATGCTCTATCTTAATGGGAATGATCGCTTGATCCATAAACAAGGGAATAGGGGTTTCCCCCATGGGTGTAGGGATGGAAGTACGGTAATCCCAAAGACCAGGATATATTTTTAAATTTCAGTTGCTACTCAATATATCTATAATATTTTTTAGGATGCAGGGAAAGGGTTTTATTTGAGCCTTTAGCTTGGCCATTATCTTAAGGGTAGTATGGTGTGGAAAACTTAGTTTTGATATGGAATTGATTACAGAGGGCCTTGACTTCTTTATTTTTGAAGGACTTACCATTATTAGATATGAGGCAAGATGGAATTCCATAGTGACATATGATATGGTTAAGGATGAATTTGGAGATTTATTTTCTAGTGACATAGGTAAGGTGTAAAGCTTCTACCTTTAGTGAAATAGTTAGTAGCAATAATGATGTGTTTGTGGCCATCAAAGGAGGTGGCTTAATTTTTCATATGAGATCGATCCCCCATTAGGATAAGGTCCAAGATGTGGTAATAAGTTGTAATACTTATGAACGTGTATGGATAAGGTTTTTGTTTTTTATAAGGGACACACTAATGAATAAATTAACAAGAGTCGATTCCATGGTAGTTCAATAGAAGATGGCGCAAAGTAAATATTTAGCAAGCACTCGCTCTATTGGTATGTGCACCACAAATTTTTATCCTTGTCACAAAATAAAGGAACCCCATGCACGTCATCCTATCACCCAATGGGCACTGGGCTCTCACCCAAGGCACACACGGTGCCGAGTATCTCTTTATGTGTGTTTAGTGGGAAACATAATCTATGATTCATGTTTACGAGATCTTAATGGAATTAAAACATACAAGCACCATAGAGCTCGAACGGGCTTCTACGTCCTTGTAGCCATTCCGCATAAGAAGTGATTTAACATATTTCATAACTATACCAAAACAAAAATAAGTTGTATAGACATCCATACTTAAACATAAACATAATTGAAAAGGAACTATGAGAAATATGTATGCATTAGAATCATAAATGTTCATATTCATGTAAGTTGGTAACCTCATTACATTCATGGAGCCATTACAAAGTATTACAGAGAAGCAGACTGCAGTCATGCATTATATCTGGACTCATATGGCTAGGCTCTCAAAATAAATGTATAAACCTCGTACCCCTGATAAATCCTTCCCTAAACACAATTACCCAAACTAATAGAGTTCTTGTAGTATTTCTGCAGAGCTCCACCCTCTATCTATCTCTCTCTATATCTTTTACTTTTGTAGGCACTTCTATATATAGGCTTTCAAATACCAACTCATCCTCCAATGGCCTCGATCCAATGCCAAATGTCCGAATGTGGTCCTCCATGCAAGCATGCTCCTCCAGGCCTAAGCTTTACACTTTTTGTCATAATGAGCTTCTAGAATCTTCTACCGTAGGCCTGCTCCTTCCTGGGCCACCCTGTCGCCAAGCTGACACCTTATCCACTCTACATACATAGTTGGGTCATGCTTTTCACGTGTTCTACCAAAAAACCCAATATGGCTTAGTCCCGAACCATTGGTTTTGTCCGCGTGCATGCCACAGGTTTCCTTAAAGCCCTCCTTAAACCATGCCCAATGCACTTTATCCTTATATGCTTTTCTTCAAATAGGTCTTGCGTGCCTATGCACCTTTTTGTACTTTGTGAATATTTAAGGGGCCCAACATTACCCCACACTATGCCTATTCAATATCCGCAGGAACACTTCTCCAGTGAAAAGAAAGATTACAATAGACTTACACTGTGGGAAAATAATAAGGGGATGAAAGAAAATAGAAAGAAGAAAGAATGAGAAGTGATGGAATCACCGCAGAGGGCTAGGAAAATCCTTTTACAAGTCATCCTCCAACTTGTTCTAGGCATCAACTTTGTTCTATGCTCTCTGATAGAGGTCGCCGACCAGGGTGCTCACCTCCACAAATCTTAGCCCATTTCCTTGTGTGCTTATGGTGTTAGAAATTTTCTCTAACTCTTTTCCTACATCATCCAGTGCATCCATTCTTTATGTAATCTACGGGTACAGTTCCTTCAACTAGTTTTTAATTGAACCCCTTAAGGTTTCAATGGCTTCATTTTCTTTTGACCTTGGTAAGGATTATGTCCCTTTCCACCCTATTTCCTTTATTTTTCTCGAAACTCCTTGAGTTCCACTTCATGAGTGGTGACCAAGATGCCTGCCACTTTGTCTCTATCCACGTAATTGTCATATGCAGCTTCAGCAGTCTGGGAAGTAACTTTTATATCAGCAAGAACCTTGTTGTATTCAGCTACAAATGCCATGACCTTTAATTTATCTTCTTTCTCTAAGTGCATGGCCACTTCTTCTACAGATTCCAAGGCTAATGGCTGCCTCTCCATGGTGAGGACTCTTGTTAAATCCTCCAGGCATCCTAAGGTAGATCCATACTTCTGCACGGGGGTGCTAGGTCCGGATGCTTCAATACTATAGCATTATTAATAGACTCCACCTTTTTGTACACCGCGCACACCTTGGCCTTCTCATCCTTCAACTCACGTTACAACTGGGTGTTGATTAGTTTCTCTTGACTAAGCTCTTTAGCCCTTGCATCTAGTTCTTCCTCTTTCTTCTTCAGGTCCTCCTCTAGATATTTGATTCTATCATTCCACCCAAAGAGTCTAGCTTTGATTTCAATGGAGACCTTGTTGAGCACGTTGCACAGTTGTTCATCTGAGAGCTACTGAGTGTTCACCACTGGATTTTCTTTTGTTGGCCCTGGCAATGTTATTATTTCCCTGTGGCTTAGTTTAAATTCTAGCTCATCAACATGGGACTCAATTACCCATGATGGCATCTTCCTCATCTGTGGGTATGCAGCCTCCTTGTCAAAAGATGACATTGCTATAATCTCCTCTGCTGGAATCATGCTTTGAACCGCACACGAAACACTTTATTGGGGTCATCAATATAACCCATCCCTAGCCTCTCCTCCCCTACACACCTTCCTCCCGTGCACGTGCCCTTAGGAATACTTACAGTTAAAATGGGGCCTCTAGTGCTGCCGTGGTCCTTTCCCACGCTCTCCTCCTTCTCTTCATCCAACATTGGCTCAGCGTTGCATTCCAACTTCTCCTCCTCCAAGGTCTCGATGGCCTTTGTTTCTTCTCTCTCTGCCACCTTGGTCATCTATTCCATCATAAGGCTTGGATCCTTTTATGTCTCAGCAGATCATCCCCCATTTCTCATGTCCCGCGTGCCTCTCCCTTCCTGGCTATCCTTACACCATACAAAGAGGAACCCCTACTCCTCTTCTCTACCTTCTTCATCCGAATCATGTACATTGAAAACAAGTGGCCCTTGATCTTTTTCAGGTTCATCTTCCCCACTATCATCTTCTTCACTATCTTCTTCTTCACCTATGCACTTGTCCAAACTTCCAGTTTCTTCTAAGGTGGTCTCCTCTTCTATCCTTTTCTTCTTCCTAACCAGGGATTCCGATGTAGGTGACTCTATTTCTTCTTCTCCCAAGGACTCCTTGTGTGATGGATTTTCAGGCTCTGGATTCTTTTCCTTGACTATGGGCCTTTTCTTACACGAATACATGCTTGTTCTAGCGTTTGTCCCAAGGGAACCTATTACCTATGTATCCACCACACTTGGTATTCTCTTCTCTAGCTCCTTTTCCACCTACTTGGGCATGGGTCTCTTCCTGCCAGTTGGATCCTCAGCATAGACACCTTGTTCTCTAGATATGTTCCCTTCTCTGATTTGGGTCTTATTCAGAGGTATACGCGTGTTGTGGATCCTCCTAAAATGGGTAGATTCATGGCCCTTGTCATCTAAACCTCATGTGAAACATACCTCTCCACGTATGCACATTTTCTCGAGGTAGACCAACCCTTTGCACATTTCCCTTTGTTCCCAATCCAAATTACCAAGGTCCAGTTTTCAGCTTTTAGACTCTTTGAACTTGTTTACTCCCGCTTGGAAGTATTGAGTTGTGAAGGAAAAGGGGAGCTTGCACCATGGGCTCCATGTCTCATCCATTAGTTTGAACCTTCCCAGCAGAAATGCTGGTATACTACAAATTCAGCTTCTCCTTTGGTGGCGCTGGCAGTTGTTCAGAATTCTCCATTCTGCCCCGAACGTGTTCCTCAAGTGCATATACCATTTCTCCAAGTGCGCCTTGTGTACAATTGTCATGGAGTCACATGCGTATTTTTCAAATATTTTTTTGGGTGAACGTCCTCATCCGGTACTCCCATACAAATGGAAACACAATTATTAGCAGGACATTACCGAACAGGATCCTATCACCTTCCTTTACGCAACTGACAATCTCATCCATGATGAACATAGACAAGTTGTAGATGGTGCCTTATGAGATCTTCTTGTAAATATGCAACCATGTCTTATTGACCTAGTTCCATCTCTCCTTGCCATTTAACTTTGTCACCAGATGCGCAACCATCTTCATTACTGGGTCCTTAATGTCTGTGATATCATAGTACCTTGACCCCTTTTTGTATGCGTAGGTAGCAATAGTCTCCTTAATTACCTCTTTATCACCTAGGTCATCTTCCAAACTATCTCCTTCATAGATGAGGCCTATGAAATGTGAGATGAGCTAAGGGGTAATGCACATCTTTCGCCATACGAAATGGAATTAGTTTTCATGTACACGTGACATCAGCCATTGATATAGGTACTCAGGCTTCCCAAAGTAGGGAAACTCAAAGAGTTGCAATAACCATGTCTTCTCCAAATTTACCTTCACATCATCATTATAAATGGGCAAACCCTCTAGTGTCCTTTTATTCATTGGGTGCACTAACTCCAATTCCATATCCTTCTTGATTGTGCTCGTATGATGATTGTAGTCATTCACAGACATGTTTCTTAGGTGGGACTCCCACTCCTTCCCTAGCAACACTCCATCTAGGTACTGCATTTCTACATACCACTCTTCATTTATATGTAAATTAGTTTCTTGTTGTTTTCCCTTGCCCTTTCCCTTACCCTTTCCCTTACCCTTCTTGGGTGTGCTAACTAGTTTCTTGGGTGCCATTGTCTCGGTTCACTTCTTACTTCAATCACTTATTGTAAATTTGTTCTTCCACTCTTTCCCACCTTAGATCTTGAATTTGTGAAGAAATTTCCTTAAAATCATGCCCTAGGTATTCAAACCCTAGTTGGGATAATCCCTTCACAAGATGACACCTTCTCACAACTCTCTTACACTCGTGAGATCCCTATTTTCTGGTTCACAAATCCAAACTACTCAATTACACTCAATCTCTTCAAATTTTTCTTCACACAGATCAGTTTTTGAAAGCCCTAGTTTTCGAAAAATGTAAAAGGCACTTCTTTCTCCTTATACACAAAGTGAATAATGAAGTTCCTCGACCCTTTATTTATATTTTTCCCTTTTAAGCATTAAATACTACTTCACCTACCATTGTACTTCTCACATTTAATGTGACTTTTTCAAATAAAGTCTGACTTTAGCACTTTAACTCACACACTGACCTGTGCGGACAATCTTCCAACCTTCCCACACAACCAATCTGTCTAGACAGAGACTCTTGCACATGTGTCACCGGCACCAAAGGCACTTCTTATGTCCTAGTTTTCTCTCTCACCTACCTCATGTTTCTTATGCATTTTTTCCTCCTTTGTACATGGGATCTGAAAGTATCCTTATCTTGACACCAACCATCCTTTTCCATCTTTTCTTTCCATGCACCTCTTTTAATAGGGCCATTCAACTGAGATTTTCAACACAACCTTCCTTGGAACTTTACCCATGCTCTCCTTCACATTACTCCATCCCACGGTACTCTACGCACTCAAAAATCCTCAAAGAGTAATAAGGGTTACTAGCACCCAAGGCGTAAAACAAAACAATAACTCAAAAAGGGAAACACAAGAAAAGAAATACATAAAAGAAATTCTAAACTAACTGGCAAAACTACCTTATTTACAAACACCAAGAAGACTTATTTATAGTAGGGCTTCACCTACTCCCATTGAAGTTTCCAAAAAAATTGTTCCATCCAAAGCACTTGAATCGACATGCACCCGAATCAAGGATGTACGAGATTTTATAGGACGTAACCAATGGACCTTCAACTTCTTAGGATGGCACAGAAACTTAGAATCATACAGCAAGACCATTTTCCCAACATCAAACTTCTTTTTTTTTTTTTTTTTGAAGTGGTGATCATGCCATGATTTTTGCTTTGCTTTTTCTATTGTTTGGCTCCACTTGACGAGTGATCGTATTTCATCCAGCTTCATCAATTCATCAATTCTCTCTTCTAATGCTTTCTCATCAGCCATCCCTCCTGTGTGCATTATTCACAGAGAAGGTAACATGAATTCAACGAGTAGAACAGCTTCCATGCCAAAAACCAATTGAAATAATGTGGCTTTGTTCACCTTTTATATAGTTGTCCCAGTAAGCCCATAATACGGCTAATACCTTATTATCCCAATCTTGTCTTCCTCGACATCACAAATCTTGGTCGTGGTATGACTCGGTATTTTTTAAATGCTTATGTGATTCCATTTGATTGTGGGTGATAAGGGGTAGTCTTTGATGAGCTACCATGAACTCTAATAATACGATCCTCATGGTCTCATTCAAGAAATGTGTACCCCTATCATTGGTTAAACTTAAAGGACATCCATACCTTGTGATAATGTTCTCTCACAAAAATCTTTCCGTTGTGGCTGTTGTGCGGTATTTATTTGGGCTACCTCTACCCACCTTGTCAAATAGTTCATGCAAGTGATTACATAGTGTGATCCAGTCCTACGACGTGATGTTGGTGTAATAGGGCCTACGAAGTTTATTGCCCATTTCTTAAAAGATTCAGCACTAGGGATAGGGCGCAAAAGCATTTCATCTCCCTTTCCCGGCTTACCAATGTGCCGATAATGGTCACATGCTGTATAATAGTCCTTGCAATCCTTATATAGATTTTCCCACCACAATCTTTCCATTAAAATTTTACACATGGTGGCATCACCAAAGCATAATGTCCACCCGCACTTCCTCTGTGTTCTTCCTCTATGATGGCGAGGTCCTCATGCTCTAGTACACACATGTGTAAAAATTCATCATGTCGTAACTTGTATAAGTCCCCACTGATCAACATATAGGGCGTGGCATGTATGGATAGTTGCTTTCTTTCTAATGCCTTCATCCCTCCTGGTGCCACACATTCCTTTAGGAATACTGCAATCTTCTCCAAATCCAAGGGTGTGCATTACAACCTAAATAGTTTCGCCTCTAGTATAATCTCTTCAATACTCTACATGTCCTCCCTTGAATCAATTCTTGACAGATGATCAGGTCCACAATTACTCTTTCTAGGCTTCACAACTACCGTAAACTGAAACTCTTGAAATAATAGCACCCACCAGCATATGTGCCCTTGTAGAATGGGCTTGTTCACTAAGTACTTTAACGCCATGTGGTCAGTGTAAAATAAAAATGGTGTTACCAGAAGATACTGTCTAAACTTGACAAGCACATAGTGTTATCCAAAATTCACCCCGAGGGTAATTTTGATAACATGCATCGAATATCCAAATCCCAAGAAAATTGGTTAATTCGAGCAAAATCAGGTTTCTAGGGTCCCTTCAGGAATCTTTCTAAACTCCCCAGGCCGAAGAAGGAAGGAGCAAGCTTTGAGAAAGTGCGGAGAAGGTTGCAGAAAGCAAGTAGTTTGGGCCAGAAAAATTGTGAAAATCGGCTAAGTCCTAGTCCAGCACAAGGTGGGACAAATGGGACAAAGGTACGCGAACCGCCCGAACCGGCCGAAATGAGTCCAGTCGGCCCACTAAGCATTTGGGACAAGTGGGACGAAAGTACGCGGCGGGCGCGAAATGCCGGTTCGACCGAGAGAGAAAATCGACTAACTGCTGAGAGGGGCAGTTCGGGACGAGTGGGACAAATGGACGCGAAATGCCCGAACCGGCCGGTTCACGCGAAATCAGCACAAGGAGCCCAAAAGCAATTGGGACAAGCGGGCCAGAAATACCCGAACCGGCCGAATCGGCCGAAATTGTCCCAAAAGGTCCAAAATCAAAATGGGCCCGAGATTTAATGGACGCTGGTACGCGGAAGACCGTGAGGCCGAGAACCATATAGAAATTGCCACGTGTCTCAGAGGAAAAGTCCAAAAGTCAAAGGGGCAAGGTTTGAAGCACTGGCCCGAGCCAATAGGAATTGGGCACGTGTCCAATGGAGCAGGGAAGTGCGGAGTTCGGGGAGGACTTAGAAATTTTGAAGAAGTCTTGGGCCCAAAGTTTAAAAGACAAGGTTGACCCCGCGCCCTGTCCTCCAACCAGATCATGCCACGTATCTTCCAAGTGGCGGGGGAGCGGAAAAAGGTGGAAAATGTTTTAAAATCATCAAAAAGGTCAAATTTCAAGAGACAGCCCGCCGAAAAGTAGAAGGAGAGAGAATCACGCGACCAATCAGAGCGTGCCACGTGTCATCCAAGTGGCAGAGCGCGGGAAATATTTCAAAATCCGTTTGGGTCTGTTCCGTGCCCTAAATCTTCAGATCGCCATATCTTTTGATCCAGAGCTCGATTTCCACGTTCTTTATATCAACGGAAAGCTTGTGAGATGCTCTACATGATTCTGGGATCAATCTCGAGTTTTGGTGCAGTCTGAAGAGAGAAAATGGAGAAACGGTGCTGACGTGTGATAATGGCCAGAAGCGACCTTTCAACAACCTATTTTAATGCTAATGGGTCGCATTCTTCTTCTGCACGGCCAGAAGTGACATTTTAGCGGCCCAATTAATGCAAATGGGTCGCATTCTCCTCAAAATCGCTCAAAGTGACAGGGTATGGGTTGACAAAGATCCCCATGCTGATTTAATACATCTGCAGTCAATGAGGGATGGGCTTGCATGTTTTTTCACGTTTCTGTCCCCTGGGTTCGACCCATGCAATGTAAAAAGCCAGATTTGGCTCATTTAGAAGTGGTTGTTCATTCTTTCTGCTCTGCTCTCCCTTCTTTTCTTCTCTAGGGTTAAAAATGGAGTTAGAACCTCCTCCCTTGCTCTGTAATGGCGTTTTTGCCTCTTATTAATGGAATGATGTTCTCATGCAAACTTCCTCGGAGCAACAAAACGTGTTTTGTGATGCATCTATCCATCCTTCCTCATTTTTGCTTGTCCTCTTCTTGCCTCTCTTCATTGCAGTGTATCTCAGTGCATGTTTGAATGTTCATTGCAGGTTTGGAGTTGTGTTCATGGAGTTTTGGGACATTTTCTCGTGTGAAATCTATCCTTGGGCCTCGTGATGCATCATCCATCCTTCCCATTGCTCACCTCTCTTTGTCCCATAGCAGCTTTGATAGATGTTCAACATCCTCCTTCTCTCGTGTATCACCGTTTTAGTGTAGGCTTTTGTTCTTTTCCTTTCTCTCTCTCTCTCTCTCTCTCTTGGCATGGTTAGATTAGGATTAGATTAGCTTGCCTGCACCGGAATAGCTTGTGGCGGTAGTTTAGGAGCAGAACCAGCCTTCTCTCGGAGATTCCTCTCTCGGTTTTACAAGTCCCACGCTTGGAGAGAGATTTCCATGTTGTGCAATCACACTGGGATGCACCGAACATCAACCTAGAAGCCCGATGTGCGTCCGGGGTGCTGTGATTTTGCACTAACAATTTTTGGCACGCCGGTGGGACCTTAGAGGTCTTTCACTCCATCTTTGTCGGTTGATGTGTTCTGTGAAGATTTCAGCCTTTGAGGCACTTGCAAACACATCTCATGCGACTCCGTCCTGGTCAACAACCCATCTCTCGAAGTTGCAGACCTTCCTTTCCATTTATTTCCATCCATTTTTCATTCATCCTTCTTTCCATCCCTTTCATTATTTCATTCTATGAAGTTGTGCAATCATGACTTCATTTCCATCATGGAATTCACATCAACAGCAACAAAGAGTATTTTCCACCTCCAACACATTTTACAAATCCTCCAAATCAGCATTTTGAGCAGATTCAAGATCAGTATGCATACCCATATGAGCAGCAGTGCCAAAGTCAGTTTGGCTATGGAGCTTTCCAAAAGCAAGAGTGTGCATACAATGAAGACCATCAGATCCAAGATGCTGGTCTGTTGGAGAAAATCCAAAAGATGGAGGAGGGGATGGTGTAGTCCAGAGCAACAGCTCAAATGAGAGCTTTTGGAATCGGTTATGAAGCACCCTGTCCATGGGTGGGACCTTTTCCAAGGCATTACAGCCCTCAGGAGAAGCTGGACTTCATGATAAAGATGCTGCCCCAACTTGCACAATGGACAAAGCAGAAATAGAGGCCTATACAAATGGGTGTTGAACAACCTTGTCAATGGGTAAGTTCTACACCATCATCTAAGTTTTTCTCTTTCCAATACTCAAGCAGACCATCTCATTTAAACCCTCCATCTGCTGTCCCAAGTGTTGAATCCATCTTTCCACCTCTCGCCTTCCACCACACCTCGATTCTTCTTTCCTTTTTCCTTCCAAACAGCTTATCCCCTCCACAAGAGCTAACGAAATACCCCCTCCTCCAAAGAAACAAGAGGTTTCACCGCCTCCACCACCACAAAAATTGTAAAATCAGTTGAGTTTCAGCCCATTCCTCTTGCATTCCCAATTTCATATGGGGAAGAAGGAATTGAAAAAATCAGTCATCAAGGACAGCAGGAAGAGGAGCACATTCTAGCTGTGGAGGAGAAAAGTGCAGATCCAAGGGCTTTGAGCACAAAGCAGGCTACAGGAGAACCTTCAGTTCTTCTTTCTACTTCACCTCTCTCAAGTTCTAGTAATGAAGAGGAGTTTGATCTCTCAAACTCAATATTGGAGAGTGAAGCAAACCATGGTGGTCAGGTTGCACATCAAGAGGACACCACGGAGGAAGTTGAATACGAGCAGCAGCACAGCAATGAGGCAGTTTACCTGTCAGATTTGGAGGACTGTTTTGATGGAGAAGAGCCGGTTGAGTTTTCACCATTCTCTCTTTCATCATCCACATTCCAAACACTGAGAGCTCACGTCATGGAGGACAAAGCATTCATTTGCAGTAGCTTTGCATCTTATAAGCAGCCCTTTGGAATCAAAATTGGAAGATTCTAATCTTCCCTGTTCTTCATTGGAGGAAGAGAAAGGACAGAAGAATCCCACCATTTCTTCCACACCATCCATCCAGGAGGATCTACAAGAAGACTCCATTCTTGGAGTTGAAAATCACAGCAATGGGCATACTCAAAGGACCATACCTTGCCCAATCAGGTATTTGGCTTCATTGGAGCCAAAGGAGAAGCCACAACCAGTCATGCTTGCTTCTGAGCATGAGGATGAGCTACAAAGTACCAAGGATCAGCTGCCATACCTCTCCAATCCAAATGCAGAGCAACTAAAAGAGGTATTGGATTTTTCAGTTGATACCTTGATGATTTGGATAGAAGACCAGCTTCTTGTTGATTTTCCATCCATCCAAACAGCCATGATCAGTGCCAAATCAATTGCATGGCTGCCAATTTTGAAGAAAGGAAGCTATTTCTCACAACCTGTTGCAGGGTTTGTTTAGCTTGCCTTTGCTTCCAGCTAGAGTAGATTAGGTAGATTTGCTTTCAGTAGAAGAAGTGCTCGTGCACACTCTGCATGTTCCATTTGGGACATGTATGATTTTCAGTTCTGTACATAGTTTTTGGTGTTGCTGGTTTTGCTCTTGCACAGTTCGTTTCAGTGGTTTTTGGTGAGAACAACTCCATGCCCGGTGGGTTTCCAAGTGGCTCAGAGGGGAGATTTTCAAAGTTCAGATCAGTTTTCAGGCTATTACTTATGACTCCATGCCCAATGGATTGCTTCAGGCAGCTGGCCTTTTCATCTAGCAGGCAGATGCCCCCGTTGAGTCGCCAAATTGTTATCCAAAATTCACCCCCCCAGGGTAAATTTGATAACATGCATCAGAATATCCAAGTCCCAGGCACATTGGTTAATTCAGAGCAAAAATCAGGTTTCTAGGGTCCCTTCAGGAATCTTTCTAAACTCCCCAGGCCGAAGAAGGAAGGAGCAAGCTTTGAGAAAGTGTGGAGAAGGTTGCAGAAAGCAAGTAGTTTGGGCCAGGAAAAATTGTGAAAATCGGCTAAGTCCTAGTCCAGCACAAGGTGGGACAAATGGGACAAAGGTACGCGAACCGCCCGAACCGGCCGAAATGAGTCCAGTCGGCCCACTAAGCATTTGGGACAAGTGGGATGAAAGTACGCGATGGCACGAAATGCCGGTTCGACCGAGAGAGAAAATCGACTAACTGCTGAGAGGGGCAGTTCGGGACGAGTGGGACAAATGGACGCGAAATGCCCGAACCGGCCGGTTCGCGCGAAATCAGCACAAGGAGCCCAAAAGCAATTGGGACAAGCGGGCCAGAAATACCCGAACCGGCCGAACCGGCCGAAATTGTCCCAAAAGGTCCAAAATCAAAATGGACATCCGGGACGAATGGACGCGAAGTACGCGGAAGACCCGGCAGGCCCGAGAACCATCCAGAAATTGCCACGTGTCTCAAGGAGAAAGGTCCAAAAGTCAAAGGGGCAAGGTTTGAAGCACTGGCCCGAGCCAATAGGAATTAGGCACGTGTCCAATGGAGCAAGGAAGTGCGGAGTTCGGGGAGGACTTAGAAATTTTGAAGAAGTCTTGGGCCCAAAGTTTAAAAGACAAGGTTGACCCCGCGCCCTGTCCTCCAACCAGATCATGCCACGTATCTTCCAAGTGGCGGGGTAGCGGAAAAAAGGTGGAAAATGTTTTAAAATCATCAAAAAGGTCAAATTTCAAGAGACAGCCCACCGAAAAGTAGAAGGAGAGAGAATCACGTGACCAATCAGAGCGTGCCACGTGTCATCCAAGTGGCAGAGCACGGGAAATATTTCAAAATCCGTTTGGGTCTGTTCCGTGCCCTAAATCTTCAGATCGCCATATCTTTTGATCCAGAGCTCGGATTTCCACGTTCTTTATATCAACGGAAAGCTTGTGAGATGCTCTACATGATTCTAGGATCAATCTCGAGTTTTGGTGCAGTCTAAAGAGAGAAAATGGAGAAACGGCGCTGACGTGTGATAATGGCCAGAAGCGACCTTTCAACAACCTGTTTTAATGCTAATGGGTCGCATTCTTCTTCTGCACGGCCAGAAGTGACATTTTAGCGGCCCAGTTAATGCAAATGGGTCGCATTCTCCTCAAAATCGCTAAAAGTGATAGGGTATGGGTTGACAAAGATCCCCATGCTGATTTAATACATCTGCAGTCAATGAGGGATGGGCTTGCACGTTTTTTCACGTTTCTGTCCCCTGGGTTCGACCCATGCAATGTAAAAAGCCAGATTTGGCTCATTTAGAAGTGGTTGTTCATTCTTTCTGCTCTGCTCTCCCTTCTTTTCTTCTCTAGGGTTAAAAATGGAGTTAGAACCTCCTCCCTTGCTCTGTAATGGCGTTTTTGCCTTTTACTAATGGAATGATGTTCTGTGCAAACTTCTGGAGCAACAAAACGTGTTTTGTGATGCATCTGTCCATCCTTCCTCATTTTTGCTTGTCCTCTTCTTGCCTCTCTTCATTGCAGGTATCTGTGCATGTTTGAATGTTCATTGCAGGTTTGGAGCTGTGTTCATGGAGTTTTGGGACATTTTCTGTGTGAAATCTATCCTTGGGCCTGTGATGCATCTGTCCATCCTTCCCATTGCTCACCTCTCTTTGTCCCATGGCAGTTTTGATAGATGTTCAACATCCTCCTTCTCTGGTGTATCACCGTTTTAGTGTAGGCTTTTGTTCTTTTCCTTTCTCTCTCTCTCTCTCTGTCTCCTTGGCATGGTTAGATTAGGATTAGATTAGCTTGCCTGCACTGGAATAGCTTGTGGCAGGTAGTTTAGGAGCAGGAACCAGCCTTCTCTGGAGATTCCTCTCTCGGTTTTACAAGTCCCACGCTTGGAGAGAGGTTTCCATGTTGTGCAATCACACTGGATGCCTGAACATCAACCTAGAATCCTGATGTGCGTCCAGGGGTGCTGTGATTTTGCACTAACACATAGATCATTGATAATGCTTCACGCTTAGTCGTGGTGTAATTCTGCTTTGTTGGTGTCAACTTCCTACTTGCAAAACATAGAGGATGATCAACAATTCCTTCTCCACGGCTATGTAAGCACTGCTCCAATGGTGGTTCTGAGGCATCTACATGAACATGGAAGGGCTTGTCCTAAGAGGGAAAATGTAATATAGGCGTGGTGACAATCCTATCCTTTAATGTGTCAAACGCCTTCTATTGTGCCTCTCCCCAATGGAAGGCACTTTTATGTCTGAGAAATTCTTCTAGAGGCATGGTGATCTTGGCATACCCCTTGATGAATTTCCTATAATAACCCATATGCCCAAGGAATCATGCACACTGCACTTTGGCTAGTAGGCTCCCCTAATCCCACAATAATTGCAACCTTGTCAGGATCTACCAATAAGCCCTCCTTACATATGATATGCCCCAATAACATCCCAAAGGGGGTAGCAAAGACACACTTTTTAATGTTGAGGGATATCCTTAATTATTGACACCTCTCAAACATCAACCTCAAATTATCATAATGGTCTTTCACTAGCCCATACATTGTCCAATCATCCAGATAAACCTGAATAAATTTGTGGATGAAGTCCTAGGAATGCCTGAACCACTATGCGTGAAAAAATAGCAGGCACATTCTTCAACCCAAAGGGCATGACCGTGTATACAAAACTTCCCCATTCAATAAAAAAATTGTCTTCTCTTGGTCTTCCTTTGCAATCCAGACTTGGTGGTACCCTAAAAATCCATCCGTAAAGGAATAGATTTCACGCCCAGCGACTCCCTCTAAAATTTCTTCAGTGAAGGGGGTTAGAAAAGGATCGATGACACAAACTACGTTCAGCTCCCTATAATCCATGCAGATCCTAATCCGCCCATCCTTCTTGATGTTGATTACCATCAGACTTATCCATTCTGATTCTTCCACAGCTTCAATGATCCCTAAGCTATCATTTTTCTATCTCTTCCTTTACCTTTACACACAAATTGGGATTCATTTGGTAGGGTCTCTTCCTGACCGGGTGTGCACCATCCTTTAGCTTTATCCTCATCTCCCCAAAGGAATGGTGGATTCCTTTGAGCTCATGGTACCCACGCGGGAATAAATCCTCAAATTCGTGCAAAAGATCAATGATCTTAGAAACCTCCTTCTCTGACCAGTAATCTCTAATAATAGCTTCCTTAGGTTCTTCTCCTGAGCTGATGTTAACCTTATTTATCTTCAAAGGCTCATGGTAGGCACACGCATGAGCATCTGCACTATCCACTACCTCGTGCATCCCTACAAAATGGTTAACATCCAATATCTCTGCTTCCTCCCCATTAATAACATATATTAATTTCCCTTTCTCCTTTTCCAAGCACGCGCACTCAAGATGTATCTATTCTACCTAGTAGTTCCAACAACCTATCTTTTGACATGGCACTATCCCCCATGGTAAGGTACTTAACAACCTACAATGCCTTATCAACTAATGGCTTGGTACTTCGATATTCAAACATTTGAATTAGGTCAACTGCTAGCTCTTTCCAATTCCATATTTGGCGGTGTGTCTCAGAATGTATGTACCATGCATGTGCACAACGCTGCAATGTAGAATAAAGCTTGTGCACCCAAAGGGATGCTGGAAAAGCTTCGTGCCTTCTCTCTAGACCTTCTCATAAGCTTGGATGTGGAAAGAGGTAGGTTCCTTACCATGGTAGTCTTTTGTGGTGGTGGGCACATTACTTCTAGAAAACCTGACAGAGAGAGCAATTCTCACCTCACGCCATTCCAAAAGGCTCTCTTAATGTGTAGCCCACCACTGT
The DNA here is from genome assembly GCA_018340775.1 of Taxus wallichiana var. yunnanensis. Taxonomy (NCBI): domain Eukaryota; kingdom Viridiplantae; phylum Streptophyta; class Pinopsida; order Cupressales; family Taxaceae; genus Taxus; species Taxus wallichiana. The sequence goes on from CM031238.1 coordinate 455,342,702, forward strand.
TTCATTATGCTGAGCAAGACATAACTTAACAACCCCCTCTATTCCTTCTCATCCTTCCACTAAGCTTCCATCTCCTGTAAAAAGATCTCAAGGAAGGCCCTTCCTAAATACTTAGGTAGCTATTTTCCTCCTAGATGCCGGATAAGTACGCGCCTTTGTTACTTTTGTTACCGATCCTCTCAACTACCATCCGATCAATTCATAAGTCCCATGCACCTAATTATCACATGCTAGGCTAGTGGTGTCACTTACTAACTAAGCATCCTCAAACTAGATAACTCTGTCAGTAGGATGGATTATCTCTGGATCCCTGATTGAGCACACATATATCCTATCCACGGCCTCTTCCCCTAAAGGTTCAGTATAGGGTGTCGACTTCCCATCACCAAGGGTATGATAACCTATTCCTCCTTATTTTCAAATCTGATGTACCCCTTGTTGAACTCGAAGGTCAATATTATTCTTATAACACCATGGGCACCCAAGTAGTGTTGGGAAATTGTCTACCTTAGCGAGCACCAAGACTTTGAAGTCCCCAATAAACTTATCTCCCTGGATAGTGATAGCTACATCCTTTAAGACACTAATGGGCATTACCTTCATTTTGTTTGCCATATACAACACATTCAAAGATGGTTGTAATGCAAGTCTCCCCATCTGATGCCAAGCATCCAATGTGAGAACATTGACCTCCACGCCTTTGTGTTAATGAGGATATTACTAAGGAGCCATCCATTTATGATCGCATCTAATGTGCTCTCTTTTTCATAGTCAAGGCTATGAGGGGGAATGTTTACATGTAGGATCTATCCCTCACACTCTTATTTGGTGCGTCATACCTTCTCCTCAACCATGCCCCTAGCAAGGGAATAACATTGTCTTGTCTTAGCATTTTACATACTTCCATAACCTCATCCAGTCATCCTTTGGCACCTCAACCTTCCTCCTTTGCTCCTCCCTCCTGACTACTCCTTTAGACACCCGATTTCTCCTTATAAACTCGAGTGACATCCATGGTATCTTGATATAATTCATTTTGATGTGCATGGTCGTACTTCCCATGAACTACTTCCTCTCTTGAAACTAGGGTCCTCCACCTTGGTACTTCTTTTGCACGCGTGGCCTCTCGCTCTTGTTGTTACTAAAACATGTTACAAGCTTGTATCACATGTCACCCATGAAATCCATTGTGTTTTTTTCTTCTTAATGTTTACCATTGCAACACCCTTTTCTTTTTTGTTGATGATGGTTCATGTGCTCAAACAACTCTAGGCATTCCTCATATCATTGTTTCTTTCCACACCATGAGAACTGTAATAGGTTTGGGCACTCTCATTTATAATTTTTGTAGACCCAAAATTAAAATAGGTTCCACGTGGGAACTCACTCCTTCCTCCTCTAAGATTACCATGACCATGGAATCCTCTACGAAATCCCCTTCCGTGTGTGCCACCATCTGCGCGCGCTCCTCATATTTGTAATAATCTCCTTTAGAACTATTGGCAAAGTTGGTTTGGCATAACCCATGATCAATGGTTTCATGGATCTAATCGATGAGCCTATAGTCCTTAGTATCATGGGTTGTAGAGGTGCGAGATCTTATAGTAGAAAGACACACTCTTCCAAATTATGCGCTGTAACAAGGGTCATCTACTTGCATCATAGTCCCCATGAAAATTTCGAGTCTCTCACATGTCACAAAGTGTCTTGCCCTCTCCAGGGACAACTACCCTTGACATACCCCTCTATTCACAATCTATACACCATAAACCACTTCAAGTCTCATGGACCGAGTTCACGAAAACTTCTCTAGCTGCTTAGACATAGCAGCAATTTGATCCTCAAGGAACGGGTAACTCCAAATTATCAAACCTACCAACAAACTTGAAATGCATAGCAGCTTCCAACACCTTGCACGGTCTGCATGAAAGTTTTATGATATAAGTTCCTTATAAAAGGTGTGATCAATCCTCCAATAAATAACTGAGCATGTTGTGAAGGGTGACTATCATATGATATCTTATACAAGATGGTTTTAAAGTGTGCATCATACTCCCGTACATTCTCTTCCATTCCTGTTGAATCTCTTTCGGGTCTTGATGATCTTTTTTTTAAACTCGGGGATGTGGAATTATGCCAAGAAGGCATTCTTTACAAGTAGTATAATCCACCACCATTTGATGAGGGTCATATTTCCTATACCAGCTATGCACATGCCCCTACAACGTTGTTGCAAATTGACTAGCCTTTCACTTTGAGGTTGTGATCCCCTTTGCACGCCATAGCAGCTCACACTTATGAGCATGTTCTACAAAGATCTTCAATCCCTCTGTAATCTTACAAGTGTAAAGACATCTCAAATAATACTTGAGGGGGTGGCTAGGGCCCTTGTCCTCCCGAGCTAGATCCTTAGTTTCCCTTGGTGTTTCCTCTATCGCGAGATCCACCGGTCTTATGCCTCCTGAGCCACCAGATCCATCAAAACCACTAGGTCCACTAGGTCTTATCCCTCCTAACCCACTAGATCCATCGAACCACCCATTCCTATAGTAGTTGTGCCAATTGCCCCAAGTTTCCACCGAATTGTGCACCGACGTGCAGTCTATGATTATGCCCTACTATCCACTATTGTAACTTTGTGCCACTTCTAGACGTGAGACCGAATGCTTGTATACTTTCTCCTTATCCAAAGACTCCTTCAAATACTAGAATATGTGTAGCCATAGAAGTGGGAACAAAAAATTATACCTCCTAGGTACAGATCTGTCACTTCCACTGATACCAACTAGGTCAATGATACTCCTTCCTTGTTCTAGAAAACCAAGCACCATGGTTTGGTCACTGGGTGGGTTCAGATACGTGCCAATGACTCTTATTTCTCCACATGATGAACTCTCATCAGAATTCGAAGGGGTCTCTCTTACGCGCTTACCAAGATGGGGTAGCACAGACTGCTCAGGTTCCACGTCCTCTACATGAACCTCAACTACTTCCCGTAACATCTACCTCCATAGATCCATCACACTTAGAGATTTGTGTTGTCTATCAATATCCCTTTCACATGCTTCATTATACTTGATCCGTATCTCCTCCCTTTCCTTCTCTCGTCGTAATATCTCGCCATCTTCCTCCACCCTAGGTCCCTCATCCAAAGACTCGAATGATTTAGGCTGGCCATTAGAAATGCCTCTAAACTCAAAGTAACAACCAGGATCTTCATTTCTAGAGGGATAGCATGTATAAATGATCCTCTGGGCTCCCACATAAATTCAAACTCAGCAACTTCCAAGAAATAATATGTGGAAATAACATACTCCAGAGTGTAGCTAGCCAACACACCTTCCCACCAATGATCCACATCACGAGTCCACATCAGATCTACATCCTGTAGCCTCTGGTATTCTTCTTAGGTCCACATGTGGCATCTAGAATACCATCTTGATATAGACACATATACTTGAGATCCATTCATACAGCTCTACTGGGAAACAACATAAAAATGTTTCATATAAATCATGGTAGAGGTTCTCTTCTACCCATCTACGTGCATCAAACTCAGGTCCAATGCTAAATCTCTAAGCAAATTCATCCTTCGTTATCTTGAACCATGATTCAAAACTTTCCAGAGTTAAAAAAATTCATTACTCATTACCCAAATCATGATGTATGTCATTTCCCACTACAACTTTGAAAAGAGGTCCCGGTAATGGAACCAAGATGTAGTCATTTTTACCCTCATCACAAAATAAAGGAACCCCATGTGTGGAAGCCTATCACCCAATGGGCATTGGGTGCTCACCTAAGGCACACACGGGTGCCGAGTTTCTATTTTATGTGATTTTAGTGGGAAACATCATCTATGATTCATGTTTACGAGATCTGAATGGAAGTAAAACATACAAGCACCATAGAGCTCAAAATAACTTCTAGGTCCTTGCAGTCATTCTAGAAAGGAAGTGCTTTAATAGATTTTATAACTATACCAAAACAGAAAGAAGTTGTACAGACATCCATACTTAATCATAAACATAATTAAAAAGGAACTATGAGAAAGATGTATGTATTAGAATCATCAATGTTCATATTCATGTAAGTTGGTAACCTCATTACATTCATGGAGCCATTACAAAGTATTACAAAGAAGCAGACCACAATCATGCATTATATCTGGACTCATATGGCTAGGCTCTCAAAAGAAATTTATAAACCCCATACCCCTGATACATCCTTCCCTAAACACAATTACCCAAACTAATAGAGTTCTTGCAATATTTCTGCAGAGCTCCGCACTCTATATATCTCTATCTATATCTTTTACTTCTACAGGTGCTTATATATAGGCTTTCTAGACTACCAACTCATCCTCCAACAACCTCAGATCTCATGCCAAGTGTCCGAATTTGGTATTCCATGCGAGCATGATCCTCTAGTCCCGAGCTTTCCACTTTTACCATGATGAGCTTCTGTAAGCTTCTACCATAGGCTTGCTCCTTCCCAGGCTACCTCACGCCAAAGTGTTGGCACCTTATCCACTCCACATGTGCAATCGGGTCATGTTTTTCACGTGTTCTACCAAAACACCCAATATGGCTAAGTATCGAACCCTTGGTTTTGTCTGTTTGCATGCCATGGGTTTCCTTAAATCCCTCCTTAAACCCTTCCCTACATGTTTTATCCTTGCATGCTTTTTTTCAACTAGGCCTGTAGGCGTCTATGTGCCTTTTTGTACTTAGCCAATATTTAAGGGGCCGAACAAGTAATTTTTTTCATACATGGGAATCCAAGAAGAAAAAAATTGGATGAGATCACCATCTGGGGTGATGAGAAGGATGTTTTCTCTTGAACCATGTGTAGTAAAGGATCCATCAAAATAGAGTTTCCACTCGGGTGATTCTGTGACTTTCATAATGGATTCATTAGAAAATTCCATACTCAAAGTTTTTGTTCCTAATAATGGTGCTTCATCTATTTGATCTGTGATAAATTTTCCTTAATGGATTTCTAATTTACATATTTAATGTCAAATTCACTTAATATGACTACCCAGTTAACCATTCTTCCTATAAGAGTTAGTTTGGACAAAATGTAGATGATCTAATTAGGCTATGAGCTTTGTCTTATGATTGAGTAGATAATTTCAAAGCTTTTAAAAGGTGAAGGTATTTTCTAAACATGCATTTTCAATTTGAGTGTAGTTGATTTAATAGGATATCGAGTATAATTGAGGTAGTAGATAACTCTTTCCTTTCCCTAATAATTATGTTGAGTGAGGAGCACTCCTATAACAACTTGTGTGGCTTATATTTACAAAATAAGAGGTTATCGTAGAGTAGGAGGGACTAATACTTGGTGGGTTTCTCGGATATTTTTTGAGATTATAAAAATATTTTTGACATTTTGTATACCATTGGAATGTTGTACTTTTCTTAAGAAAATGTGTAAATGGATGAAATTTATCAACCAACTAGGATATGACCCTATGTATGGATTTTATATTTCCTTGGAGATTATAGAGTTGAGAGATATTTTAAGGAGACATTTTTCTGATGGAAGTGACCTTAGAAGGGTCAACCTTAATGCCTTTCATAGATACAATGAAACCCAGAAGCTTTCTGATGTGACACCAAATACACACTTTTTAGGATTCAACTTGACCTTGTATTCTCGTAGGTGTTCAAATATTTTACATAGAATAGTGGGGTGACCTTCCCGAGTTCATGACTTTCCCAATATGTCATCCATGTAGTCTTTGACTATGTCATGGAGCATATCATGGAAGATAAAAATCATGGCACATTGATATGTAGCGCTAAAATTCTTAAGGATGAATGACATGAATTGATAGAAAAAGGTTCCCCAAGGTATAGTGAAGGAAAATTTATGTTGATATTTAGGTGTAATTTTAATTTGATTATACCTGAAAATCCATCCATAAGAGATAACATTTCATGCCCCGATGTAGAATCGACTATCATGTCAATATTTGGCAAAGGGAAGTCATCTTTGGGATAAAACTTGTTGAAATCATTGAATTATGTACAAGTTCTGGACCCTGATTTTTTCTTCTAAACAAGGAAAAAATTGGAAATCCACTCAGGGTACTCAATTGGTCATATGAGGCCAACATCTAAGAGCTTTTGTAATTATTATTTGACTAATAGGGCTACTTTTAGATGCATTTTTCTATTTTTTTGCTTGATGTACATGGCATATTTATATAAAACTAAGTGATGCACCACTAATTATGGGTCTAATCTAGGAATGAAAACATAATTCCAAATAAATACATCTAAAAAGTCACAAAGGAGTGTGACTAATGTCTTTTGTTCTCAAACACTAAGAGTAGCTCCATATTGAATGATTTTAGGACTATCTTCTCGAACTAATATTGACATCAATGGTTTCTTCCGCAAGTATCTTAAATCCATCTTGCATGTGAGAAGTTATAGGATGGAGGTTGAGGTTCTCGTCCACTAGTGCCTTGAAAAGGTTTTCACCAATAGACACATCATTTTCTTATATTTTTTTTTTTGTTCCAATAACACCTCTGAAAGTTTTCCACTAGGGGATTAGAAAAAAATTATTTTTTGATTTTTATGACTAAAGACTACAACCTCTTCTCCAAATTAGGTTATAGAATTTAATTCAATCTCACAACCTTTCTTGTGATCCCTTGGAGGGATACCATGTTGAGCTCGAAGAATTAATTAATGGCCTCATCATTCGAAAGATATATAATGATATGGAGTCATGTTGGTCCCAGTCAATGAGTGTAGGATGTTGCAAGCCTAAGGTGAGGATAGTGGATTCATGGAATATGTTAGTTGAGGCAAGATCCTCATAGAGGCTATAAGGTGTTCCTAGTTCAATTTCAGAAGAATATTCCTCACTATCAGAAGTAACATCATCGATAGAAATGGGAAGACAATCAGAAGGTTTATATCCTAGAACATAGCAGGAAGGGTTATCGAAATGGAGATGAGTTCAAGCGATCCTTGTTCAATGAATCCTATTCATTTTCCTTTATAACCCATAGATTCATCAATTTAAGACTAATGGATTATTCCTATGATTCATAGAAAGAGGAGAAATTTTAATTATACAACTAAGATCCTTAAGAACCATGAACGTGTTCATTTTCTATAAATCCACAATAGAGGAAAGTGGATTCACTCGGTTGATAAGTAATTATCTCCTTTTTCTTGCACATGTCGGGCCTACCATGGCTATGGGGTGAGGGTGGAAGGTTTTTATATGGAAGGAATTTTGAATTTTGCATTCATGAATGCCATTATTGATTATTTTCACATGAGTCTTGGGTAGGTGCTTGGAGATGAAAGGAAGGTCATTTGGGTGAATGTGATAAGATGATGTAGATGGACAAGTTTGATCTATTTTAGAGAGTGTAAATGAGTGTGTTTATAGAGATGAGTTATGTAACATGTAATAAAATTAAAAAGGGTGAGGATCAAATTTTGTGCACTATGACTTATTTCCCACCGTGTAGGAATTTGATACACTAATGGTAATTCGATGGAACGACTTGCATGGCATGGATCCGTGGATGACCAAGGAGTATGTTATAAGGTAGGTCAAGATTAATAAAATGAAATAGAGTTAAATGGGTGATAGGTCCAATTGTGAGAGGTAAGGATATTGTTTATGTTGATTTCCTTTACGCATTCTCATATTCCTTTATAGTGATGGTGTTTATTGTTAATGACTCCTCATAATGTCCCAAATGTTTAATGATTTGTAGACTATAAATATTTAATCCAAAACTTTTGTCTATGAGCACCCACTTAATTTTAGAGTTAATGACATTTACTTCAATATACAATGGGGAATTTTCAGAAGAACGGGAAGATGGGATGTCAAGGGGATAAAGTTAATGTATGGATTTAAAGATAATTATCCTATCATGGCCTAGATTTGTACAAGATTAATATTATTTTGGTGCATGTGAGTCTTGTAGGACATGATGAAGGATATCTTTATATAAGGTGAAAGTTTTAATAAGGTCTGCAATGGAGATTTATGCAGGGGTTTTCTCAATTTGCTTGAGGAAGGTCGTATTGTCCTTCTAAGGTAGGTGGTGAATTAGGTATGAAAATGATCAGATTTCACCAAGTTGTGATATTATAAGCGGTGGTTTTGATATTTATGGTGGAAACATGGTTATTAGTGGGAAGAAGACAACCAATGATATAAGAAAAATTTGTAGGTTTTATAGTATTTGATTGAGAGCTTTGACCCTTTTTAGGTAGAGGATTATCTTGATCATCTTTAGGAAAAGTGTTATGGTAGATCACAAGGTTTCTGTTTGGGGATTTAGGAGAACTATTACCCTCAACTCAATATCTCCATGATCAATCAAGTCTTAGATATAAGTTTTCAATATTAAACATATATATGTGGCGTGACCCTTGACACTATAAAAATTTCAATATTAATTTTCTCAATAGTAAGTAGGTTTGGGTCGAGTCTCCTCAAGTGGTTTTTTATGAGGAACATGATTATACTTACTTGTTTCAAATGTTGGAACACGATGATAGAGATTCCACAAGAGGACATATATTTTCGTATCAAAATCTCATTTGGGTGTCCCAACTAGCGGTTTGATTTGGAGATGTTGTTGGATGGACTTAATATGTTTGGATTCAAGAACCATCCCCAATTACATTCTTATTTTTATTGAGAAATTTTGTCTTCTCAAAGGGTTATTATTCTTATTGATGATCGAAGGGTATAACTTGATGATATATTTAGAAATAAGGGATTTCTTGATGTGCGTGCATTTTTAATGATGTCCTCAAATGAGGTGACACAATGCATTTGTAGATGAAAAACATTTTTTCATTTAGGTTAATGAAAAAAATGTTAACTTGTTTTTCAGGGGAGGGTGCAAGGAAATGGATTTCAAGTCCTTACCATATTTGGAGAATGCATAAAAGGTTTCATTATATATTTTTTTGGTGTTGCAAAGATTCGTAAGTGTTGAATTCAAAGTCAACATTAAAAGATAAATAAGTTCATAATTTTAACACACAAATTTGGAAAATCTATGATGAACTTTTGGGTAGGTGTAGGACCTATTTCAAATATTTCCCACCTAAACCATGTGGAAAGATTAGAATCAATTAGTTTTCAATGTAATATACTTATTAACAGAAATATAAAACTCTTTGATGTGTTCACATAGGTCACCCTTTCCCTTATAATTTTAAAACTTGGTTAATTCAAAGTATGGTGGGAAGAGGATTTGTAGCATGTTATAATCAAGAGGGTACAGACATAACTGATCAAATGTGTAACATTTTTTTTTTGATAAATGTTTCACATTACAATCCTTGAAGGTTTCCCATCATGGTTTTTCATTCTTGGAAAAAAGGGATACCATAAATCAAGATTGAGGGTGTTGATAAATATCAAATCTGGTGAGTTTAGGGACTCATTTATACATTTATAGATCATTAGGTAAGGTTTTGGATGTTTCAAGGCCAACTTGTGAAGCAAGAGTAGCTAATCTGTGTGTTTAAATGTTGGATTTGGTTATACAATGTATAACTATGATTGTGTTGTGGTTTTTTCATGTTATAAGTCTTAGGGATGTGTGGATTTTCCCTAGTTGATTCAGGATGTGGTTAACTTGTGCCTAGTAGTGGTTTGGTGTGGCCAATGATGTTGTGTAATTTTTTGGGGTTAAAATTTGAAGGAATTTTTCCCCTAGTTCTATAAATTTACAAAGAATCTTGTTGCAATTTTGGTAGATGAAGTAATCTACATGTTCATAGTCTAAACATGTGAGTATTCTATGGTTTTTGTATTCACTTTGATCAACTAGGTCATCATCATTGTTGTGGGTTTTATAAATCAAGTATGAAACCAAACATTCTATCAAAAGGGTTTCCCCCTTCACAACTAGTTTTGAGCGAAGCTTTGGTTTTGGGTGCCATGGTTATTTTTATTTTATTTTATTGTGTTTTTGTTCTTTGGGAGTTTTAATAAAACTAGAACAAAATAAATTCATACAATACATAGGAAATTAAGTGTTTACAATATGATGCAATGCAACATGTTATGGAGGTGGATGAGAGGGCTCTTATCACTCCAAAAAGATGTGCCTTTCTATATACCACTAGACCGATAAATCAAACCTCTCTATATATAATACCTTCGATATAATTTTCGAGTACGTGGAAGAAGCTCACCCTCCCAATATATACATATGTATGTGAGAGAAGCATTAATGTACATGAGATCATAATGGTACGTGAAGTAGTATGTGAAAGGGACTCACTATATCAATGATTGCGGTGGAAGGTGATTGAGGGAATAGAATTATATGCATGTATTTATAAATCCCCATGTAGACACAAAATCACACACTTACTTATATTTACTATACCACCAAGTATGTTGTTTTATATATGGATCTTGCGTAAGAAAAGTATTCACTAGTGACCCATTCCATAGTCCATCCACTTGTCTTGTTGGTTTCTATTACTTTTATATTTCACACTTGTCACTCATACACCCAATTCTGGTTAGGTCATAAGGATCCCTTTTGATCAGTCTTCACTCATTTTTCATCATTTGTCTCTGAGACACTAGCGCCCATGTGCTCTTATCCGTCTTGGGCACCCATACCCTCTTTATGTTTGATCTTATTTTTGACATTTGAGGTCAATATTTTCAGTTTTCCCTCTCATATCCCAAGGTATTAGTAGGAATTTTGGGTCATTGCTATCAAAATTTGAGCAATAGATCCCTATATAAACACAACATACATACCATTATAATGGCGGGTAATTCTTATCAAGGTCTATCTATCTACATATCTCAAGGGACTACATTTGGGTGCATTACTCTACATACACACTACATAGGAAGGGGAGTTCATTATATTCCATCCACACATTTGTATTTTATCTAGATACCACTTGTTATCTTGGTGTCATTGGTGCGAGGGTGACCTAGGAGCACTATTTCACACACAAGCACATAGAACTACATTGGGTCTAAGATGTAGTGCAGTGCTAAGTTGTAAGTTCACCATTTTGATGATGAGGAAAACATGACCCCTCATTTTGCATCTTTATTTTTAAAGATTTGATTTTTTTAGGGTTTTGCAGGAGGATATTTATGTGTAGGTTTACAAGAACCTCAATGATCAAAGTGTGAAATAAAGGTGACCAAAGGCAAATAAGTGTGAAAACCTAGTAGTACTATCGGAACCAGGTTCCAACAATTTTTGTAAACTCCAACACCCTGCGAGAGGTCTTAGGCTCTCGCGGTTGCCCATATCCTTACCCAGTGCCTATTTCTAGGAATTATAAGCATTTCTACTTTTTTTTAGCCCGATTATGATGGTCTATGTTCCTATTCCATCACATTCTCCAATCCAAACTCACTTTAGGATAAGCATAATTAAGGTAAGTTCCCTATCTCTTGCATTTTATTTCATATAAAGATCAAATAAATTTCCAAGTGCTTGTATTTCATTGTATATCAGTTATAACAAATCTTTGCATTCAGATTTTAATAAAATATTTAGATTTTATTAAATCATTTTTGTGAACCAATATCTTAGAGATACTTTCCCTATAATCCACTAAAACCCTAACAGCTAAGGATATCTCTTCTCCTCCTAGGCTAGTCATGCCTCATGTGAGTGTTAATCCTATCAATAATGAAGCAACCATAGTTGAACTTACAAATCTATATCACAACATTATTATTATAAATGATACTCAAAGGAAATGGTTAGCTCGTGATGAATGCAATGTTCTTACTACGTTTGATCATACTACCATTAGCATTGTTTCGATCTCGCAAAATTTTATGGATGTAGACCTTGTTATTCAATTAGCATCACTCCACATTCTTATATTTCTACTGAGATTTTAGATGATGTTATTATCAGTTTTATGCTTAATCTTGATGATTATGCTTTATCTAGAAATTAGGATGAAAATAAACATGTGCATGATGTTGTTTATTATACTAGTTAGGATTATTCTATAGTTACATTTCTTACTCCTTCCATTTCTAAAAATATTTGTAATAATGCATCACATACTAGTTCTCCTCCTCCATTATATGTTGATGATATGCTTAATGAAATACTTACATCTGAATATTTATCTGATATTGATGAGGCACATAATAGTAATGATTCTACTTCTTTTCATATTGTTGAATGTGAATTTTCTAATCTGATTTCATCTTCTTCTGATATTGTCTCAAGTAACATGCATGATTCATATCCTTCCATTAATTCATCTCCTAATAATGCTTCCAATTCTAGTCCTACTACTTCACCATCTATTACTTCTTTGGCACCTATATCTAGTGTTCCCTTAGCATTGGTATCTTCTACTTCTTCTCTTGACATCCCTATGATCACTCATAATGGAAAGATACAACCACTCAATACACCATCTACATCTCCTACTATTCCATCACAAGATATTTTATCACTCATGCATGTTGTTGGTCAATTACAATCTCAAGTCTAATCTCTCACACTTAAAATAAAATGTTACTATGCTTCTATCGATAACAATTCTTTACATGGAAACCCTATTCCAAAAAATATTCACAATTCAGCATTCCCTAAGGATTTCATTATGCCTACATTTTCATGTTTTGATGGTACTGGAAATCCATATTTACATCTTAAGAATTATCGCCTAAGTATGGATTTTTATTCAAAAATCGATTATTGCTAAAATATTTTCACCATAGTCTTACTAATGACGCTCTCCAATGGTACACACATTTACCTTTTGGATCTATTAGTACCTATTGTGAGATGGAAGAGGCATTCCTTCAACGCTTTATACTTAACAATGGCCCTAGAGTTACATATGATTGTTTACCTAGCTTACATCAAGGTAAAATAAAACCTATCATTGATTATATTTTGTGCTTCAATACTTACATGCATCAGTTAGTATTTCAACCCATTGACTTAGAAAATCAATTTCTCTGTTGTCATGGCCTCATTCCTGCTTTAAAACAATGATTGCAATATGACACATGTGAATCATTCACACTCTTATGTTATAAGGTCATCAACCTAGAGCAGGATCTCATTGTTGCACATATCATAAATTCTCCTCCTATTTCTCTTATTGCTGCATCATCTAGTTCTTCTCCACTTCCATATTTTAAGCATCCTACTATATCTCCATCTCCTTCACCTCACAAAAAAATTTAGTATTCTCTATTACATAAGCATCCATTATCTTCTCCACTATGTCGGGCTCCACCTTATACTTCTAGATCTCCTTTCATGAGAGCCATTGCACTTTTCTCATCATGTTATACCTCATGATGTGCTACATACCTTACTTGAAAAGCATTTTTTTCTTACCTTCTAATCAGCATCATCCACCTCATTTCTTGCAAATTTAGTGTTATCAACCCTATTGAAACTATCATCATATTAATGGCCATCGCAAAAATTATTATTAGGCCCTTTATGATTGATTATGAAAATTATAAGATAAGGGTGTAATTTCCTTTGGCTCTCGCTCTCGTGAGTGGTCTATGTCTCCACTTCCACACAAGTGTGTTGTTACTCCAATTGATTTATCTCCTCCATCTAGTTCTAAGGTCATTATTTTTCCACCACCACAGGTTTTTTCTCATGCACGCTCTCCATCTCATCCATCCACCGTTGCACCATCTCACTCGTTGTGTCATGATACCACTACACATTTTCTACCTAAGCCATCAACATCTATGCTTCCCATCATTACATCACCCATCATTGGCACCATCTCACCTGGCATTCAGTTTGGTTCATACACTCATGCTTCTTCCATTCCACATGCTTTCACCATTCTACACCCTCTTGGTATTTGGTAGGTGATTTACTCACCTTACGCCCTAATGAAGCACTCATGTTCTTTTGGTTCTTACATGACTGTTGAGGATTTGTTACAATAATAACCTCACCATATCTCTATGCTACACATTATATCAATATATTTATCTAGTGTATACTATCATATCACTTCCCAATGATGCACTCTTTCTTTACGGTTCATTCTTGACTGTTGAGGGGTCTTATATAAATGAACCTTATCATCTACACACTATGGGGAATTTCCATCCTCTTTCCCCCTCGTCATCATACTAACACTCACTTAAGAACACTCTTATGGCCATCTCATTCACATACTCTTTTACATCATTCATCACAACTCTATCCATACATACATTATACTTTTTCCATCATTCATCTATCACATGGCACAATCACACTATATACACTATCTATTATCACATACATTAATCATCATTATCCATTAATTACCATCAACAACTACATGATGCAAATCAAATCAACAAATGTGAACATTGCTCAAAACACCACACAATGAATATAGCAACAATAATCGACATATCATACATCAACATACGTGTACCAATCATCACATCGCATAGCAATAAACATCAAACATATTCAAATAAGTCCATATATATATATATATATATATATATATATATATATCCATCAAAATCATAGTTAAAAATATCCCATTGATGGGGGAAAGCCCCCATACATCGCTACATCACTACATATGCATATCATAAATTTTCATCACTATCGCTATCTACAATTACAGGAGCTCTAAAACTAGAAGCTTCACCGCTCAATCTGTCATTGTTTGCGACCCTTGTATCTCTCTACCTAAATATGAAATAATGTCACCTCGGATGACTACTCGAAAAATGACCCTTTAGATCCACAAACCTCACAATTACATCCTATGTTAAGGGACCTCCACGTGTAATCTCTCTAGCTTGTTACATCTCCTCTCGTGCCTCATCCCTCTTGCTCAGTAATATGGTACATGTAGCTACCACTAACGCCACTAGATCAAATAAGTGTGTATGCTCACTTACAATGCCATCTACGATCTCTAACATACCACAACTTATGAGTACATCGGTGGGCACATTCTACATCAATGTGCGGATGGATGTGTCCACAATCAGTGACCAATAACATCACCTACATTCATATATCAACTCATTATCTAAAAACAATAATTAAAAAACCAAATAACCAATCACAACCATCACTATACAAATACTCACGCTCTGTTATCGCTACCGCTATGTTATCGGGGCATGTGCTTGTCCCTCTACTCCTCCCCAGGCAATGTTCCCGCCACATCCACAAAAACTAGAAACAAAAATACCCACCGATGTGATTCCCACCATGCATGATATGCCTCCATACACCCCGCATCATCTACATCTATCGGCTTTATCATCGCATATGCCTCGTCTAGCCCAAGAGGTACTAGTTATGCTCTTATGGGCCCTGCTCTAGCTCCAGTCCTCCTCGGTTCCCTAATGGCCCTCACCCAAACATAAAGATCTGGGGCACATCCCAGGCCATATTAAAATACCGTGAAACATGCTCTACATGGAATAACTCGGTCACCCCTAGAAATCGTTCTCCTCAGCCACATAGTCTATTGAACACATCGTATCTCTACCGCATCCTCTCGGCCATGCTCAGTAGCCTTGATATGGCCTCCATATCATGGCCTATGGCCCCATCTAATCTACCATCACTCTATAGGTATTCATATCCATCTTCTTGTTATGAAACCCTACCCATCTCCTAGTAAATATATCGGGAATCCCCACTCTCCTAATGGTCCACCAACTAGCCTTAATATCACAATATGCTCATAGGCCCATACATGTAACAATGCGGTAGCTCCAATATCACCCATGTTCTCCTCCTTTGTAAATCTATATACAAAAAAGGGCCAATACACATCATGCCCAATCATATATCATCCCACCTTCTCTATATGATGGAAAATTTTATGCATCTTATACAAGATGCTTGTACCACCACCACCCTCTACTACAACTAATGAAGCAATCACAATAGCAATGAAATTTCATAATCATGGAACTCCTAATCTCATTATAGCATCTAGACTAATATATACCTCATTTTGAACTTGGGTCCCCATAAAGTACCACCTCATGACCCTCATTTGTCTTTGAACATCATCTATAGCCATCACCTGGACCCTCTCCCCGATAATAGGAAAGCACAAGATATATGATATATGTCCTCTAAATTCATGGCCATCTTACCTGTAGGAAACCAAAAGGTGCAAGTATCTTCACACCACCACTCACACAAAGCTATGATCATAGGCATATTATGGGGCACAACTCCAATCCTCACTATGTGTCGCAGTGCCGACACGTCTAGAACATCCCACTCATCTTCTAAAAAACCCAATCCTAGTAGCATACTCAAATGACGGCCACAAAAACTCCCACGAATTAATATCCCTTTGTTTAGCACAAAACAAAAAAATGTGAATAGACATACCTATAGCATCAATAAGCATCAAATTTCACATTTGCAATGATATGTACTTAACCTAAGCCTTTTGGGTCACCAAAGCACCTAGGAGTAGGACTAGGTGCCCAAGAGCATGTCATTAGCGCCCATGCCTAGGTGCTAGTGTCCCGAAGGTCACTAGCACCTTCACCACTCTTGTCCAGTCTAAAATGCTTTGAGAAAATCAAAAACAAAATTTTTGTAAAAATTCATTAAAAATGACTAATTTTAACACAATTTTCAAAAAAATCATACTTACTAGCTCATCTATCGTACATGATGCCATAGTTGTTTCCACCATCTCAAATTGACTTAGTCATGGTGCTCTCACTTAAGGCATCTTCACACAACCAGATATCCAAAAAATCACACAATAATCAAATTAATTTCCCATTTATTTTTTCACATTGCTATTTATAGTGATCTCCCATTACTTACCACGTTATATTCATTATTCACACTTATCCTTTGAAGTAATACACATCATTGCATGATTTTAATCCTATCTTATGCATCCTTACTCTAATTCTTTTCTTGTTTACATCAATCTCTTAATAATTCTTCCTAGTATCACATTGTATACATTTTGCAAGCATTATATTCCTCCTCCACATCGTTTCAACTTGAGATACATACACTTTTGTGATATCTATCATACATTCACTATTTCATCATTGCACAATTACTTTCGGCTCAACGTTCATTGTCATCATCATCCTCCCCTTCCGCTAAAAGGGGGGCATATAATTAAGGTATCCCATAATCCCCTCGCATTGTTACATGATCATTCTACATTTTGAATTCATCATTATCAAAAAAATTCTCATACATCATGCAATATTTCACACCACCTTCTAGCGATTCCCCCTAATGACCTAATCTAAGGGAAACAAGTGTAAAATATCTCCATGAGTAACCAATCAATAAATCACATACATTTGCATCTTGACCTTCTACAATTCAATTCACATCAATCTATCAACATGACATGGTGCATTTATCCTCCCAGATGACCTAACTTGGAATTACATCACCACTTTCCTAGATGACCTAACATGGGAAATTATTATACATTTTCTACCGCTTCTAGATGACCTAACATGGAATCCATCTCATATACATTACGGTGACACCCCCTAGTGGGGAAATGAGACGTCATTTACTTTCCTATATTTCTCCTATATGGGTTATTGACATTTGATTGAAATACAACAAAATGGATCCAAATAAAAAAAAATTGGTCATTTTCCATCTGCAATGGCTAGACCTTTTGAGGATGTAGTTAAAGTTGGAGAGTAAAACTAAACCTCTCTCCCTACACTCTTCCTCTATCGGAAGAATGCCCAAATATTTAGTTTTTCACACATGCAAAATCATCCTAGGAATTGATCACTCCTTACCCTAACACATCTTCATCAATGAGAAAAGAAAAATCTCGATCGCTCAAAATGGAAATCATCAAATTTTCTTAGTACTCCTCATAATGGTCCCGATCTCGTGATAGGCCACATGGTTTGATGCACTAATTCATGGTTCACCATGCTATATGTTCTCATTCTATGCATACTTTTACAATATTTAAATGTGCTCCTCCAACATGGGCTTCTCTGGACTTCTCTCAAGTATGTATCTCTATCTACTTTATGTTACCGAGCTTTCGCTCAACAACATAAAGTGGGGAAAATGTAGACACAAAATCATGCACTTACTACTATTTACTATACCGCATGATTATGGTATTTTATATATGGATCTTACGTAAGAAAAGTATTCACTTTGGTGATTCATTCCATAGTTCGTCCACTTGTCTTTTTGGTTTCAATTACTTTTATCTTTCACACTTGTCACTCATACACCTAGTTTTGGTCAGTCACTGGATCCTGTCGCCGGTCTTCACTCATTTTTCGTCATTTGTCTCTAAACACTAACACCCATGCGCTCCTATCTATCATGTGTGTCTGCTTCCCTCTTTATGTTTGAACTTATTTTTGACATTTGAGGTCAATCTTTTCAATTTTCCCTCTCATATCCCGAGGTACTCTTTGTCATATCGGTCATTGATGTTAAAATTCAAGCAAGATATCCCTATATAAACACAACATACATACTATTTTAATGGTAATTCTTTTCAATGGTTATCTATCTACATATCTAAAGAGACTACATTTGGGTGCATTACTCTACATACACACTATATAAGAAGGGGATTTCATTCTATTCCATCCACACATTTACATTTTATCTAGCTACCACCCACTATATCGGTGTCATTGGCATGAGGGCGCACTAGGAGCACTATTGTACACATAATCACATAGAACTACATTGGATATGAGATGTCATGTATTTTTCAATGTAAGTTCACCATTGTGGCATGTAATTAAGGATAGTCTAACCCCTCATTTTACATCTTTATTTTTTAGGATTTGATTTTTAAAGGGTTTTACAGAAGATATTTTTTTGCATGTTTTAGGAACCTCAGGTGATCAAAATGTGACATAAAGGTGACCAAATTTGAACAAGTATGAAACCCTAATGACACTATCGGGACCAGTTTCCAAACATTTTTGCAAACTTCAACACCCCTACAAAGGTCTTGGGTGCCCTTATCCTTACCTAGAGTCACTATCCTTTCCCAAGCACGCGCTATGTCCAAGCATTACAAGAATCTCTACATTTTTTTTAGCCTGATTACAATGGTTTGTGTTCTTGTTTTGTCACATTCTCTAGTCCAAACTCACTTCGGGATAAGAATAATTAAGGTGAGTGCCCTTTCTATTACATTTTCTTTCATATAAAGATCAAATAAATTACCAAGTGCTTGTATTTCATTGTATATCAGTTATAGTAGATCATTGCTTTCAAATTTTAATAACTTAGATTTTATTAAATCACCCCGTGATTTATACGGTCAATGCCTAAACATTTTTGTGGTTGTCTTAGGCGAAGATGAAGTAGGTCAATCATGAAGGATTTACCTATAAGTGTATCTCGAGGCATCATAAATAATGAGCACTACGAAGAATTGTACGGTTCGTGATTGTGCACAACAAGAAAACTAAAATATGGAATTATAAATCTATTAACAAAAAGGTAAGAAACTACAATACGTAAAATAAACAACATGTACTTGGAGCTTGTAAAACATGTTTGTGTGTTTTTGTTTTTTTTTTTCTTTAAGATTATTAAACACATGAAATTGTGGCAACCCATCAAATCACATCTCAAAACAATTGCTTGGGAAAACTAAAAATGCAAGTTAGAGAAAACTAAAGACCTGCAACACCAAGATGAGTTGGTGATAAAAATATATAAACCTGATGTAAAAGAAACACATATGACAATTAAAATATTATAGACACATAATGGGTATCATAATTTAAAATTTTCGTCTACAAGTGTTCACATGTAGACCAATAATTTTGAGTAGCGTCTACATGCTCTTTGAGGACATTTAATTGTGCAACAATTAATGGAAGGACATTAGTGGATTGAAAGACCAAGTAGTGTAATCTGATATCAATATCACCTTGATAAGGCTCAATATGGGTTTCGGATGCTACGTGTTCAATTGGTAATTTGTGAGGATGTTTTACACTTAGAATGGTCATAGGAGAGATGAAATTTGATGGTGGAGATCAAATAAATGAGCAAGGATGTGTTCTTAGTTGTGGAATAAACAAGTGGAAACAAGAAACAAGTATAAAAAAATAGTTATACAATGATCACGGGTTGTTTTGTCTCAGGCGGTGGTATGTGGTCTCACTAATAGTGACCGAGATAGGTATGTTTGCTTGGTTAAAGTGGTCATTGATGGATAATGGATACTTGATCATGGAATGATGATGAGAAAGGATGACATGAATGATAAATTATGGTGGTTTATCTAGTTTCATTTAGATATTGGATATCCAAGGAATCACCACCATGTTAAATATCAATGTTAGTAGGAAAAGTTAAGTTCTTTATAATGGTGGTGTTCTAATTTGATTGATATTTTGTCATGTAAATAACACCCATATTAAGCCTTTAAAATGTATCGAGTAAAAACATAGCTACTTAACATTTATTCTACCAATGATCAAATCCAAACTGACTATTAAAGAAAGACTTATTGTGTTTGAACGAAAAATGCAAGTCTTGAAATCTTGTTAACAAAAATCCAAATAATAAACCATAGTAAGTAAAATTAGAATTGAATGAGAGATAATTAAAAAAAGTCATAATCATGAAATCTTAACATTAGATTAAATGTCTAACATGTCATAATGCATCTAAAATGAAGAATGAAACCGAAGATGTTTTAGGAAGTGGTTTGAGAAAAGGACCAAGATGAGGTAGCACTAGACAATAATTAGTCTCAAAATAAAATCAACAATATTGCTAAGGGTAGTTGAAAAATTTTCTAGATGAAATCTAGCTTAAGTGATCAAAAATGTGACTTAAACTTATAGTAATCCTAAAAGTGCACAATAATTATTCAAGATTATAATTAATCTTATATTAATCCCAAGAGTAAACAAAATTAATCCAAATTAGAACTAGGAGGTTAATTTTCAATTTAAATCAGGTTAATTAAAATTTGATGAAACCTAATTACAACTAATTCGGAGGATAACAAAGTTAATTTAAATGTGAATGAAATGTAATTAAAAATAATTAAGAAAAATTAAAAGGTATTTGAACAAAACTTATTTTATAATTTAGGGGGAAAAAAGCAAACAAACTAAGCCTAATTTGAATGAAAAAAATTTAAAGTCATGGGATCGAGTTGGACTTAAAGAGAATGAGTTGGGATCGAGACAAATGGCATTTCGATATGGAAATAGAGTTGATTTGGGGTTAGATCGAGAGGGTGACTCGGTGTGGTTTGGTGACATGGGGCTTGGTTTTGAGTGGTGAACCAATGGATTGTGGGCATGGCTTAGTGGTGAGCTGATGGTAATTGAGCTTGGACTCAATAGTAAGCCAACAAAGTTTGGTGGAGATGACCTTAGGATAACCTTTTCTTTTAGAGAAGGAATCTTTAGCCAATATGGATACACCTTTAGCCAAAATGGATCTTTATAAACTTATGCGGTGTAAAACAATTTGTGAAACACAATTTTATTCTACAGCAAGAGAGGCATGCCTATTGACAATCTTGTTTTGAATTTTAGCCGTGGTAAATGATCTTTTGCGAGTTATGAAAAGTTTTGACAATGTAGAGTTCGCAAAGATCCATTCCTTAGGAGTCTTGGCACATATATCGAAGAAGGTCATATAAGGGATCAAAGGGATTAATTCAAGAGCATGCATGATATAATTTTATTCAAGTAGATAATAGTGGTTCAATTAGAGACTCCCTGAAGCTAAGCTGAGAGGATTCAAAAGATGCGAGATGTATGATTAAGGAATATGAGAGAGCTCATAAACTTTTTTGGTGAGACGAGTTACATCATGGAGTAGACAAAGGTGGAATGATTTGGGTGATATGTTGAGGGGGACGAGTAGGGAATGACATAGGAGAGATAGATCTCACAAGATGGGGCAAAGGGATGAGCCCGGTGAACTAAGGTGGGCTTGAGGATTCTTGAATCAAATTCAAGGTAGCGAGGTGAATTAGAAGTGATTTCGAGAGGAGATAAAACTCAAGGCATAGGGGAGTGACAATGGTGGGTAGATTTGAGAGGGAATGAGGTGAGGTAAATCATGGGCGAGTTAAAGGTGAGATAGATAGGGAGTTACATTAGGCTATTTGTGTGGTGAATTGAATAAAGATATGAGCAAGCTAGGAAGGGAGTTAAATGGTGAGTTAAGCAATGAAGTGAGTTTGATGAAGGAGCCTAATAATGGGGCAATGAACTTCCTTATTCCTACAAAATAAAACAATTGTGGAATATTGATATCTAGAAAATCACTACATTAATTAAGAAAGAGGGTTTGTGTATATAACCAAATGGAAATAATAATAATAATGTGGGCTCGGAAGGACCCAAATTTATCCTGTTGGAAGGTGAACTTAGTGAGAAGATTCTGTATGGCTTCCTGAACATTATATATGTAACAAAATATATTTTGAGACCTAGAAGATGCTTGTTCTCAAAGCTAATCTCCACAAGTTGTTACAAAATTTCAAAATGACCCTTGCAAGACTTGTAATAGTTAAATGTTAATAGACAGAGAGGGTTCATCCCACCAAGTGTGCCATAATGTGTAGAGTAGAAACATGAAAGTAATATAAAGGAAATACTTAAATAAACATGATGATATTACCTCCAAATCCTCACCATACACCTCAGATTGTTAAAAAAATTGTGGATGGGCCTAAAAATGGTGATAATGTAGGTACTCCAACATGGTAATCGATGCACGATCGGTCCAACAAGCTAACTTTGCACTTTTTCTTGATATGGAAGGGGATGATTCAAGAATGGAATGAGATTATGAATTCATATAAGAATTATAAGGGATCTAAATGGGGGAAGAAAAAATGGGCATAATGGAAGCTTACTTAACTCATGGATTATACCTTTAAGGGGGTAAGGTTTTATTTATATTTTTTCAGGATGAGATTAATTAAGGTAACTTAATTAATTGAGATTTGAAAATAATGGATGGACTTTAAAAATTAGGATTAAATTAGAATTTTTAATTTGATGATGGTGGACATGGAAAATGAATTCGAAGACTTAGAAAAGGGATAATAATATTTAATTTGGTAATAGAAGACTTATAAAATAGATAATAATATTTAATTTGAAAGTGGGAGACATGGAAAATAAATACAAAGACTTGGAAAATGGATAATAATATTTAATTAGATAATGGAAGACTTAGAAAATAGATAATAATATTTAATTTTGTAATGAGAAATTGATGTGGCATGTGATTTGGATGGTGATGTGGAAAGGTGGGGTATAGGATTAGGTTAAGTGATAATGAAGGTTAATTAATTGATGTTAATTAATTGATTAATATCAATTAATTTCTGATGGAATTTTTTGGGAATGGTGTAAGGAATGTGATGAAAAGAATTAGATTTCTACATCACCTACCAGGAAATGTTTGTCATTTGTCAAACCCTAATTATTGGTTGTGAAGCCTTCTAAACATTTTGAATAACATATCAAACCCTTATCATGGGTTGATGACTTAGTTGAGTTGTGGGAACCCTCATGGACCATAAAAGTTGGCACTACTCTGAAGAGGCCTCAAATCACATGTTATTCTCTACATAGCATGTGATAGCTGAATGAATGCAACTATGGTTTTGCAATTGAAACCTCTTTGACTATTTTTACTTGCATTTGAATTTTGCTAAAATACTTGGAGAAGGGATGTTTGAGTGCTTGCAAGTGAGATAACCTATATTCTTGCCATGGTATGATGCTTGAAACTTGTAGTGATTTTTTCCCTAATTAATGTGCATAAGCTTTGGTGAAATTTAGTTAACCTTGGGTGCCTTTTGTGAGTGTTGTAAGAGTGCATGTCAATGTAGTGCCATATGATTCCCAAGTGTGTAAATGAGAGAGTCTATACTTTCTTATATAGGGTTCAAAAGGTGAATTATTATAGAAATTCCAACCCAAATGTAATAAAAGACCCAACAAAGAATATGAAATTGAAGGAAAAGATGGAGGATATGTTGGTTCAAACCATATAAGTTGACTAGATGGATAAAAACTCCGGACCTATCTGGACAACATTACATATGGATGAGAAACATGAAAATAGAATTTTGTATCTTGTCAATTGGATTTTGCCTATGGACAGTATGCATTTGAATCTCATAATTTATCGACATATTATTTTGTATGAATACGCAAAGAAAGATGAGAGGAATCAAGATGTACTAGGTGGGGATAGAAAGAGTATGTTTATCTCAACAATAATACATTGTCAAAACTAGAAATTTCAAAGAGTAAATTTCCAAATTTGAGTGTCTACAACAAGAGCTACTCAAGTATAGTCATAAAATCACACACTTTATTTTTACATCACACATCTACGTATGTCATTATATGCATGATTCCTAAGAAAGAAAACTAGACATTAACAAAACTTGTTTTATTTTTACATTGCTTTATCCCTTTTGATACTCTTGATATTTACTTTTCTGCAATGGTCACTTTACATTTGGACATTGGACAACACATGACCCAAATCTGTATTTTCGGATGTATCGTCCGAGTATCCCAAACAATACCACCCATTAGGGACAGGAGTTCTCAGCGCTATTGTGCCCCTTTGGGTGCTTCTGTCCTTTTCCCACCTTTTCTCAAGTTTAAAATTCCACGTCATTTGTTATCTTTTCTAAAATATATTTTATCACTTTGGGTTGGCCTTTTTAGTTGTTAATGATGAAATTCAAAAAAGTAATCATATATATACATAACGTACTCACTATCATTAGGGGATAGACAATTGGGGATAATAATTAATATTTACTACTTGGGCAAGGAACAACATTCAAGAAATTCATTTGGGCTGCATTATTCACCACATAGGAGGGTTATATTCAAAATTCCATCTTACACATTCATCTTGGGGAAAGATAATTATATCCCACTATCTTGGTGTGACTGATACAAGGGCAACCTAGCTTCAGGGACATAATTTAATCTCTCTCTCTCTCTCTCTCTCTCTCTCTCTCTCCTCTCTCTCTCTCTCTCTCTCTCTCTCTCTCTCTCTCTCTCTCTCTCTCTCTCTCTCTCTCTCTCTCTCTCTCTCTCTCTCTCTCTCTCTCTCTCTCTCTCTCTCTCTCTCTCTCTCTCTCTCTCTCTCTCTCTCTCTCTCTCTCTCTCTCTCTCTCTCTCTCTCTCTCTCTCTCTCTCTCTCTCTCTCTCTCTCTCTCTCTCTCTCTCTCTCTCTCTCTCTCTCTCTCTCTCTCTCTCTCTCTCTCTCTCTCTCTCTCTCTCTCTCTCTCTCTCTCTCTCTCTCTCTCTCTCTCTCTCTCTCTCTCTCTCTCTCTCTCTCTCTCTCTCTCTCTCTCTCTCTCTCTCTCTCTCTCTCTCTCTCTCTCTCTCTCTCTCTCTCTCTCTCTCTCTCTCTCTCACACACACACACACACAGAACTACATAGAGTCTAAAATGTAGTGTAACACTCAGTTAAAATCACATTAGCATGACCACTTTGAGGTTATTCTAACTTAAGCATATGCATTATTTATTCCATCTAATGTTTGTTTAATCCTTGTGCATATAGTTAGGGTGTGTATTGCATGAACATGTGCAACATAGGAGCCCTACATTTAAGTGGATGTGACAAACAATGAAAGGAAGGAGCCAAGTTCAAACCATGAAAAGACTAGAAGAAAAAGTGTTTACTAAGACACTAAGCACCCATATCAAACACTGTCACTTGAGGCGGTCATGTCCCCCTTTGACAGTTCTATCTAAAGAGTTTATAGACTCTAGTTCCTCAATCAAAACCTACACAGTTTAGATCCAACCTTCTCTGCTTCTCTTACAACCTAGATTCAATCCAAATCTCCATATACAAGCTAAGTCATTTTATCTCATGATTTCTTACACTTGATTGTACTTTACATGCTAGATATTGTTTATTATTGTTATATTCATTTGATCTTAGTCCTTTAATAAATATTTAATTTTTGTAAATCATTTAGTGAACTCAATCCCTTTCACGCTCTTTAATTCATCCATTCTTATCTAAACTCAAACCCTAGTTGCATTAGGTTTCATATATGCATCTTATATTTAGATCCAAACTTGATTTTCATCTATCACCAGTCATAAATCAAATCAGTAAAGAAAATTTTAGGGTTTCATGTTTATCCTATCCTTTGGATCACTTTCTAGGGATTCCAATTTTTAAATCATATTTTGTTTCATATCTTGAGCATAATCACTCTATTTTAAAATTCCTTTGAGATTATTTTTCATTTTTCCATATTTAATGAAAACCTTTTTTTTTTCCATAATTTTGAGCCCAATTTTTAGAAATCCAAAATTACACTTTTTACTAATTAAGGCATAATTCGAAAAATATACACTTTTGGCTAAATCCCTTGGAGATTTTTATTTCAATTCATAACATTCAAAATTACCTCTTTTGTTTTGAAAAATTCAAATTCTATCTTCTAATATGGTCATTTTATTAATTTGATGATAGTCTTTTTGTGTCTAACACCTCTCTTTGGGTTTTATCCCCATGATCTCTTAATTGTCGGTCTCGTATATAATTTTATATATAATTTTAGGTTATCTCTCTCATTTTATTTTCTACCATCATGGCCCATGACACTACTTATCAAGTATCCTTGTTTCATTTACTTCAACACCCATCATGTAGAGATACTCTCACACAACTACTAAAAACATACAACTCCCTGATAATATGACACCTTCCCAAGTGAATACAATTTTGAGTCATATTTCAGATCCTTCTATTAGCAATGATGACACTTCCCATAAGGATATCTTAGACTCTATTCAAGTTTTGCACCATGCCTTTCAAGATCAACTCCAAACCATGAATGTTACAATTACATCTCTCAAGGCTAAAATACTACACCTCAAAGATACTTCCAATGCACATATCAATTCTCTTTCTATGCATCATGATGCTCCTAAGGCCAAGGTTATGTAATATGATATAGGTGCTACATGTGCTCACATAAGTGAGGGTAAATTCCTCCAACATAAAACACCTATTTCATTTGATGAGCATGTTAAACAACATGATATCCTATTTGAGATCCTCAATCATCAATTAATCACTTTGTTACCCAATCATTACTATCCTCATTATCGGCTTAAAAATATGAAGGCCAACCATTATGTAATTATCATGGCATTAATGGACATTGTGACAATGATTTTTATGCTTTACAACAGAAAATCCAACAACTTGAGCATAAGGGATTTATTTCATTTTCTAAACACCATTTTGTTACACATATATCTCATATTTTCAAATCTCAATGGGTTCCTAAATATAATTCATCTATGACTCATGAGCATAATTCCATATTGAATGCCTCAACTTATGCTATAATAAAAGAATCATCACTTGCACCTGAGTCATTGCACACCACAACACCAACAATATCAATTGAGCCACCACAAGCCCAATCTAAGGCCAACACAACAAAGGAATCTACAAATATCTCTACTCCTTCAAAGCATATTGAGATATATTATGCAAACACAAGTATCAATGACTTACTAAATGATCTATGGATCTCCACAGGCATGGGAACATATAAGCTAAATCCTAAGTATACTTTTAAAGAATCTTTTGGGAGAAACATGTAGATTAATCTCATGGGTGGCATTGATTCATCCCTACTACTCAAATCTGACGATGGCGATGATTTTGATCCTACCTCCTATTGTGATGAATATAAGCACCTTGATGAGTACTCACCAAATCTTGATCCTATCGATGAATAAGATGCAACTATTTCACTAGAGGTATTACAAAATTCTAATCATCTAACTACAAACTATAAAGCAGCAAAAAAAGGTAAAAAAATAGCATCCCAGTGTAATCACATGTGTCTTATTCAGCATCACTTCAGCCACTTGTGTGTATTTTTCACCTTTGTCTCTAGATAGATCACTACAACATTCACACATTATGTAGACACAAAATCACACACTTTGAGTAATTATCTAGTCCTGATTACATACTACTATTTATATGATTTCTAAGTAAGAAAAGTACTAATTGACCCATGTCTTTGGCCACCTTTTTTTCTTTTTGTTACCAATTTTGGTCTTACACCCTTACTTGCTTAGTCTGCCTTTTTATACTCATGATTTTATCATCCTAGACACGGCGCGCTCGGCGAAGGACATCGACATCGTGGACCCCCGCCCCTTTAGGTGCCCCTAACCCCTTTATACTTTACTCACACATTTTGGATCCTTTCTAACCATTTTAGCATCTTATCTTTTTGGTAGTTATCCTTTTCATAGTTAATTGTGAAATTCAAGCAAGGGAATCATTTAGATATAAATTTATGTGATCATAATAAGGGACCAAACAAGAAGCATTAGCTATTACCACCTAAGGTTACATTCATCAAGCATATAAGGGATCCATTACATCCACCTAGCACCATCACAAGGGACACAAGGGTTGATTACTCTACATAAACTTCATAGGAGGGAAATTCATTCTATTCCATGCACACATCTATTACATTTATTTACATCTATCTTATTTTCTCTCTATCGAGTGTGAATCACATAAGAGCCACTTAGGGCCTAGTTCTACACACACACACATAGAACTACATTGGATCTAAGATTTAGTGTAGCACACAGTCATAAGTTCATCATTGTGATAGTTGAGGACAATCGACCCCTCATTCTGCATCTTTATTTTTTTAGGATTTGATGCCTATTTGAGGGTTTTATAGGTTCATATTTCATTACAGGTTTCCAACGAACCTCAATGATCTTGGTGTGACCTCAAAGTGACCAAAGGTAACTAATAGTTAATATCTTATGACTACCCAAAGGAGGTTTCCTGAAATTTTCAACAAACTTGGGAGCCAAGAAATAGGCTTAGGGTGCCCACGGGCACCCCTATCCCTCTCCAAGTGCCCCGATCCGACCTATTTCTCCATATCTCGCATTTGTTTGGGTCTTTATGTGACTCTCCTACTACTCTGTTTATTTGGTCAAAACTTTGGTACAGTTCAAAATTTATTGTGAATTAGCTAAGTACCTTCTTCTCCTCCTTACAACTAGGTTTTCATAAGTTATTGCTTAGTTTACTTGAGTATTCATTTATATACTTAATTTCATTTTTATTTACTATTATAATAGCATTAGATTAGGCATAAAATCCACAATTAGATTAAACACATTGGGGGCATATTACTTCCCCCTTTCTACTTAATAATGCACTCTTCGGTTAGGTTCATACAAAATTGTTAAGGGAACACTTACCTACATGGACCTCATTTTGCACACATATACCAAGTGAAAAATTTGATCCCCTCTCATATTTGTTTTATTCCATGTCCATAGATTTACAAAAGATAAAAATACTAGCATATATCTTGATTGGATGTACTCTTGCTTGCTTATCTTATTTTATGTTGCATGTTGTTTATCATGTTACTTTAATTCATAGTATGCTCTATCTTTTTCCATACACACATGTGCATTCACCTGTACTCTCGAGGTGAATGTAAATTATGTACAAGTTCTTACATGATGCATGAATACTTGGCACTATACCCCACCAGTCCCCAGTCAGATCCTAAGGGCATCTACCTTTTCCTATTTCTCTATATTTAAGTTTTATCATTGCAAACATATACTAATTTCATTCCTTATTTTCAGCCATATACATTGTGGCATACTAATAGGTAATTCATTTGTAGCATTTATCTTGTAGGCCTACTTCCAACCATGGTTATTTGATTTTCTTGTATCTTTTCTATGTTTGTGTCTTGATTATCATTATTTATGGGATATGCCCTATGATTGATTATGTCTTTTTTTCATATCCTTGAAGGCTTTGAGTGTCTTTATCCATTCTAAGTGGTGTCCCATATATTCAAAGAGATACTCGATGTCTCTTTTTACCATGTTGTTGTGTGTTCGACTATGTTTTATTGCATTTTGCCATATTTTCTTATGACTAACACTTTTGGCTAGCCTTTCCCATTATTGTCACTTGTGTGCATTCCCTATTCCTTCTACAGGAGTTTTATTTCAGATGTTCACATCAGTTTCATCTTTCCTCGTTTGGGATGTGTTTTCCTTGGTTCATCTCATGCACCTAAAATGAGTGGGGGTAGTATTTATGTGACTATTTCACCCTCTCAACAGTTCAGAAACTAGATATAAAATGGTACACAACAAAATTAGGATAAATAAGAGCTAAAAACAAGTTTAGAATCATAATTGGGCCAAAATCACAACATGGACAGAAGTTCCCAACTCAAACAAGAGTCGTGGGTGCTAGTGTTGCATATGGGCGGTTCTATCCTAGGGGCACAAATAGGATCATTATAGGATCAATAGGTTTTTAGTGAAATTATTGTTAGTGTGGAATCACAGCACCCCCAAATGGCTTGGGTGTGAAGTGGGGCATTTGATGTGATTGCACAACATGGGACCATCTCTCAAGTTGTGGGACTTGTAAAACTTGAGATGGAATTCCTGAAGAAAGCCGAGTTCTTACTTCCTAATCTACCTACCACAAGCTACTCCAATGTAGGTAGAACCTATTCTATCCTAATCTAACCATTCCAAGGGGATAGAGAGAGAGAGAGGTGAAATATCCTACACTAAGTGGTGATACACCAAAAAAGGAAGTGGTTGAATCACAGACCCGACCACCTAAAGTGGAGAGAGGTGAGCAGAGGAGAGGGTGGACAGAATGCACCATGGACCAGAGATAGATTTCACACAGACACCACTTCAAAACCCATTAAACACAGCTCCCAAGACCTGTAATGAACATCAAAATATGCACAATATACCCTACAACGATGAGAGGTAAGAAGAGACAACAAAATAAGCCAAGGATGGACAGATGCAACGACAAAATAGATTGTATTGCTCCAAAATGTTACACAGTACATCATCAGTGGTCAAGAGGCAAGAAAATTCCATTACAGAGCCATGGGAGGAGGCTTAGACTTTGCATTCTACCCTAAGGAAGAAAGAGAGAGGGGGCAGAGGAAAAAAATTAACCAACCCTTTAAATATGCCCCTTCATTACAATATATAGGAAGAATAAGAGAGAGAAGAGGGAAGAATTAGAATCCTGCTTCAACCACCTAGAGATACACATTGAATCCTACTTTGAAATATCAACCACTATCAATCAATTCCTTTCTCAAATCCACCCCAAATATGTCATGTCTGGTTCCCAGTGGATCAAATCAAATCAAATCTGGTAGTTAGAGAAATCGGGCTCTGTATTAATGGCCTAGAAGACATTTTCCCATTTTTCACCCACCAAATCCTATTAAGAATGATATTTTATGTTTCCATGGCATAGATGGTGTTGAGATATTTCCAAAAATTCTTCTCCCACCCAAATCTGAGTCTCCAGTCAAAATATATGGCCATTTGAATATTTGGATCATGGGCATGCAATATTTTAAAGAGTTTGTCCATACAGGGTCCACGTGGCACTGGCACTTGTTTGGAAACCTTCCCTTAATTTTTCTCTTGAACTAGTGCCATGCTGACACTTGGCACCCTCTGCTGGCCTATCTCAATGCTTTGACTATTCAACCCAACCTTGTCCCTTTACTGAAACCGGACGTGGAGGCTCTGTGCTCACTAAAAAACCCACTCAGGATTTTACCTTTGAAGGAGCGTTAGGTTGACACTTGGTACCTTCTACTTGCACTCTATACTTATTTTTTTGGTCTCACTCTCCTTTTTACCTCTGTTGACCATTTTCTACGTGGAGGGCTAGCGCAAGTTTGAGTCTCCAGCCTGGATCCCGCTTTTGAATGTGCATCATTAAGACACTTGGCACCCTCTCGCTAAGTCAAAGACTTTTCAATGGCCGGTGCAAATTTTTGGGGCTCTGGATGCATGGAAGCTTGGCACTTGTTTGGGTCTACCCCTTTGGATTTAATCTTTGGAGGTGCACCATTTGGACACTTGGCTCCCTCTGTTATCTCCTCCATACTTAGTCATTTTTGGGCTCGTTTTGAACCATTTGCGAAGCCCAAAGACTTTGAATCTTCATCATTTCTTTTCCTTTGAGCCTCTGGTTCTTTTGACACTGCTTGGCCTCCTACCCCAACCCTACTATTCCATTTCCAAGCCCGCATATAATCTGTTTGCTGGATTTGAAGCACGGGTTCGCTTTCAACAGAGTGTTTCTTGAATTTCTTCTTACACGAGGTTGTTTGATCTTTCATAGGCCTTGTCACTCCATTTTAGAGTCCCTCTGTTGCCTAATTGTAGGATTTGAATGTGATTTCTCTAGTTTCTATTGTGCAGGGTCGTGGCTGACCAATTTTACCTAGGGGAAAAATATGGATAACAATTTGGCAACTTGTAGGGGCATCTTCCTACTAGATGAAGGGACCAGTAGCCTTGAAGCATCCATTGGGCATGGAGTCAAGAATAATATCCTGATACTGATCCTTTTGCTTTGAAAATTTGATCCCTGAGCCGTTACGATCCCAACTGCTTGTTCTTAGCGACCCTGAACCTACCCGCGCATCCACACTCTCAATTTTCATAAGAAATCTTGAAACAAGGCTTTTGAGAGTAGAAAATTGTTTTGACCGGGCTTTCATCTATCCCTGAATGGACTGTTTCGAAGATGGATTTAGTTGCTCTGCATTTTTTTATTTTTAAATATGCAACTATTACAAGAAACTATGAGTCTTCTACCATGAATAGTGAAGGACCTAGCCTCAGTAGCTCTGGAGAAATATGAACAAAACTTATGTACAAAGAAAAAAATCATACATGCCTCAAATGAGACATGCAGAGTGTGCACAAGCACTTCTTCTACTGAAACAAATTCTACTCCTACTCCTAAACTAACCAGAGAGAAAGAGGCTAAACAAAGCCTATTATATGTAGGGAGAAGTAGCTTCCCTTTCTCAAGAGAGGCAGCCATGTAAATTATTTGACACTAAATATGGCTACCTGTATAAGTGAAAAATTGACTTTAAGTCGATCCTCCACCCATATCAGTAAGGTACCAACATTAATGGAGAATACCTCCTAAAGCTGATTTGCATTAGACTCCCAGAGGTGTTGATGGTGACCCTTTTTGCTTTGATACTCATCCTCATGCTCTGAAGTAGGCATGAATAGTTTTGGCTTCTCCCTTGGCTCCAATGAAGCCAAATATCTTATTGGGCAAGGTATGGTCCTTTGAATCTACCCATGGTTCTGAACTCTAACTCCAAGAATGGATCCTTCTTGCTGACCCTCATGGATGGATGGTGTGGGAGGAATGATAGCCTCATACTCTTTCTCTTCCTCTACAGTAGGTGTGACTTTTGGAAGATCAAAATCTTCCAACTTTGATTCAGGAGGCATGTTGCAAACTACAAGTTGTGCTTGCACACTCTCTTCCATGGTAGCAGGCTCTTGTGATTGAAGAATGAATGATGGGGGAGAAAAGATTACAATTTCAACTAGCTCCCTCTTATCAAAACATTCTTTTGAGTCTGGTAGGAAATCAAACTCTTTATTGTCCTGTTGTAACAAGGTCTCTCCCTTTTGCATGGTGATCTTAAAATATTCGTTATCTTCACCATATGAAGCTTCATCTTCAAACATGAAGCTAATGAGTTCAGGCTCCTCCAAAAGATCAAAATTTTGGAGAGGTTGAATGGGAGAGGGGGCTGTATTTTCTTGTGCAACTAGCTCATGATTCAGTGCCTCTAAATTTTCTTGGTCACCTCCATATGCTCCTTTTTAACTAGGCTTGGAGTTGGTTGTTCTTCTTCCTTCTCTTGTGAAGAACATGGAAGACTCATATCTTCCAACCTTGGTTCCAGAGATATGTTGTGAGACATAGGCTATTGTTCTTGAATTCCCTCCTTCATGGTAGTAGGCTCATATGCTTGGAAGATGGATGATGGAAGAGAAAATGATGTGATCTCCATGGGCTTTTCTCCATCAAAGCAATCCTCCAAGTCAGATAGATAATCTACCTCGTTATTGTCTTGTTGCATGTGCTCAACCTCCTCCATGGTGTCCTCCTGATCTGAAACTTGCTCACCATGGTTTCCCTCTTCCTCAAACATGAATTTTGAAAGATCAAACTCTTCTTCAACATCAGATCTCAAAGGGGATGAAGTGGGAGGAAGAACTAAGATTCTTTTGTAGCCTACTCCACACTTGGGACCTCTAAAATTATATGGCCCTCCTCCTCTGCTGCAAAATCAACCTAAACCACCATTTTCTCTTCAACCTTGACCTCCTCTATTGGCTTGACCATCAAGGGGATCTTTGTAAACCCAAATTTAGCAGCCCAACTCATCAGATTGTCTATTATTTCTTTTCTGTTGGGCTCCTCTTCTTGTTGTTTTCCTTGACTAGATTCTTGAGTCTCTTCCCAACATGGACTTGGGAAAGCAAGAGGAGTGACAGGTTGGGGTTCAACCAGCTTTTCAATTGTTTGTGGTGGGGAGGGAGGTAGAACTTCCTATTTTTTTGGAGGGGATGACTATTTGGAAGGGAAAAGGGTAGAAGAATTGAGATGAGGTGGAAGATCAAGGGATGGAGAAGAGAAACTAACACTTGGGGCAGCAACTAAGGGGCTTGACTCTTGATCATGCTGAAATGATAAAGACTGAGGAAGAGAAAATGAAGAGCTAAGAGGTGCTGAACTTACCCATTGACAAGGTTGTCTCACACTTTTCTCATAAGCCTCAATGTTCACAATCCACTGTGTAAGTTGAGGCAGAACTTCAACCATGAAGCCAAGCTTCTCCTAAGGACTATAATGTCTTGGAAAAGGGCCTTCCCATGGACAAGGTGCCTTGCAACCAATCTTGAATGCCTTAATTTTTTTATGCCCCTTGAATGAACCATGTCAGCCTCCATTTTTTGAATTTTCTCCAATAAACCAGCAGTCTCCACATAGTTTTCACCATTGTATGCATCCCCTTGTTCTTGATAGCTCTTGACTTTGACCACCGCTCATATGGGTAAGCATAATGGTCCTGGATATGATTATAATTTTGATTTGGAGGAGTTGGGAAATGCATTGGAGGTGGATTGTGTTGTTGTAAGTGTGAGTTCCATGAAGGGAATGAAGTCATGATTGCACAACTTCATGGAGTGGGAGAAAATAAAAGATATGGAAGAAGAAAATGGATGGAAAAGGTATAAAACTTAGAGAATTGGTTTTTGAATAGATGGAGTCATTAGATGTGCTTGCATGTGCCTCAAAAGGTTGAACCTTAATAGGAACACACCAACCTGCTAAGATGAAGTGGTAAGGTGCTTTAGACCTCTCCCACCGGGTGTGCCAAAACTGTTAGTGCGGTTGCACGGTGGCTTATGATTTGTTGTTTGTAATGAGACACCTTGGAAAGATAGAAGATCTAACCTTAGTGTCCCACCGGGTGTGTAGAAACTATAAGTGCGGAATCAAAGCACCCCCAATGGCCTAGGTGTGAAGTGGGGCATTCGGTGTGATTGAACAACATGGGACCATATCTCAAGCTGTGGGACTTGAAAAACTTGAGATGGACCTCCAGAGAAAGCCGGTTCTTGCTTCCTAATCTACCTGCCACAAGCTACTCCAATGCAGTAGAACCTATTCTATCCTAATCTAACCATTCCAAGGGGACAGAGAGAGAGAGAGGGTAAAAGAGCCTACACTAAGTGGTGACACACCAGAAAAGGAAGTGGTTGAATCACAAACCTGACCACCTAAAGTGGAGAGAGGTGAGCAGAAGAGAGGGTGGATAGAATGCACCATAGACTAGAGATAGATTTCACACAGACACCACTTCAAACCCATTAAACATAGCTCTCAAGACCTACAAAGAACATTAGAATATGCACAGTATACCTGTAATGATAAGAGGTAAGAAGAGACAACAAAATAAGCCAAGGATAGACAGATGCATCATGAAATAGATTTTATTGCTCCAAAATGTTACACAAGGTAACATGAAAACACCATTACAGATCCATGGGAGTAGTCTTAGACTCTGCATTCTACCCTAAGGAAGAAAGAGAGGGGGGCGAGAGGAGAAACAATGACCAACCCTTTGAATATGCCCCTTCATTACAATATATAGGAAGAATAAGAGAGAAGAGGGAAGAATTAGAATCCTACTTCAACCACCTAGAGATACGCATTGAATCCTACTTTGAAATCTCAACCACTATCAATCAATGCCTTTCTCAAATCCACCCCAAATCTATCATGTTTGGTTCCTGGAAAATCAAATCGAATCAGATCTGGTAGTTGGAGAAATCGGGCTCTGTATTAATGGCCTGGAAGATGTTTTCCCATTTTTCACCCACCAAATCCTATTAAGAATGATATTTTATGTTTCCATGGCATAGAGGGTGTTGAGACATTTCCAAAAATTCTTCTCCCGCCCAAATCTAAGTCTCTAGTCAAAATATATGGCCATTTGAATATTTGGATTGCGGGCATGCAATATTTTAAAGAGTTTGTCCATATAGGGTCCACATGGCGGCCTAGCGCTTGTTTGGAAACCTTCCCTTAATTTTTATCGTGAACTAGTGTCGTGCTAACATTTGGCACCCTCTGCTGGCCTGACTCAATGCTTTGACTATTCAACCCGACCATGTCCCTATACAAAACCAGATGTGTGGAGGTTCTGTGCTCACTAAAAAAACCTCTCAAGATTTTACCTTTGAAGGAGCGTCGTGTTGACACTTGGCACCTTCCACCTACACTCTATACTTAGTCATTTTGGGCCCACTCTCCTTTTTGACCTTTGTTGACCATTTTCTACGTGGAGGGTTGGCACAAGTTTGAGTCTCGGCCTGGATCCCGCTTTTGAATGTGTGTCATTAAGACACTTGGCACCCTCCACTAAGTCAAAGACTTTTCAACAGCCGGTGTAACTTTTTGGGGCTCTGGACACGTGGAAGCTTGGCACTTGTTTGGGTCTGCCCCTTTGGATTTAATCTTTGGAGGTGCACCATTTGGACACTTGGCTCCCTCTGTTGTCTCCTCCATACTTAGTCATTTTTGGGCCCATTTTGAACCATTTACAAAGCCCGAAGACTTCAAATCTTCACCGTTTCTTTTCCTTTGAGCCTCTAGTTCTTTTGACACTGCTCAACCTCCTACCCCAACCTACGCTATTCCATTTCCAAGCCCGCCTATAATCTATTTGTTGGATTTGAAGCACGGGTTCGCTTGACAGAGTTGTTTCTTGAATTTCTTCTTGCACGGGGTCATTTGATCTTTTGAAGCCCCGCCACTCCATTGTAGAGTCCCTTTGTTGCTTGATTATAGGATTTGAATGTGATTTCTCTGGTTTCGCTATGCGGGGTCGTGGCTGACCAATTTTACTCGGGGAAAAATATGGATAATAGTTACTTTCTAATTTCCGGTAGTAGCACATACTTAGTTTTAGGTTAATAACAGGAACAATAAGAGCAAAATCAATGACAAGTTCGTACTCTAGTCAAGGGAACTAATTATTATAATTTCTTGATGACCATTTTTTATTGGGTTTGTGACCATCTGTAGTGGAACTTATCCATGGGGAAGTGTTAATGGTTGGAGGAAAAACCACAAATCTCACAATACTCTTCCCTTGGTGAAAAGACGCTTAAATCCTCAATTTAGCGATAATACACTCAAATCTTTATTTTATCGACAAGTCACTCAAATCCTCATTTTGGCGACAATATGGCTAAATCCTTAGTGTTACTCTAACCATCTCCAAGGTAACAAACATACACAAACAAATTCTATGTCTTTTCCCATGGCACACAGTGTACTTTATCATTAATCCACTTGTTTTTAATAAGTATTTTTATTTTCACATTTATTATGTTAAAGTTCAATTTCATTTATCTTGAACATTGACTATGCTTATCTTCTTTTGTAATTCCAACCTTACTCCAATAAAAGGGAAACATATAAATGGAACAAGGAACAATCGCAAAGCTCAAAATGCTCAAACAAAGGGAAATTTTTAAGGAACAAAAGTAGACATCATTTCTACGACACACACGAGGTCACCCTAGGAACCTTATCCTCTTCTAGATTCCACAATACACATTCTATAATCTCATTTCAGCATAGTATCGGAAAAATATTCATTTGGCACGCTATCAATTACAACTCCCTTCGACTCTCCATAAGGTATGCTCTTCTTATCTACTTTATACTACCAAATATTCATTCACCAACATAAAGTGGGGGCAAATGTAGTCACAAAATCACACACTTTCTATTTACATCACGCCTTTAAGTATGTCATTATATGCATGATTCCTAAGCAAGAAAACTAGACATTAACAACACTTGTTTTACTTTTACATTGCTTTATCCCTTTTGATACTCTTGACATTTGCTTTTCTTGAATGGTCACTTTAATTTTAGATATTGACAACACATGACCCAAATCTATATTTTCCATTATATCCTCTAAGAATCCTGGACATTACCTCCCATTATGGATAGAAGTTCCTAGGCGTTACTATCCCCTTTGGGATCTTTTATCATTTTCCCACCTTTTCTCAATTTTGAATTGCCAAATCATATATTATCCTTTCTAAAGTCTCTTTTATCACTTTGGGTCAGAATTTTTAGTTGTTAATGACAAAATTTAAATAAGGGAATCATATATACACATAACTTACTATTATTAGGGGCTAATATTTACTATCAACTACTTGAGCAAGAAACACATTCAAGTACTACATTTGGGCTGCATTATTCACTGCATAGGAGGGGATATATTCTGAATTCCATCTCACACATTCATCTTGGGGGTAAATTAGTTGTATCCCACTATCTTGGTGTGAATGGCACAAGGAAACCTAGCTTCAAGGGAAATAATTCAATCACACACATACTCGAACTACATAGAGTATGAAATGCAGTGTAACACTTGGTAATAGTTACATTGGGGAAACTGTTGAGGTTAGTCCGACTCAAACATATGCATTATTCATTCTATCTAATGTTTGTTAGAGTCTTGTGTAAGTAGTTAGGTTTTTTTCATGAACATGTGTGATACATGAGCCTTAAAACAAATTGGATGTGATAAACAATGAAAGGAAGTGTAGTCATAAAATCATGCACTTTTGACATTATTTATCTCGGTCTCATACTAATGTTTATAAGGTTCTTGAGTGAAGAAAGTACTAATTAACCCCGTCTTTTAATCATCTTTTTTACTTTATTTCATCATTACTGACCTCTTGCACCCATATGTATGGTTAGATTTTGTCTTCCCACATTATTTTAGCCTCAATTGGGGCACCCAAATTAGTACTTAGGGATCTCGTGGGTGCCCTAGTCCCACCATGGGTGCCCTAGTCATTTTTCACTTTCCCGCCACTTTTTGGTCTCATTATAGTTGTTTCAGGTCTTTATCTTTCTTTTGGTCATCCTTTTCGGGGTTAGTTATGAAATTAAATCAAGAGAACCCTATAAATATAATGTTATTAGACAATAATGAGGGACCTAACATCACTTACTACTATCGCTCCATCTAGAGTTTCATCCATCTATTGCATTGGAGATCACTTACATCCACATAGCTCTATCATCAAGGCATAAGGCTAGCATATCTGCATCACACTTCATAGGGGGAGGGATTCTATTATATTCCATGCACACATTCTATTACACTTTCTACACATAGTTATTTCTCACTATTTCACAAAGTGTGACTAACACAAGAGCAACCTAGGGCATGTTCACACATACTTGCACATCAAACTACATTGGAGTCAGAGATATAGTGTAGTGCTCAATTAGTAAGTCCACCATTGTGGCGGTTGACGTCAATTTGACCCCTTCATATGTATTTTTCTTTTAGGGTTTGATGCATTTTTTGAGGTCTTGCGTGTCTTTCTGTCATCTTGGATTATTGGTGACATCGGCACGGGACAAAAAATCTGATGCAACACACAAAAAGGTTCTAGATTATCTCTTAGCCACAGTGAAGATTAGTTTCGAGATATTTTGCATGGACTAGGTCACCCATATTTCATACGCAGCACCCGCAGTGCCCCATGTCCCTCTCTGGGTGCTCCAATCCAAATAGATCCTCCACTCCATCCTTTTCAAGACCTTTACACAATTGTTCCTTCTTCTAATTTGTCAAGTCAGCCCTACGACACTATTTGACAAGAATATGTTATTCACCCGAGTTCTTTCCTCTTCATTCTTGCACATTAGGGTTATTATTACCATTTGAATAGTTACTTAGATTATTTACATACTTCCTTTACTGCATTTATTTACTTTATTATAGGTGTTCATATCTTAGATTAATTATTCCCCATTTACTTAATTTTAGTTTTGTGCTAAATTCAAAATAAAATAATCGTTCTCCACACCTTATTATCCGTAAGGAAATGGTCAAGTTGAGGCCACCAAAAAAACTATTGTCAAAATCTTACAAAAGACTATTGACTCTAGTGGTACCGATTGGCATAACCAACTATTCTATGCTCTATGGGCTTACCGTACTAGTATTTGTACACCTACTAACGCCACACATTTTTCATTAGTTTACGGTGTTGAGGTTGTTATTCCACTTGAGCTTGAAATACCTTCCTTGTGGGTTTCTCTTAAAGGAATCCTTAAAGACAATGAATATCATGAGAACCACCTACATAAACTAGAAATGTTAGACTCATGTCATGTTCAAGCACTCAAACATCTTCACACATATCAATCTCGTATTTCTCATTCATACAATTGTAAAACCCACTCTCAAGATTTTAACATCGTTGACCTTGTCTTGAAATAAAATTAAAAGAATGTAATGTTGAGGCACCGTAAAAGGTAAATTCAAACCCAATTGATTTGGGTCCATACATTATCACTGATAAGCTTGGTGGTGGGGTATATCACCTTGCCACCCTTTTAGGTAAACCACTCAAAAATCCACTCAACATAATGCATCTTAAGAAATACTACGCTTAGATTACCACTATTCAATCATTACCCAATGACACGCTCTTGTGCTTGATTCACACTTGACTGTTGAGGGCCTACTACACATGAAACCCACACACTGCACTATATGCTCCACACATTGTGTTTCATCACACATCATGCATCATACATCATGCATTCTACAAAAATTTTATATTTGTGCATTCATACACCATACATCATGTTAGTTATCATTATGCACATACCATTGTCTACGCATCTTACATTCTATACTACTTATCCTACATATTGCATTCACATACTATTAATATTACAGAGTGTATTTTCCCATATATTCTACATATTATCCTATTCTTTGTCCTATGTTATTCTAGCATATCATCATCTTATATACTACATTCCTAGTCTATCTACCAACATTATATACCACTCTATACTTTACATTTTACACATTCTACAATTCTCACGTTGTATTTTACACATAGCATATTTACTCATTATCCTCATCATATGGTCATCCATTATCATCATATATACTACATTGTCTTCTAAGTGTTGTACTCACTATGCTATGATACACTTTATTACCTCGATCCATACTTTGGATTCTTTGAGGGTTTACAAATCAAATGGACCTTACACTCATCACACATTTACTATTCAACCTTTCATCATGTGAAAATCCTAGGCTAGTGACATACGCTTTAGGATAAATCATCACCTATTCTATCATTTTTGTAGTGTTATACACCTTAGGTTACATCACCATTCCCTCTTTTCATCTTGTAGTGATATACGCTTTAGGCTACATTGTCACCTATTCTATCATTTTGTAGTGGTATACACTTTAGGCTACATTACCACTCCCTTCCTTTCATCTCATAGTGATATATTATTAGGATAAATCATGACTTATATGTTTAATTTGGTTGTGATATACCCTTCAGCTATAAGGTTCACGTACACATCATTTCGGTCACATCTCATCAATATGCGTACCCATTCATCACAAAGACGTTTGACACAACACACACTTCGACCATTTCCGGATGACACACTCTCGATTATGGTTCATTATTTACTATTGAGGGGGAAATGAACCTCGTTACATAAATTTTCATTCATTTAGGGGCATTCAGCTCCTATCATCCATCTTGCATTCCATTCCATCCATCCATAGCCGCATATTATAATTTCTTTTACTCTTGCTTACTTTTTCTTGTTCATGATTACTTTATTACACATGCTAGTTAACTTACTCTTATATCATTTATTTATATCATACACACATGTGCACTCACACATTTTTCTAGTTGTGATCACGGATAAACGTCTCTAACACGTAGAATGGATGCTCGCCTTCTACCCTTCCTACACCTGGTCACTTTAGGGGCATCCACATCCATCTCTTCCGGGTGTTATTGTTTCATTTTGTACTTATCACTTTACATTACTTGGTTATTCTCATTTTTGACATACTAGTTATATTTCTAACATGCTAACGAGTGCTTCATGTGCAGAATTTTTCATGCAAGGATGTTTACTTACATACTTGTTTGTTACATTTTCTGTTATTGATTGTTTTTTTCACGGGCCTTTCCCTTTGTTTGGTGTGTATATTTGTTTTTGTTTACAGCCATGATGGACTTGCATGTCTTGTGGCATCATGAGTGATGTCCCATGTTTTTAACCCTCTTTGTGTGGCTTAATTTTTCTTCTTGCATGTTTACTACATTACTTGGTAGCTTTTACATTGTTTGTGTAGCTTACACATTATTTTCTATATGCATGCATGTTTATACTTGTCTTTGGCTATCCTTCTTGTTTGTGCATGCCTTGGTTTCTACCAAGAAATTTCCAAGGTTACAACATACATGTGGTTGGTCCTCTTTTGGGGACGCATTCTCCTATCAGTGACATTGCATGTGTCCCCAAAGAGGGGGCATCATTTGGGGGTTTTTACATACTAACATAGAGATTATAGACTAGTTTGGTTAAGTTATATATAATGAGTGGGTTTAGACTAGTCTACGAACCCCATACATAGAAAAATTTATAGGACATGGTGTCCTCGGTATTCTGGAAAGTAGTTATAGGCTTGTAGGTTACAGTGGGTGTGCCTCTCTACACTACTTCAGCTAGTGGTGTCGGATCGCCAAAAAAACTAGAACATACAAATATCTCTACACACACATTTAGGGAATCAGTTAAAGGTTAGAGGGCACAAAGCATTTCCTCCCTATACTTCTTCAGCTTATGGTGTGATATCACCCAAAAAAAAATTAGTAAAGGATATCCTTCTACACTCTCTTTCTCGACATGGATCAAGTGCACATGTTCCATTTACATTTTTGTATTTTACATTTACATGCTTTCATATGCATGCGTCTTTTACACTACGTTTTTAAACATCCATACATACATATTTGACTACTTGATCATTTTCTCCTTGCATGTTTGGTTGTATGAGAAACAAGTAGTCAAGTGGGAGCAATAGCAACAAGTGTTAACAACAATAATCTGCGATAACACACATACTTTACTAACCTTACAATATACTACACACACGCATAAGCAACTACACATGCGTTACACCCTAGGTTCACTCTCATCACTTTTTATTTTTAAATTTTTTTCATCTTAAGTTTCCACACTCCTCTATCCTTTTTTTTTTCATCCCACACTTTTTCTAGTCCTTTGGCATGCCTTCTTCATCACTCTACATTGGCATTAGGTACGCATCTCTATCCACTTTATGTTACCAAGCTTTCCGCTCACCAACATAAAGTGGGGGAAATGTAGTCACAAAATCATGCACTTTAGACATTATTTATCTCAGTCTCATACTACTATTTAGAAGGTTCTTGAGTGAAGAAATTACTATCCAACCCCCGTATTTTGGCCATATTTTTTTACTTTATTGCGTCATTACCAACCTCTTGTACCAATATGCCCAGTCATTTTGTCTTCCCATGTTATTTTATCCTTGACTAGAGCACCCAAATTAGTCTTAGGGTGCCCCGGTCCTTTTTTCACTTTCCCGCCACTTTTTGGGCTCTTTCTAGCCATTTGAGGTCTTTATCTTTCTTTTGGTTAGCATTTCTTGGGTTAATTACAAAATTAGATCAAGAGAACCCCTGTAGATATCAAGTTGTGATACCATAATGAGGGACGTAACATCACTTAATACTATCACTCCATCTAGAGTTGCATCCATATGTTGCATTGGAGATCACTTGCATCCGCATAGATCCATTATTAAGGCACAAGGATAGGAAATCTACATCACACTTCATAGGGGAGGTATTCTATTATATTCCATACACACATTCTATTACATTTTCTACACATAGTTATTTCTCGCTATTTCACAAAGTGTGACTGTCATAAGAGAAACCTAGGGCATGTTCACACACACTTGTACATAGAACTACATTAGGTGCTCAACGATGTGGTGTAATGCTTGAGTTAGTAATTCCACCATATTGCTAGTTGAGGTCATCGACCCCTTCATATGCATTTTTATTTTTTAGGTTTTTATGTTTGTTTTGGGGTCTTGTAGGTCTTTCTATCATCTTGGATTATTGGTGACATCTGGCATGAGACAACGAATCTTATGTGACACATATCAAAGCTTCCAAATTATCTCATTATCCTGTGTGAAGATTAGTTTTATAGCTTTTGCATAGACCAGGGCACCTAGGTTTTAGACTAGAGGACCCGCAGGAGCCCCAGTCCTTCTCTAACCACTCCAATCTAGCTAGATCCTCTAGCTCCATCCTTTTCACAACCTCTTCATAGTCATTCCTACTTCTTTATTTTCCAATCACCCCTACAACACT
This sequence comes from Taxus wallichiana var. yunnanensis, assembly GCA_018340775.1. NCBI lineage: Eukaryota > Viridiplantae > Streptophyta > Pinopsida > Cupressales > Taxaceae > Taxus > Taxus wallichiana. The sequence goes on from CM031238.1 coordinate 455,387,499, forward strand.
ATTTGATAGGCAATTTTTATTCAGTTGAGTTCTTTCTACTTCCTTCTTACATATTAGGCTAATTATTTCCATTTACATATTTACTTAGATTATTTGCATACTTCCTTTACTAAGTTTATTTACTTTATTACGAGTTGTCCATAGCTTAGATTAACTATTACCCATTTACTTAATTTTATTTAATCATGAAGGAGCTAATTTCGAACCACTGAAAAGACTAGAAACAAAGTGTTTACTAGGACACTACACCAAGATCGACACTAGTGCTAGGAAGGTCCTTTCCCCTTTTAGGCAGATTAAATCAAAGAAGTTCCAGACTCTAAATTCTCAAATAGAACCTAAACAGTCCAAATCCAACCTTCTTAGCATGTTTCCTAACCTAGATACAATCCAGATCTCTAGATACAAGTTAATTCATTCTTATCTCACTATTACTTACACTTTCTTGTACTTTGCATGTTAGATCTTGCATGTTATCGTTATATTCATTTGATCTCGGTCCTTTGTTAAAAATTTAAATTTTGTTAAATCATGAAGGTCTTGAGCCTTGGAAAATTCTTGTTAATGAACAAATTTAGCATTTTTCATATAAAGACTCTTATATTTCCATTCCTTGGGAAGATAAAATCCTAAATACGCCCTTTGTTAGTATTTTAGGCTATCTTCCTTTTAGACATAATTAGGAAAATTGTTAGAAATGGCCTTTCTTCTCTAATAGCATCATTAATATCTTTGGAATGGATTTAATATTCCCACTCCAACCTTTGATGGAGCTATACTATATAATATAATGACCCTCCCCATGTTGTCCAACCTAATTTTAAAGCCACTTTTTTGCCAAAAAAGCATAAATACAATTAAGGATATTTTGGACAAAGACACTAGTAATTGGCTCTTTTGGAACTTGTTGCATCACATGTTTAATCTTCCCATAAAGCTTAAACAATTATATGCTTCAATAAATTTTTGATCCCACTCGAGTTTCTCTCAGTAAAATCATTGACAATTTCACACCCCTTGGAAATATTAGGGCTAGGCAAATCAAGTGACCATTATGACAATCATGTTAAGGTTTTTGTATCACTCATTCATGTTTGTTACCACTTGAAGACTCTCTTAATACAAATTATTTAATGTCCTTTGATTCTCAATGACAAAAATGGCTAAAATGATTAGAAAATCTTATAATGAGGCCAAATGTCAACTATTATGATGGCATATTCTTCATATGAAGCTTTTGGTTAGTGATACTTTTTCAATACTTGGAACTATTGCAAGAAAATGGACCTTTTGTTTTTCCCTTGAAAATATAGACACTAAATCATGCACTTTGGGTACATTTCTAGGTCCTATTCACATACTACTATTCATATGATTCTTAAGTAAGAAAAGTACTAATTGACCATTGTCTTTGGCCTCTTTTTTTTTTTTTTGTTTTATTTATCGGCCTTACACTCCTTACCCGTCATCTTTTGATACTTTGGCATTTCTAACTCTCTGTACACCATCGCCCATCCAAGACGTCGGCGCCTAGGGCACCCTTTTCCCCTTAGAGTGCCCCGACCTCTTTGTATCTTGCTCACATCTTTTGGGTCCTTTATAGTCATTTGGGCATCTTATTTCTCACTAGTCAGTCTTTTAGTGGTTAATTATGAAATTCAAACAAGTGAATCATATAAATATAAATTTATGTGATCATAATAAGGGACCAAGAACTAAGCATTATCTATCATCACCTAAGGTTGCATCCAAAGACCATTACAAGAGCATCCAAGCATCCATCTAGCTCCACACAAGGGACAAGGGACTGCATTCTTCTACATACACTTCATAGGAGGGGAAGTTCATTTTTCCATGCACACATCTATCTACATTTTCTACATCTATATATTGATTGATATCAAGTGCAACTCACACAAGAGCCACATAGGGATCAATTCTACACACGCGCGCATAACTAACTACATGGAGTCAGAAATGTAGTGCAGCACCTAGAACTTAAGTTCACTCTATCCGATAACTTGTTGAGGTCATTCCAACTCCCCTTTACATATTTTAATTTTAGGATTTGATGTGGTTTAGGGTTTTTCAAGTGCTTCCTTCTTATTGCAGGTTTGAGGTGGATAACAGTGAAGTGCAATGACATATAGGCAATCAAAGGTGATAACCGGGGAACATTTCACGACCCTACAAAATTGGGTTTTGTAGCTTCTAAGCAATCATAAGCACCTAGAATAGGTCTCTAGCACCCAAGACGCCCCTAACATTACATATGCACCCTGGTCCTAGAATTTTTGACACTCTTATATTTTTGGGTTCGTTTGTGATGCTCTAAATCCTGTTCCATCGGTTATCGACTTGACACACCTTCAACATCACTTTGTGAATCCACTAAGTGCTTTATCCCCTCTCTGACAACTAGGGTTTTCCTATTTTCTAGCTTACTTGTTTGGGTCATGTTTGTACTTAATTGTTTATATCTACAAGGATGTTACATATTTTAGATTAGCATTTATTTACTTCAATATTTTCTTAATCATTTTTGTGAACCTCACTCTTTCACACTTAGGATCATCATTTCTTGCATTTTTCTTAGGCTCCTTTCATCATGGATATTTCTATCCATGATTTATTGTTAGCTAATCCTAAGTGTCGTGCTAAAATAACTACCCTCTTGGTTACTACTCTCATTACTTCTACTACTCATCTGGACATTGTTTATAAGACATTTGTGGAATTATTTTCTCAATAAACTACCTTTATATCTACTATAGTCAATGATCTTTCTGTTTATGACAATGATCCTCCTCTATATATACGAGTATGTATCAATAACTTGGGTGTTAAGTGAGCTTTAGTTGATAGTGTATTTCAGCTCAATCTTTGTCCTTTATCATTTATTGAGGCTATAGGTCTTTATGTTGATAATCTTAATCCAACATCTATTTCTATGTAAGCATATGATTCCACTATGCATCCATGCCTAGGTATTATAACTTTACCCATGATGTTTGGTCCGAGAAACTATTCCTATAATATTATTTATCATTGATATCCTAGTTCTATATAATTATTTTCTTGGTAGGCCATGGCTTAATAGAATGTACGTAATATCTTCTACAATTCACCGATACATCAAATTATTGCATGAGGGCTTTGAATATGCACTTCCGTTGATAAAACACCAATCCAATATTACAACTTAGATCTAAAAATTGCATTATCTATTCTGATTTCTTTTAATATATAGCTTGTTGTTGATCCACAACCCATGCACTATCTAAACAACTTGCTTCCACTCGGGGAACCATTTGTACACTAGATATTGTTCCATCCACTTTAGAATCACCCCCTTACTAACACTATGATACTTTATCAAGGATATGTCTATACATTAGACATCATACCACCTTCAGATGTGTTCTCAAGAGCAATCTGCATCTTCACTTCCTCCTTTCACATACACTCTCTTCATGAATAATGTTTATTGGCCACACACTCCATTTGATCCCACTTCCACTGACACTATTTACACACACGATGGATTAACTCAGCTTGGGTTTACACTCGATGATATCTTACCTCCATCACATTTACCACATTTATATCATGGATACGTTTACATTCTTATTTCTTATGGCCTCTAAGTATTTGATTTATAAGTCTTTGTTGCACACAATTTGTGCACTTCTCCGCTCACACTTAGGTAGTCTTAACTCGACTACATTGGTGGTACATTAGATCTTAATCATATCGACATTTCATTCCCCATGCCCTTTGGTCATGTTTTTCATTTGCAATGACTCATTTCTCGGCTATTCAAAAACCTTACTTTTTGGTATGCACATGGATGTCCATTACCACCCTTCACTAATGAGGAATATGTAATGGGCATGTATAATTTACATTGCAATGGCTCTTTACTTGACCAACCACATTATATTATTTATCGTCTCGGATTCATCTCCATTTAGTTTTGACCATGCCAATAACAACCTCCTAGATGATGTTACTTAATCATATATATTAACACACAATTGGGGCATCATGCTCATTCTCCCCCTTCTAGCATTATCAATTGTCTTGCATTTCTACTTGTTCACTCTACACTTTGCATATAGTCTCTCACATTTACCTTGCACATCTTTATACACTTGTATTTTCATATCCCAATGATGTGCTCTTGTGCTATGGTTCACACTTGACTATTGAGGGTATACTACATACATGAACCTCACACACTACACACTTCTTCACTTAGCACATTCATAATCTTTCTCACGCATATTCATCACGACTCACTTCCCTATGATGCACTCTAGTTCCACATTTCATACTTGACTACTCAAGGTCCAAAATATAAAATGAACCTCATCACATTCACTCACTCTCTATGATCTATACTTTTATGGTCATATCTTTCTAGTGCATGATTAAAACCATTTCCCGATGATGTACTCGTGTTCTATGATTCATTCTCGACTACTGAGGGGACATTTATAAATGAACCTCATCTCATGCATACTCATTCACATTCACTTGGTATCACATGGATCCTGTCACATTCATTTTGCATTCAATTCCATCTTGTTCATCCACAAAATATTACATATCTTGGTTCTAAATTATTCTTTCTTACATATGCTCATATGTTATGTTTTGTTTACTATGTTGGGTAGATATATTGAATGTCATTATCTTTATCATATACACATGCACGTTCACTTTCCTTCTAGTTATGATTGTATAATTTACACATATTGTTACATGGAGCATGGATTTTGGCATTGTACTTCTTACCAATCTTGCAGAGGCTCCTAGGAGCATCCACTTCCTGATTAATCAAATATTGAAAAACTAGATGCTAAATTTAAATATGTAACAACGTAACGATATGAACAATTATGTATAAATTTGAACTAAGAAAATAAGTAATTTATATTATAAACCTTAGTTGCAAAAATGAAGACATCAAAAGACTTAGTTGATTCACAAGTGATGTTGAAGGTGTAAAGAGTTAGAAAACTACTAGAACAGAGGGAAAACTATTGCAAATAGACCCAAAAATTATAGGAGTGTCATAAATGCCTTAACCAGGGCACCAAAGACATATTTTGGGTTTTTATGAATGCTCGAATCTTTGAAAATCAGTTTCACATGGTCACAAGATGTTCACTAATGTTCACCTTTAATCACCTATGTTTTGTTGCACTTCATTGTTATTCACTTGAAACCTACAAGAAGAAAGAGAACCTACAAAACCCAAAAATAAATCAGATACTAAAAAGAAAAATATGCAAAATTAGGGGTTAGACTTTCCTCAACTGTAAACAAGGTGAACTTTCGATGATCATTGTACTACATCTCAGACCCAATGTAGTTTTGTGTGTGTGTGTTTTGAAATTGTTCCCTATGTGGCTCTTGTGTGTGTCGCACTTGATAGTGAGCAAGTAGCTAGATGTATAAAATGTAGATAAATGTGTGCATAGAAAAATTAACTTCCCCTCCTATGTGTGTATGCAGAAGAATGTAGTCCCTTGTTCCTTGAGTGAGTGCTAGATGGATGCTTGAATGCTCTTGTAATGGCCTTTGGATGCAACCTTAGGCTATGATAGATAATTCTATGTGTTTGGTCCTTTATTATGGTCACCTAGCTTTGTGATTATATAATTCCATTGTTTGAATTTCATAAAAACCACTAAAAGGCTTACTAGTAAAAATCAAAATACCTAAATGGCTACAAAATACCCAAAAGATGTGAGCTAAGTACAAAGAGGTTGGGGGAACCCAGAGGGGATGAGGGTGCTTTAGGGCATTGGCATCATGGTGGGGGTTGGTGTATAGAGTGAGAAATGTTGAAATATAAAAAAGACAAACTAGGCAAGGAGTGTAAGACCAAAAGAGGAAAAAAAAGAGCAAACAAATATGGCCAAATAGTTATTAATTAGTACTTTTCTCTCTTAGGAATCATATGAGTAGTAGTATGTGATTAGAATTAGATAGATACCCAAAGGGTGTGATTTAATTTCTACATTTTCCCACACTTTATGTTGTTGAGTAGATGCTCGATAACATAAAGTAAATAAGAGATGAATACACGATAGCCATGCACATTGATGGTGAAAAGCATGTCGAGAGACAAGAAAAAGTGTGGAATGATAAAAATGTGAAGCGTGGAAGCTAGAGAAGAGGAAGTAAAAAAAGAGATGATGATGACCCTATGGGTGAGATCATATGTGTAGATGTAATGTTTTTACTTATTGTTGATGTCATTGGATGTGTGTGATTGATGTATGATTAATGTGACTACCGCTTCCCATAAGGATGGACCTGTAAAAGAGAAGAATGAACAAGTAGTCAAATACATGTATATGAAAAATTTGATCAAAATGAGTAAAAGTATGTAGGAAGGTAAAAATGTGAAATAGAACATGTGCACCTATTCTATGATGAGTAAAGAGTGTAGAGAGGGTCCCAAGGTGTTGTAGAAGAACGATTTTTTTGGGTGATCTCATGTCACATTGCGTTGAGTGTGAGTTTTTGGGTGATCTCACACCAAGAATGGAATAAGTGTAGGGAGAAAATTCTAGTGTCATCCTCCAACCTTTAAATTCTTCCCGAAGTGTAAACACCATTGCAGATGGTGTGTAAAAATCCAATCCATTTCAATCCAACACAAAAGTAGACAAAAAGTGTAGTGCATGCATGTTGAGTGTTGAAGGATTGTTTGTCTTATAAAAATTTTGTGTAAAGTGCCAAAAATATGTTGAATGAAAAATGTTGGGTAATTTCCCCTAGTCACGTAGGAGTCTAGGAGGGGTCGGTGGTGCCTGTGTGCTATTTTTTTTTGTGCCTAGGCTCTAGTTTATGTGATGTGCTAAAGACCCAAGTTAGGTTCGGGGCCATTCATCAAACTAAAGACTATGTTGATTGTGAACTAATTTGTGTTGTGTTGTGACTATAGAACATTGTATGAGGTGATTGATTCACCCAAATGGATTCCCCCTTGTTTTGGGTGCATGCGACGTCACTAGGAGTATGCGGCCCAAGAAAGATCAACCACCGAACTAAAACGATACCCTATGGGGAGAGGGAATGTGCTTTGTAGAAACCAAGGCACATACAAAGAAAGTGGGTAGAAACAAGTGTTAGTACAAAAAAGATAAACATGAATGTAAGAAGACAAAATGTAAGCTAATAAACAAGAAGACAATTTGTAAGCTATCACGCAAGAAGACAATACATAAAAAGATAATGTAGATTACGAAAAGTGGGTTACAAAAATGGGACATCACTCATGATTTTGCAAGACAATTGAGGCCAAACTATCCAAAATCATACATGGTGCAATCATATAACAATCAAGAAATAGGGAAAAACCTGAAAATAATGGTGACAATAACAAGTAACAGACATGACCATGGTAACGAATATTTACTGCAAGATAAATGTTGCACATGAAGCACCAATTATCATTTTAGGAAGATAAAATATATGTCAAAACATGTACAATCTGATATAGTAATGTGCTAGTGAGAATATGAAGTAGTATAAATTTTAAAAATAACACATATGATGTGTACGAAATTAGATGCCCCTAGGAGCAGTTGTGGGACTATTAATAGGTACTGCAACAAGCATCCATCCCGCTCAGTATCAATCTATGTATAGTTTGCTATCACAACTAGAAGGAAAGTGAACACACGTGTGTATGTAGAAAATATAATGACATATAATATATCTAACATAGTAATAAAGATGTATCATGCGAGTATAAGAAAACAAGAACAATGTGCAACCAAGATATGTAGTATGTTGTGGATGAGATAGAGGTAATGTGCGTAATGTGCCCCTTGAGTGAATATGTATGCATGAGATGAGGTTCATTTATACATGCCCCCTTAGCAGTCAAGAATGAACCATAGAACAAGAGTGCATCATCGGGAAATGGTTTGAATTGTGTGCTAGAAAGATATGATCAACAAATCATAGAGTGTATTGAGTGCATGAGTGTTGTGATGTCTATTTCAAATGTAGACCCTTAGCAATCAAGTATAAACCATGGAATTTTCATGTGTCATAGGGTAGTGCATCGTGTGAGATTGTTATGATAGAAATATGTGTCATGAATGCGTTGAGTGTGTAGTGTGCAATGTGAGTATGTGAGGTTCATGAATGTAGTAAGCCCTCAACAATCAAGTGTGAACCATAGTATAATAGTGCGTCATTAGGTAATGATGATACAATTATATCAAAGGGTTTGAAAGTCCTAAGAAATATGAGTCATGAAGTGTGGAGCATTAAGTATGATAGTAAATGCTAGAGACAAGCGACAATGTTATAAGGGGGAGAATAAGTGTGATGCCCCCAAGTGTGACAATGATGGATATCTATGTGATAATGTGAGAGGTACCTTATCATTTTGGTAGAGCATTGTCTATGACGTGATAAGAGAGAGGTACAACACAATATTAGGTAGAAGCAACAATGGGGACCATGTAATGGTGGTGGAATTTGAGATGTGTCCTAGCCATCAGTAGAAGGAGTAATTTCTTTGACAAAATGAATTGGAAATAGAAGTGGAGTAGGATGGGGAGGAATCTTGAATGGTGGTATCTTAGGTGGGATTGATGATGTTGCAGAAGACTTGATAGGAGAATAGGGTGGATTGATTTTGAGAGGTGGTTGCATACTTTGACTTGGTAATGTCGTAGATGACTTGAGAGGAGGAGGTGTTATATTGATTTTGAGAGGTGGTTTCTTAGGCAGCTCTTGAATTTCCATAGAAGGAACCTTAGAAATGATGGCATGATTCTCATTAGACATATATAAATTAGATTTAAGAACCCATTGAGATGTAACAATTAGAGAGGACCATGTAACATGACATTTAGTAGTGAATGAGATAAAACCTTGATGCTCAAGATGCTTGATTCTTCATTATAAAGCATAGCAATCATTTTCATTATGTCCATTGATTTGATGATAAGCAAAAAATGGGAGACCTTCATATTTGACCAGGTGATAAGGAGGATAGCAATGAGTAGTTAGCAAACTAATCAATTGATGAGAGATGAGCTGCAGAAGAATATCTTGTTGCTTAAAATTTAAATCAAACTTTAAAGGTGTGGGGAGTGGTAAAACTTGGGGTTCACTGATATGAGAACATGTTGCATACATAGAATGAGGATGCAAAGAAGAACTAGCTTGATCTCGAGAAGCATCCTTAAAATGTTGGATTTCATATTTAAGAGATGTAATCATGGATTCCATAGCAAGAAAATTTTCTTGAAATAAAGAATGTAAAGTTTTAATTGAAACCAACATAGGTTGATTAGGTGAGGATTGCGAAGGCTAGGGTCGTTAGATAGATAATTGATAATAACACTCACTTGATGTGGCGGCATATCTCTAGGGAGATACATGGGTTTTATTTATTTTTCATAACAACTTGAAAATTAGGATGCATTTGAATTAAATCATATAAAGAAATTTGGGAACTTTAGGAGCCATGATAGAAAAGATGATGTGCCAAAGAAGGATCTGAATGACCGATCATGAGTGGGGTTCACCAAATGATTAAGCAAATATTGAATAAATAGATGTTAAATCTAAATATGTAACAACATAATTATATGAATAATTAAGTACATATTTGACCCAAGAAAATGACCAATTTAAATTAGAAACCCTAATTGCAAATGAAGAGATAAAAAATACTTAGCTGATTCACAGTGATGTCGAAGGTGTGTAGAGTTGGAATATTGCTGAAAAAGAGGGAAAGTTGTCAAAAACAGACCCAAACAATTGTAGGAGTTTCAAAAATTCCCAAACTAGGGTGCTTACGCAGGTCGGGGCACCCGGGCATTAGAGACCTATTTTGGGTACATGTGACTTCTCGGAAGCTACGAAACATAGTTTTGCGGGGTTACAAGATATTCGGTAATATTTACCTTTAATCACCTATGTTTTGCTACACTTCATTGTTATTCAACCAAATCTGTAAGAAGAAAGAGCACGTCTGAAAACCCTAAAATAAATCAAATCCTAAAAAGAAAAAGATGTAAAATGATGTGTTGGATTGTCCTCAGTTGTCAACAAGGTGAACTTTCAACCGAGCGTTGCACTAAATCTCAAACTCAATGTAGTTCGTGTGTGTGTGTGTGTGTCAAAATCATGCGCTATGTGGCTATTGTGCATTTCGCACTTGATAGCGAACAAGTAGCTAGATGCAGAAAATGTAAATAAATGCGTGCATGGAAAAATAAACTTCCCCTTCATGCGTATATGCGAAGAATGTAGTCCCTTTTCCCTTGTGTGAGTGCTATATGGATGCTTGAATGCTCTTGTAATGTCCTTTGGATGCAACCTTAGGTGGTGATGGATAATGTTTAATGTTTGGTATTTTATTATGGTCATATAACTTTATATTTATATGATTCCCTTATTTTAATTTCATAATTAACAACTAAAAGTATGGCTAGTAAAAAGAAAAATGCCCAAATGGCTAAAAATACCCAAAAGATGCAAGCTAAGTACAAAGAGGTTAGGGGTGCCCAGGAGGGGATGAGGATGCCTAGGCGTTGGTGTCTTAGTTGGGTGTTGGTTTCTAATTTGATAAATGTCAATGTATGGAAAGAAATACTAGGAAAGTAGTGTAAGACCAAAAGAGGAAATGGAAAGCAAACAAAGATGGCCAAAGACATTGATCAATTAGTACTTTTCTTTTTTAAGAACCATATCAACAAAGAGTATGTGGTGAAGATGAGATAAATACCCAAAGTGTGTGATTTAGTGTCTACACTTTCATACACATCGCATTTATTATTGTTTCGATTTATTCTACTTCCTATTTATATTAGCACACTACATCATATTGGATCATAGACGCTTTGACATACTTTATATCTTTCTAACCTGATAATGGGTACTTCATGTGCAAAATTTGTTTTACAAGTCTATTTGCCACCATGGTTATTTGTTACATTACTTTATATTGGCTTCTTTTGTCTTCCATTATATACCATTGTTTCGGTCTTCGCCCCTTATCTTGTGTGAACACTATATGCTTTTGGCCACTTTGGCCTTGATTTTCTACGACATTACGAGTGATGTCCCATGTTTCGCAACCCACTTTTCGTGGCCTACACTATCTTTTTCTTACTAGATTACACAATCTTCTTACTTAGCTTACATATTGTCTTCTATATGATTTTTTATATTGTTTACACTAACACTTATTTTCTAGCCACTTTGTTTACATGTTCCTTGGTTTGTACCAAACACATTCCCTCCTCCCCATACAGGGCTTTAGTATTAATGCAGCATTTGGTCCTCCTTTGGGACGCATACTCCTTGTGATGTCACATGCACCCCAAATGAGGGGGCATAATTAGGTGAATCAGTCACCCCATACGAGAATTTTATAGTCATAGTTCAAGATCTTGGTACAACACATCATTTAGTCACGGAAATGACCCAAAATATGACTTGGGTCTCTAGTACAACACAAACACCAGTACCCAACACTAGACAAGAGCACTGGGTGCCCCGACCCTTCATGGGAACCTATGACCAAGGGCCGATTACACATTTTTTCTCATTTTGGCACAATTCACAACATTTTTCACAGAGACTTTTATAGGACACGTAATCCTTCAACACTTGGCATGCATGCATTACACCTTATTTTCTAATTTTACATTCAATCGAAATGGATCTGATTTTCACACACCATCTGTAGTGGTGTTTATACTTTGGGAAGCATTCAAAGGTTGGATAATAATACTAGAATTTTCTCCCTACACTTCTTCCATACTTGGTACAACTAGCGTGAGATCACCCAAAAACTCACACTTGGCGCAACTGGCTTGAGATCACCCAAAAAAATCATTCTTCTACATCATCTTCAGGATCCTTTATATTTCTTTCACTCATCATGGATCATGTATACATGTTCCTTTTCACATTTTTACATACTTTTTTACGCATTTTGATCAAATTTTTCATATACATGTATTTGACTACTTGTTTGTTCTTCTCTTTTATAGGTCCATCCTTATGGGAAGCGGTAGTCACATCAATCACACATCATCAAACATCTAGTAACATCAACAATAGGTACAATGTGACATATACACATACTTTCACCCTTGGGGTCATAATCATTTTCGCTTCCTCTTCTCTAGCTCCCATGCTTTAGTTTTTATCACTCCACACTTTTTCTTATCTCTCAACATGCTTTCTCACCATCGATCTACATAGTTATCAGGTACGCATCTCTTATCTACTTTATGTTATCAAGCATTCACTTAACAACATAAAGTGAGGGAAAATGTAGACACTAAATCACTTACTTTTTATACATTTCTAAGTCCTAACCACATACTACTATTCATATGGTTCCTAAGAAAGAAAAGTATAAATTGACCACTATCTTTGGCCTCTTTACTTGCTTTCTATTTTGTTTATTGGCCTTACACTCCTTGCACGGTATGTCTTTAAATACGTCATCATTTCTAACTCTAGACACTAGTACCCAACTAGGATGCTAGCGCCAAGGTGCCCCCATCCCATCTGGGTGCCCCTAACCTCTTTGTATCTTGATCACATATTTTGGGTCTTTTCTAGTTGTTTGGGCATCTTATTTCTTACTAGTTAGCCTTTTAGTGGTTAATTATGAAATTCAAACAAGGGAATCATATAAATATAAAGTTATGTGATCATAATAAAGGACCAAGCACTAAGCATTATCTATCATCACCTAAGGTTGCATCCAAAGGCCATTATAAGAGCATTCAAACATTCATCTAGCTCCACACAAGGGACAAGGGACTAGATTCTTTTGCATACACTTCATAGGAGTGGAAGTTCATTTTTCCATGCATACATCTATTCACATTTCTACATCTAGCTATTTCTCATTATTAAGTGTGACTCGCACAAGAGCCACATAGGGCATGATTCTACACACACACACACATGCAGAACTACATGGAGTCTAAAAATTAGTACAGTGCTTGGATCATAAGCTCACTTAGTCAAGTGACTACCGGGTCATCGACTCCCCATTTTCATCTTTTTCTTTATATGATTTGATCTGTTTTGAGGTTTTACATGTGATTCCTTCTTATTACAAGTTTTAGGTGAATAACAGTGAAGAGTTGTGATATAAAAGTGATCAAAAGTGACAACTAGTGAACATCTCATGACCCTGTAAAACTGGGCTTTGTACCTTCTGAGCAGTTGCAGGTGCCCAGAATAGGTCTTTGGTGCCCTAAACACCCCGACCTTACATAATTTCCTTGATCCTTGTAGTTCGAAACTCATGCATTTTTTTGGGTTCATTTGCAATGCTCCAAGTCCCTATTCCATCGCTTATCTAGCTCAAGCCACACTTTCGACATCATTGTGAATCGCTAAGTGTTTTATCCCCTCTCTAACAACTAGGGTTTTCATATTTTCTAGCTTACTTTCTTGGGTAAAATTTGTACTTAATTGTATTTATCTACAACGTTGTTACATATTTTAGATTAGTATTTATTTATTACTATATTCACTTAATCGTAATTGATTCCCCACCTTTTTGGCATTGTTCATCCTCTTATCAACTCTAGTCTTCCCTCCACTACTCTCTTTGAGGACTCTTTCTGGTAATTTCAATAAAAATTACCCTACTTTGGAATTCTCTCCCCCTCATCTCTCTTTGTAATTTGAAACACATCCTCTTTCATCTTTGGAAAAATAGACATCGACAACTATACTTTGGGAATGATACTTTGCTTTATTCATTAACCAAACTCATACTTTGTCCTCTTTATATTTAAAATACACAAGATAAACACTACTAACTCTAACATGTGTATTGTGCTCGGGAAGATAAATGAACACCTTCGATGATTACTTGAAAAGGGTGATTTAAAACCCTCAAAGGTAAATGGACAATATTCAAATGCATCTATTGATACATAGTTTAGGTTTTTGCCTCTAATTGATGGTTGTTTTGTTTACTATTTTAGTTTTTAGCATGTTTCTGTTAGGGGTCCCTAACATTCTGAAATTATTTAATGTTTTGAAACTTTTATTATTTTATTAATATTGTAGCATTTTCAATTTTTAAAAATTTAAAAGTATTGCATTTAATGAATCCTTTATAATTAAAAATATACAAACCTAAATTTGAAACACATAAAAAAATCAACACACAAGAATAAAACTAATTTATGAGTGATTACTATAATTCATGAATTCATAAGTCTACAACCGTGACTATCTACCATACTAGATAACACTTTCATCCCATGACCTTACATACTTGTTACATGAAATCATCATGCATACTACACAAATTGGTAGGTCCTACTTGCAAATGTTTTTTATCATCATATATCAATAAATTTGAAGGAGTAGTATATAATGATTTGATGCGGATCGGTTGTTAAGGTGGTACAATCATAAATGAGAGGGCACAAGTTTGATTAAAAATTTTATTGGTGTAAGTTGACAAGAACACTCCACATACTTACATTGAAGGCATGTACAAGTTAGAATAAGGGGCTTGAGAGTTACAAATAATGACACAAATGTGACAAGTTGTATCAACGTAACATCCAACGACTCCTATTTTGATACATGCAATGAATGGTTTAGATTGTGAAACATCCTTAACAGGTGGTATAGAGAAATGGGTCCCGTGCAAGGTCTTCTATTATCGCTTCAAATAGAGTTTCCAGGAAAAGCATTGTGTTTTCAAAAATTTGAGGAATGTTTGTGTCCTGAGAGAGGAACATGTTGGAGAATCTAGGATTAACCGCCTAATCAAAGAATATATAATTCTTATAAGGCAAAAATAATATGTTAAAAATCATTTATGTTAGAGTATTATCTTTAAAATATGTAACTATTTTATTTTGGTACTATTTATAACACCCATTGCGAATCGGTCATGAACAACTCAATTCTACACTAGGAAATCCCATACACAACATTTTCCCCTACTCATTAGAAGCCATAGAGAATTCAATTGAAGAAATTATTTTCAAAAGGGATGTGAAAATAGGTTTGCACCCACTCATTCCTTGCTAGCTTTTTTGAAGAATAAGACTATTATTTTCCAAGGGTTACAAGGTCACATGATCCTGGTCACATTATTATAGACTGTTATTTAAGTGACGATTCTTCTTCTCGACATCGAATCGAGTTTTGGAGTAATTCAATATAATGGGTCGGATAGATCTGCGGCAGAGAGGATGACATAGGAAATCAATATAAGCAGTATGAATGGGGACTCTAAGTTGATAGAAAATGAATCTAAAACACATGTTTCTCATCACGTCACGGAGAATTGACATCATTTCACCACCTCATAGGTTATTGATGTTATTTCACCAAATGTCACCAACAGCTTGTCCAATTTGATTAGTTTAATTTGATAACATGCTACGCCCTGTAATAAAAATGGAGTTTTGATACAAGGCATGGACATCTGTTGAAGCATTATGAAGAAGGAACTTTAGGTAGATGTTTAAGTTGCAAGTATCTTGTGGCAAATTTTTCTCAAAAATGTGGAATCATATCAATTGTTCGATAAAATGCTTGAGAGATATGTGGTCTCGTGGATTGCAATGATTGTGGGATATGCAAACAATCCATGGGTTTGTTGAAAAGACATTCAAAAAGTTTAGGCAAATGCAATCGATAGGTGTTAAGCTGAATCCACAACCTTTTCCAACATCCTCTCACCTTTGTCAAAATGGGAGATTTACAATGGGGCATTTCCTTCCACTTTAATAGATAACATCTACTTGTGTTATGAAATGTAATGCAACGCCTAAATATGGTGGAAGTGAAGTCTTTTTCGTTGCTTCTTTGGGTTTTAGTCACATCCCAAATTATCTTTTGAAAATCCAAAAAAATGAAAAACATAAATAAATCCACATGAAACTGCTTTTAGAGTATGGCTAAAGGATATTTAAGCTAATGTAAAGGAAAATAAAATTGAAGGGTTAAAATATTTAATACTTTTAACAACTCAAATATTTTTCTCAAGAAGTAGCTACACACACACCTTTTTTATATGTTTTCCTCTCTACCAAACCAGATTACACATGTCAATGGAGTGTTATGGAACTTTCATTCAAAGAGGAAATTAATCCATGTTAACATTTTAATGTTTTTCTATTTTTAATGTTTTGTTTTCCTTTTTTAAATTATTCAATCCTATTAGGATTGTGGATCCATTAGGTAATTTGGCAATCAAGGATGCTTACATCAGAGTGTAAAGTGGGATTAAATTCATCAACCAATATTAAATGTAAGCATTCCCATTACATAAATATCAAAAAGGAAAATATTGTTGAACATAATGGAATGATTCTTGTAATGCAACTTACACTAATTTATAGTTCCATGCAAGTAATTTGTTGCGCTAATAGGAAAGCGAGTTTGAGTTGAAGTGTGAATCATCTATTTTTGACTAGTTGATGAATTTTGGCCATGTTGCTTGCTAAAATTAGTGATGAATTTGTTAAGGATGTATTTATAATAAAAAATTAATTAACATACCTTCAATAGATGAGTGGTAAAAATTAAGGCCATGAACAAAGCAAATGCTTTGATATTTTTATGATGAAGGCATCTCCATAATGAAATGTAGGTCATTGAAATTGACATGTGGAAGGAAACAAAGGGTTCTTATTAGTTTTGTTGTCAATAAATTTATTTTCCATAGCCCTCCACATGAAATTATGAGCAATGTTTATATCCCAATTAATATATGTCATATTTGCTCCACCTTATAGTCTCAATCTCACTCGCGCTATTCACGTGACTTCAATTTGTGCTTAAAGGGGCCAAAATAAATAATTATGGGAAATTCAATAGATTCTAGGATTGATTTACAAGGAGGTATTTTTTTACAATAAAACCATCGAATTGTACATGTTTAATAATAAAACCATCAAAGTACACCTACGTATAACATGTCCAAGTTTGAAAGAGATTTTTGATTTATTGAATTTAAGATTTGATATACTTTCTCTAAACATAACCCCACATAGAGGTTGTGTTTAGAGAAAGTGATTCTCAACCATACATTAGTGATGGAGAGATATTATTTCCCCTTTCACAACATTATTAAAGTTATCATAATGAATTATTTCACATTCTTTCAAACACTACAATTTTATAAAACATGATAAAGAGTAATCATTTAATTTTCTAGTGAGAATCCTCGACATTGCGCAATGTGCATTTGGGATTAGGTATCAAGTATATAGATATTCTTACCACATGTCATAGTGATGGATTTATTCATACATGTAATTATAACACATAATAAGATTCAAACCACCATGTTTGTCTTAGTTCTCTCTGTAACAATGTGACATCAATCGGAGAGTGGAATGGCTAGGATCAATTTTTCATGGATATTAACATTCTTGTACATTATTTTTCATCGACACATATTTATTTCACTGTGTATACCTCACTTGCATTTTCCTAGCACTTGTGTACAACCTAGATGGCTTTATAAATTCTACATGTAGATAATCACAACTCCTTACATGGAAATGCCTTGTCCATGTAAACAAAGCACGTATGTCATATCGGGATGGATCAAATATTATCGAGGAAGATTTATTCCGCATTTGGATTTAGCGAGAGACGTCAATAGAAACACGTCATTTCTAGATTGGATGTGTCCTATAATGTAATAATGAAATTGATTCCCATCACGGTTGGATTTCAAACTTCCAATCTAGTGAGATTCAGATGATAAAGTGGAGTTGTTCCCACTCATAATTTTAATATGCAATCAAATTCAAGCCACCAATTTTTTTGTCCTAGTTATCTTTTTGACCATGTGTACATTTAAGATGCTTAAAGTTAAGAAAAATGATTTATTTATAGCCATTGATTCTTTTCTTCACTAAATACATGGCTAGGATCAATAAGACATTGATTGCTTGAGTACATCATATCTTAAATTAAGAAAACAAGGAATATCTTTCATACCTAGACATTATAGGGTACACTTTGATGGTTTTATTAGTAAAAATCCATCCTTGTAAAATATAGACCAATTTGCACTCTACTCCATAAGAAACTATATGGAGTCTCATTCTATCCACAATGTCTTCAAATGGAAGGCTCAAATGAGAAATGCATATCACGTAAAAAAAAAGTTAAATGGAGGATAAAACACTTTGAAGCCTAGAAAAGGGAGTTTAAATATGAAGATACATGAAATAGAGGAAAATATGTTCATCAAATTGCATGAGCTAGTGAACAACACATGCATTTTGTATGTTGCATGCCACAAAATTAGATTGCCAAGTGTTAACATTCCACATAATGACACACCAACATCCATAAACATATAGAAAGTAATGGAAAAGGGGAAAATCATTATACAAAATTGAACTTTATTTTAAAAAATCATGCCTCATATTCAGGGTTCTTATTGGTTTTATTACAATGAAGGTCCAGTTGGGTTTCAAACATGGAACATGTTAGATTTTCCCCATTTTTTATTTTGGCCCATTTAAGCGCAAATTACAGTCATGTGAATAATACGAGTGAGGTCAAGATAGTAAAGTATAACATATACATCAAACATTATTTGGGAGAGAACAATTTGATTTGTGGAAGAGGTGTGGGACATGCAGGTATTTAATTCCCACCTTTTTTCTTTCTAACTTTCCATTAATTTCTTCGTATTATCTAACAAATAGAATGTCATCCGATAGAAAATATTGATGCCATAAAAATACCAAAGACCTTTTTCCCCATAATTAAAAAAAATCATTTCTTTTAGTTGTGTAAGGGTTAAGTATTAGTGTTGTAGAAAAAACTAATATGTTTCCATATCACTAACTTAGCAACCCCTCCATATAGCTTAAAATAGATGCATTTCAATATTATTATTAAACTTGATAATATTTTTATTAGGTTAACTCATGTTACATTTTGTATATGTACTTATAAATGTTGGTGGTGGAAAGACCTCAAGTGTAAATATTTTTATATGTAACATATTTCCATATTAATTTAAATATGGATATATATGCCTAATTTGATCACTATTGTAGTAGTAAATGAATAAATAATTAATTACACAAATTAACCCAAGCAAACTAAGCCAAAATATATGAAACCCTAGTGAAAAGAAGAGCTAATATGACTTAGCCATTTCAAAATTTTCCTAGATTGTGCCGTGATGACCAAATGAACAGAGAGGGAGAAGCATCACACAAAGCCTTGAAAAAGTGTGTGAGCTAACAATCTGCCTAGGCCGGGGTGCCTAGAGAGGGATAGGGGAACCTGTAGGCACCCTAGATCCATTTGTGGGCACCTATGTCTGTGGAAATGCTTAGAAAACCTCCTCTAAATGGTCATGAGGTATTCATTATTTTTCACCTTTGGTCACTATGAGGTCACACAATGATCTCAAAAGTCACTGAAACCTCTGCAATGAAATAATGACCTACAAAACCTCAAAGAGACATCAAATCCTAAAAGAAAGATGCATAATGAGGGGTTGGACTATCCTCATATGTAACAATGGTGATCTTATGACTGATCATTGTACTACATCTCAAACCCAATGTAGTTCTATATGTGTGTGTGTAAAATTGTGCCATAGGTGGCTCTTGTGGGTGTCGCACTTGATAGCGAGCAAGCAACTAGATGTAAAGAAATGTAAGAGATGTGTGCATGTAATAGAATGAACTTCCCTCATATGAAGTGTATGCAGAATGACTATCCCTTGTGTCTCTTGGATGGTATTAGATGGATGTAATGGAGCTCTTAGATGTTTGATGGATACAACCTTAGGTGGTGATAGTTAATGCTTAGTGCTTGGTTCTTTATTATGATCACATAACTTTATATTTATATGATTCCCTTGCTTGAATTTCGTAATTAACCCCAAAAAGGCTGACTACCAAAAGATAAGATGCCCAAATGGCTAGAAAGGACCTAAAAGTGTGAACAAAGTATATTGAGGTCAAGGGCACCCAAAGGGGATGAGGGCACCTAGACTGGTGGCCTAGTTGGGAATTGGTGTCTAGGATGATAAATGCCAATGTGTAAAAAAGGTAGAATGAGAAACTAATGGTGCAAGGAAACAAAAATCAAAGAAAGGCAGACAAAGACATGAGTTAATTAGTACTTTTCTTACTTAGGAATCATATGAATGGTAGTGTGCAATCAGGACTAAATAGTTACTAATAGTGTGTGATTTTGTGTCTACATTTTCCCCTACTTTACATTGTTGATAAAAATATTGATAACATAAAGTAGATAAGATATGCATACCTGATAACCATGTAGATTGATGATGAGAGTGCATGGAGGGACAAGAAAAAGCATTGAGTGATAAAATAAATGTGAAGTTTGGATGCTAAGGAGGAAAAAATGCAAAAACTGATGATGAAAATGACCCTAGGGTGAAAACACGTGTAAATGTCACAATGTGCATGATGTCAATGTCAATGTTGATGTGATTGTTGTTGTTGATGTTGTTAAGTAACTACCACTTTCCATAATGAGGGACCTGTAAAAGAGAACAATGAACAAGTAGTCAAATACACATGTATATGATAGAAATGTGTAAAAATTATGTAAAATATGAAAATGAAATAGGAATAGGTGCACCTGATCTATGATGAGAAAAAGGGTGTAGAAAGGATCCTGAAGATGTTGTAGAAGAATGATTTTTTTGGGTGATATCACGTGAGTTGTGTTAGTCATGAGTTTTTGGGGTGATATCACCCCAAGTTGTGGAAGAAGTGTAGGGAGAAATTTATGGTGTTATCCTCCAACCTTTAACTATTTCTTGGAATGTAGAACACCACTGCAGATGGTGTGTAAAAATTTAAATAATTAGATCCAACATGAAAGTGAAAAATGTTGTGTAGTGCATGCATGTTGAGTGCTAAGGATTGTGTGCCTGGAGAAGCCATTGTGTGGAGTTTCGTAGACTGCATTGAACTTCCAAATGTTATGTAACTACCCCCTAGTTACAGGCATCCAAGAAAATTCAGGGGTACCCAAGCGTTATTGTCCTAATTTGGGTTCTAGTTTCTATGTTATACTAAGGACCCAAGTATGATTCTGAGCCCTATATCATATTGATGATTGTGTTGTACTTGGTACTTTTTTGTGTTGTGTGATAATTGTAGAACACTTTGTGGGGTTACTTGATTCACCCAAATGTTGCCCCCTCATTTGGGGTGCATGCAATGTCACTGAAGGAGTATGCAACCCAAAGGAGGACCAACTATTTTGTTGAAACCATGCCTTGTAGGGAAAAGGGAATGTGCTTGGTAGAAACCAAGGCACACATAAACAAAGTGGCTAGGAGACAAGTGTTAGTACAAGCAAAGACAAACATGCATGTAGAAGAATAAATGTAAGCTAAGCATACAATGTGTAAGCTAAATATGCAAGAAGAAAATGTAAACACACAAGAATATAATATCAACCATGAAAAGTGAGTTACAAACATGGGACACCACTCATGATCTCGCAAGATAATCAAGGCGGATGAAGCCAGAAGTAGACAATGTGCACACAAGACAAAGGGAAAAGCCCACAATTAATGTCATACAAAGAGCAAACAATGACAAGTAATGTAACAGATAGCCATCGAAGCAAGTAGTCCTACATAAGAAATGTTGCACGTGAAGCACCCATTAGCATGTTAGAAAGATAAAAAATATTTCAAAACATGTATAAGTTGATAAAGTAATGTGCTATAAAGAATGAAACAATAGCACATGCAGATGTACAAAATTGGATGCCCAAGGAGCCGTTATGGGATTGGTAATAGGTATTGCACCAAACATCCATGTTGTGTGTAATAGATATGTATAATCTACGATCACAACTAGAAAGGAAAGTGAATGCACATGTGTGTATGATAAAGATAATGAAATATAAGATATTTATCTAGCACATGTAATAAAGTGAACATGTAACAAGTAAATGTAAGAAAGACTAAATGCGACCAATATATGTAGTATGTTGTGGAGTGTAAATGGAATGGAATGCAAAGTGAGTGTGATAGGAGTCGTGTGTCCCTCGAGTGAGTATGGAGGTGTATGCATGTGATTAGGGTCATTTATATATGCCCCCTTAGCAGTCAAGAATGAACCATAAACAAGAGTGTGTCATCGGGAAATGGTTTGAATTGTGTATACAAAAAGATGTGATCTTCAAAGTGCAAAGTGTAGAGTGTAATCACATGATTGAATGAGTGAGTGATTAAATGCATGAATGTGGTGAGATTCATTTTATATATAGACCCCAAAGATCGAATATGGACCATGGAAATAGAGTGTGTTATAGGGTAGTGAGTGTAGCATGAGAGAAGTGTAGTAGATGTTCCTATAAGAGGATGTCAAATGTGTATAATTTATGTTGTGTGAAGTGTGTGTGGACACCAAAATTTGGTATTGTTACCCTTGTTTCCTGCATACGCTTATTTCACCGTGGTCTATCTAGACCCCCTTTATTTTAACCCTAATTCATATTTTAATTATCACCTTTCCTATCTATTAACCTATCAACTTTAATTTTTAATTAATCTTCATTTAATCATTTTCTAATCCTCATCTCATTAGATAATTACCTATAATTAGCTTTTATCTCCTCCTTAGGTTTTTTATCATCCCTAACTACCTAGTTCCATATCCCTATGTTTTTTCTAGCTTTTATTTAATCCATCTTTATCTCCCACCTACCCATATCACTTCCCTAGAAACCCTAACCCACATATATGCTTTAAAACACTCATCCTAATCCATAAAATCCCCATATCTTGAATAAATCACTCATCCACCATCCAAAGGGATGGTTCCCCACAATTGGCGTGACCCACACGGGTTGTCGTCGACCCTATAAAGCTGGTTTCACCCCCTTCAAAATGAGGCATAATAAGATTTTTCTTGCGCTGTGTGAACTTATCTTCGAGCTTGAGCATCTTTGTAATTGTGTCAACCTTCTTGGAGTCCATTTGATCTTGTCTTGCATCTCTTATGGATACTTTGGGAAGTTTATCCTTAATTTTTATTGGTTTATGATATCATTTCTTATTATTATGTTGGCGAGAAAATTTATTGAGGAAAAATTGGTGGATATCTTGCCAACGCTCTGGGAGTCTAAGCCCCTCTACTTAACTAGTGCAGCTGTCGTATATGCATGTGTGAGTAAAAAGGTGGAATTTCTGGTGACCTTTCGATCGGGGATCTAACGGTGGCACTCAATCGACCTGCGGCAAAATCTTACAGATTTATGTAAGGGAAGAATTTTCTAGGAAAGCGAAAAAGGGAGTGAGAAAGTTAGAAAAGAGAAACTAATGCTATAAGTAGAAAATTAGAGACTTGCATACACCAGTTAGAAATTACATCACATGCACTGAAATTAAGAAGAAACAAATCTGCATAACAATAAGAAGACCAAATAGCATTTAATGAACACAAAGTATCACTAAAATCCTTAGTCAAAAAGGCTAAAATTCCTTCTTCTTGTATTGATGCTCAAGCAGAAATTGTACATAGCATAGAAATGGAAGAAATTTTAGAATAAGGGAAATGGAAGAAATTTTTATCTCTTTGTTCTCTTCACAAGGATATCTCTCTCATGAATTCACAAAAACAGCTCAAAAGTATATGAAGATCTAAGAAGTCTAAGAAGACCCTCAAATGAGGAGTTTGCTACAATTTATAGAAGAGAAGGAAACTCTTCATCTTCCCAATGAATTTTCAAATACCATATTTTGACTTTAGACTGTTCATATTCCAATTAAATATTTAAGTCCCTTTTATAAAAACAAGGTGACTTAAAGTTTACATTATGTTTCTAAATTCACTTAAAGATATATTAAAAAGTGCAAACCCCAATGCAAAATTATAACATTAAAGAGAGAGAGTGTTGGGTGAGAAGAGAAGAGAGAGAAAGAGGGGGAAGAAGAAGAAAGAAGGAGGAAGAAGAATTATGTAGAAGAATGAGCCGCTACGGTGGATTTGATCTCACTCCCTGAATGGTTTCCATCTCACACTCTTGAGAAGATCTTTATCCCTCCAAATTCCTTACTGAAACGAGCTGTTGTAGGTTCCACTTTGTCAGCATGAGGAATATGAATATTGCTCAAGGGCCTATGTCCATCCATCAGACACATTATTGATATCTTTACACTTCCCAAACCATGATGGATGTTTCTCTGCAATAAGTGCAATGGCAGCCTAAATCTTTGAGAGGAACTCTAGGGTGTCCTTAGTGAAGGACAATGGGTTTCTTTCCCTTTTCTTGACATGTTCCTCGAATGGACCAATTATCTCATCAACAGTTGTGTCTTCTCCCATTGCAGGTACTCCAAGTTTCTAAATTTGATGATTTATACTATCCTACAACTTATACACTTGTCCCTCTTTTTCCTCTAGTTTAGTGATGGCCCAATTGACTACTTCAAATCTGATTTCCAAAGACCTCACCCATACATGTGACAAGTCTTCTGAAAGATTTTCAAAAATATTCCTGTTGATCAACTCCTGATGATGAGTGTTTCTCATTTCATTCACTACTAGACCTAGAGGATCCTAGTAGTCCCTTTCTTTCTCCAAGTCTTCTTTGAGTGCATGCATCCTATTTGTTATCACACACATGTAAGCAAAGATTTTGACCACTTCTTGGAGCACCGACTTCCTTTTTTAAAATTGAATCAATCCATTCATTATTCACTCATCCCTACATTATGAACTCATGCGTCCTCTTGATAGATTCTAGATTAAAGTTGCTTTGATGGGTGTAACTTCTTTAATGGGGATGGTCATGGCATTTGTCTCAACTAAATGTTGCACGTAGGACGACAAATTTTTCACATGTTCCTTTAATTAATCAATATTCTTCTTATATTCCTTATTCATTTCCATCATGCGAGTAGAATATTGTTGATACATGTGTAAATCCCCTTTATGAGTTGTC
The DNA here is from genome assembly GCA_018340775.1 of Taxus wallichiana var. yunnanensis. Lineage (NCBI taxonomy): Eukaryota > Viridiplantae > Streptophyta > Pinopsida > Cupressales > Taxaceae > Taxus > Taxus wallichiana. Next base: position 455,412,486 of record CM031238.1, read on the forward strand.
GGTCCTAGTTGGATCGTGCTCATCTCATAGTCGATGGTGTCATCTCATCCACTAGCTTGATCACCTTTTTCTTGGCTACCTTGATGTATTGATTACTTGTTTCCCCACTGTAGAACCATGAGGCCATGTGTGTGAACTTCCTTTTCTTTCCTTTAGCCAGTGAGGCAATTATTGATAAGTCAAGGGTTGCTACTTGTTGAATAGTGTGGGTGTCAGGGGAAATTATTTCCTGCATCCAAGGGAACATCTCATTGGACTCAGGTTATATGATAGGTGCATCAACCATTCCCTATTCTAGAAGAGAAGGCACATCTTAGATGGGAGAGACATTGGTGTTAATAATAGGTGATGCCTCTTATGGTGGTTTGAAGACTAGGTCTTGAACTACATGTTCTTCCTCCACTTGTACTTCTATCATTGGATCTTCTTCTTGCATTATTGTAATTGAGCCTTCTTCCACCCTATCTTTCTTTGGTGACCTTTCATGAGAAGAAGTCTCTAATTCTATGGATCTTCATTTAGAACTTTCTCCATAATGCCTTGAACTTGAGGCAACTTCCATGGCTCTTGATGATGACTTATGAAAGGATTTTTTCGACCTATAGGAGTACCTCGTAATTGGAAGATTATGGTTCTCTTCCTCTAAAACCAATTTCTTGTTCTCTTCATCACCTTCTCAGTCTACTCCTTTATATCCCCTGATTCATGAATGTACCAGTTGACTTGAGGCAATGGAGACATTTTGACTGCCATGTACTCAAGATCATACATCTTTGTCCCATCATCCTGCAAGATGTCTTCATACCAAGAGAACTTGAATTTCTTCATTTCATTGACTTTCATCCTCATATGGTCCTTTTCCCATACTTCAAATTCATCAGCACAATCTTCCCAACAATCCTCAATGTGTGGCTTATGTTACGGGTTGGAATGTGGAAAGAGTCGGGATCATCTCAAATGTCAAAATTAGGTCCAAGTGTAGGAATGTAAAGTCAAATGAGCAAAGGCATCCTCTAGATGTGATGCATCATTTTGATTTGTACACGTGAATACCCCGAGAGAGATAAGAAAGATCAAATTCTTCTTCATGCTCCTAAGCTTGTTGTTCACTTGAATGATCTACATGTAGAGCTAGAATAATACAATTTGGTCACTAAGGTACTTGGGCAACCTTGGCGCGAGAGCTTAGTTGAAGCCAAACAACTTGTAGTTAGGAGAAGGTCAAAATTTGGATGAAGTAAAAGTCATACTTCTTGATCGGGGATGCTTCTTGTGGTGAAATCCTAGCCTCCAAGTTTCGGACCATGTACATTGTGAATGCATTCAAAATCATTTGGCACACTCCTTGGTCGTAGTTTTCTCCATGCCCCTTTCCTTCCTCCTTCCACTTCCCCTCACACCCACCTTCCACGCGTTCACCTTCTTTCGAGTCAGTCTCCTTCCATCGCATGCACCTAAGTCTTTGACCCTTCATGCGCTACACCCATTACTTTGTAATATTTGTGCCTTAACCATACATTCTCTACTCACCGGTTTGATTCATCTCCCCACACGTCACGCATGCTCCCTCCATGCTTTCCTCTATTTTCTTCACACGCCCTTCTGTGCCAAATCATATTTTGACATGCTTAAGTGTTCAACACGTAACCAATTAGGGTGCACCAATAGGGTTGCCAAATCCTTGCAACAAATGAATGATTAACACGTGGCAAAAATGAAAAATAGTTATACATTTGGCCACCATCTCATCCAATCGCACGCGCCACATGTCTTATATATGCCGATGACTCTGACATCTTCTAACATATATCATCAGCTATAGAGCTTAGATCGGCATGTGCACCTGACTTGTCAGAAAGCTACTAACATCAACAATAGTGCCAAAATTCAAATTTCAAATTCTGGTGGATCTGGTAGGTGAGAATTGGGAAAACATCTCTCTAACATTGATGAGTAGATCTGATTGCTCCAACCACCCAATTTAGTATGATCTCTCTCTCTTTTTTTCTTCAACATGTCAAATAGGCATGGGGAAGCATATTTCACATATTTCCAAGTGGATTTATAGACATTGAATGCTTCTTGTTGGTGGTTGTGTTTCAAATTAGGTTTTCCCTCCTTTTCCTTTCTTCCTCCATGGATTCATCTATAAATGTAAGAGCAAGGCTCATTTGTTATGTTGGATACTTTGGATCCTTACGCATGTTGCTAAGGACTCCATATTTTTGTATTCTAAGTTGTAGACCTCCATGTTTGGCTCTTGCATGTGGATATCAGCCTCCTTATCATTGTAATAGTTCTGTGCATTTTTGGAAGTAATAGAAGCATTGTTTTGTGACTATTCTCTATCCTAGCATGTTTGCATTTCTTCTTCTTTCCTTTTCTCTTACATTGTGTATTGTTGTGCTACTTCAGGTCCCTATAGTTCCATGTTTGGTTGTGTTCCATAAGGATGATTTGGTGAATGCATGTTTTGTTGTGCTACTCATGTGCCTAGCCTCCTCTCACACATTCCTTATCATTCTTTCTCAGAATAGATAGTGTTCATCCCTCTTTTCTAGTGTTATCACCTTTTAGTGTAGTTTACTTCATGTTATCCTTCTTTCCCTGGTCCCTTGGCATTCTTAGCTTAGTTTCCCTTTTCAAGCACTAGGAGTAGCAGTAGTAGTAGAGATAGATAGAGGAACCGGCCTTCTCTGGAGATCCGTCCCAAGCTCGCAAGGTCCCACAACTTGGGGATGGTTCCATTGTGGTCTCTAGACACCTCGGTCCCTTTTTAGAGATCCGAGACACGGGTGCACGTTTGAGCAACCAACAGTTTCTAACACTGTGGGACTAGCATTGAAAGCTCAAATTTCATATCTCTAAGTTCTGGTGTGTGGACTTAGTGTTTTTAGCCTTTGAAGAGGCTCCTTTCAAACACATCTGGTGACTCCCAATATTTTAAAATCTCTATTTTGATAATCTTGAGTGCCTTTCATGAGAAAAGTGCACACAAGAAGTGTAGTAGCTAAAGACTCTTTTGAGTACCTCCAGCTATCCCGAGAAAAGTTTGTTCCGTAAAGCCCATACACGCATCTCTATCTCTAACATGCGCCACTTCCCATTCAACTCCTCCTCAAAATAGACAACCTTGTGTGTGAATTGCGCATCAGCCACCTCCTCCTCCATTAAGAATTTTTTTAAACTTTGATGGAGGGAGCCCTTACTCCTAGCCGTACAACATGATATGCCCAATGGCGCACTCAAAAGTATTCCTTACTTTACTTTACTAGTGAGAATCAAGTCACCCCTCAGGAGCATATCCAGGATGTAGAAAATGTGTGTTCATTCTATCTAATCACACATAATGATGTAGCAGTCAAGTTGTTTGTAGCCTCTTTCAAAGGTAAAGCACTTCAATGGTACCGAGGCTTGAGACTTGGATCTATCACCACTTGGGATGAGCTGGGAACAACTCTGTGTACAGTTATTTTGAAGACAAGTCAGATCACCTATCTTTGGTGGAGCAACTGACAACAACAAGGAGAGTGCCCAATGAGTAGATGACTGATTTCAACATCAGATTTCAGAAGACTTGGGACAGAATTCCCCTTGTGGTAAGACCTATAGCCCAACATGCTTTCCTTTATTATCTGAAGGTGCTCAACAGTGATATTTCAGTTATGATCCAATCTATGGGGGTAGGACTCTACCAGCTACTTATAACATTACAGTAAGGGCAGAAAATAGTCTTATTCAGGTAGGAAAGTTGGCTCCTAGACCACCCATGCCCTTGTTCCCAGAGATGTCACAAGCACCCTAGCCTTTTGTGGCCCCTATTCCTACTCTGAGAAAGCGCACAACCGGTTGCCTCAACATCCTATTCTCCATCACAACAAAAGGAAGATGAAGAATTGAAGGCCTTGATCAAAAATTTATCAAACAAGGTCATATCATTAGAAAGGCAGCAAGTGTAAGCATATAGAGGCATTTCCAATCAGGCGCATGGCCAAGGAAATCAGCCTTGGTGGAATCAATACGGAAATCAAAGATACATGCCCAACTAGCAGAATGATAGGTGGCAACCTAATGCACATCTACCTTTGTAAGTTGTTTCCCTCCCACACCTTCTCTCCAACACCCAGCACGAACCAGTGCTCATTCCAGATTCAAAACAACTTGGCACAAGAATCAGAGTGGTGCTTCCCTTGCAAAATGCCTCATAGTCAATACCATTGTGCTAATGTTACGCATGCCCAAGCCTTCATGATCTAGAATGCTTCATCCTATGAGCCCTCAACAAGCACCCATGAAGCAGATAATCTAGAAGGACCAGAGGTTTCCTCGAAACCAATTTGATGTTCTTTGGCATTGAGGACTTTTGTGTAATCAACCAAGTTGTAGAAGATACAAATAGACCATGCACCCAAGTTGCAAACAACACAAGATATAAGAAAAGAATATTAGAGTCTAGGCACACAGGTCACATCCCAAAATATAAGAAGATCTTTAAAGAAAAAGAATCAGACAAGACCTCTTATAGTAAAAATGTTCAAACCCCTATGCAGGAGGTCCCACATAAATCTCCTTCTGAAGCAACGTGCACCCATCCTTTGGTAGGCCAAGCCTCTTCCAGCTAAAATTCAAGGCTTCCACGCCTGAACACTCAAAAAGGGATGTTGTTCCCCAAATTCACAAGGTGGGGGGCTTTGTTTAGCATTGTTGACCAGATGAAGAAAAAAACATAAACGTCACACACATGTGGATGCCATATTCCATCTCGTGGGGATCTGCTTGCATGAAGCTCTAGTGTAACTTCCACGCGCTTGACTTGGTTATGTAGAAAGCCACGTGCTTCTATCAAAATCTGCCAAGAAGAGGAGAAACAAGTAAGAAAAATTGCTAAAACCCCACCCTTCTATATGTCCTTGATTATAGGAAAACACCTAGTGCATAACTGCTTAGTTGACTCAGCGCTAGTACTTCTGTTATGCCTAAGAAGATAGTTGATGTCTTAGGTCTGAAATATAGCCCTTTGTCTAAAGGAGTCCTAAAACTTGATGGCTCAGTTGTAACTACCTTGGGATTCATCAAGGATCTTGAGTTAACCCTCCATGCATGTCCAAGCCTGACAATTACTCAAGATGTGTCAATTATTGACCTGCCTCCTTTGTTTGCCCTATGTCTATCAAGAGAATTTACTGCTAAAGTGGGTGGTTACTTGTCTTCTGATTGGTCTCATATGTTACTCAAGACAAGGTATGGTACCCAGTTTACCATACAAGTTGAGCCTATATTTTCTTATCATGTAGAGCCATATGTCCCATCCCCTCTCCAAGCCAATTGTCTTATCCAAGAAGAACAAGTTTCAGTTCCTGAAGAGCAGTCTCTTCCACCCTCTATTCCAGACCTAGTACTTGATGAATGGGTGGAGAGGCATCACAAATTTGATCCTATGTGAAGAAAAATTGGAAGCCTATGAAACTAGGCTTGGTACTTATTGCATTCTAGAAGAAGACGCTACGCTTCCGCGCACTCATAGGAGACAAAGTTCAAACTGGTCTATGGAAGTTATACTTTGATGGATCCAAAGTAGAAGCAAAATGGCATAAGAGTAGGAGTGGTTCTCATTTCCCCTAAGGATGAGAAATTATTCTTCATGCATAGGTTGCAGTTTGCATGTTCTAACAATGTGGTAGAATATGAAGCGTTGGTGCATGGCTTGCTTATTGCTGAAAAGAAGAAAATTAAAGCATTTGTAGATCTTTGGGGACACAAAATTGGTCATCCACCAGGTCACCAAAAAATGCCAGACAAAGAATAAGCTTCTTAAAGCTTATAAACATAGAGTTTGGGACCTACTTGAGAGCTTTGATGCTCTTAATCTATAGGTAGTCCATGCAAAATGAAACAAGGAGGATGACCAAATGGTTGTGCTTGGTTCATAGTTTTCTCCTGTTGAGGACTTTGTCAAAGGGAACACTCAACACATTAAGATGGTAATCAGACCATCCATTCTAGATAATAACACCAGCTAGGAAAGTGTTCAAAAGTGACACACAAATCATCCAGTTTATCCAAAATGAAGCTGAATTTTCATCAAGTATGCAAGTGACTTGCATGACAACTATGGTGACCAAGTAATATAGCTAAAGAAAATAAGTTTCCTAAAGGGTTGGTCACCTTAGAGAAAATGTTCAGCCCTGATGATGAGTTCAAGGGTGAAGAAAGATACATGTGCATTGCATGCAAGAGGATTTCTCCTCCATTACTATTGTGCATGGAAAGGAGCTGTTGCTCAGCAGGACTTGTGCGCATGAAGAAAAAAATAGGCCTTCATCTCTCTCTCAAAAATACAGTGACATTTTCTCATGGGAGTATGAAGACCTCAAAGGTTTTGATCCAAGTGTTTCTCAACACTCCATTGACCTTGATCTTGTATAAAGCCCATCAGATAAAACAATGTGGCCATAGTCAATCCAAGGATAGAGCCCCTCATGAGAAAGGAACTATCAAAACTCATTGAGGAAAAATTATTTTCCTATCAAATACTCTACCTAGGTCACAAATCTAGTTCCAGTACACAAGAAGAATGGTGAAATCAGACTTTGTGTTGATTTCAGAGATTTGAATAAGGCATCTCTAAAGGATCACTATCCTTTTCCTTTAATGGAGCAGATTCTACTAGACTATGGCTGGTGCGTAAAGGTTCTCCATGCTAGATGGGTATTCGGGTTTCAACCAGATCTGGTCAAGGAAGAGGATCAATTCAAAACAACATTTACAACCAAGTGGGGAACATATGCATATCAAAAATGCCCTTTGGTCTGTCAAATGTGGGCACAACATTTCAGCACGCCATGGATATTGCCTTCAAAGGTTACATCAATGAGTTCATCTTGGTTTACCTTGATGATATAACTGTCTTCTCAAAGTAGAGCGGATCACATGGCGCACTTGGAAAAGGTCTTTGAGAGATGCAGAGAATTTGGGGTATCTCTTAATCCCAAGAAGTGTAATTTTTGGTGGCTCAGGGCAAGCTCTTTGGGCCATGTGGTTTCAAAGGATGGCATCGTGATTGATCCTGAGCATGTTTCAGCCATCCTAGCCCTTTCCTTTCGATGCAAAAAAAATCCTTACAGTCCTTCCTTGGCAAGATTAACTTTGTTAGGTGTTTTATCCCTAACTTTGTAGGGATTGTTTTGGCCCATCACCCTTATGCTCAAGAAGGACATAGCCTTCAAATGGATAGTAGAAGGAAGAGAAAGCTTCAACAAGATCAAGAAAAATTTTTTGTGTGCCAACACTCCTCAATCCAGATTACTCAAAGGATTTCATCCTTTATGCTTATGGTGTTGATGCAAGCATTGTTGTTGTCCTGACACAGGAAAATGAACAAGGATTGGAACAACCAATGGCCTTCTTTAGCCAGATCTTTGAAGGATTATGAGTTGAAATATAGTCACATGGAGAAGCAGGTCTTTTCCATCATGCATACGCTCAAGAAATTCAAAAGTATGCTCACCACAAATCATATCAAGGTGTTAGTCTCTCACTCATCTGTCAGAGACTTCATCATGGGAGAAGAAATCAGTGAGAAGAGAGCGCGATGGGTGACCAAAATCATGGAATATGATGTGACTATTAAGGCCACAAAGTTGGTAAGAGGTAGCGCACTCTGCAAGATATTCTTTGTTGAGGATGCGCAGAGTGAACCTAAGGCTTCATTATTTCTAGATGAAGACCTCCCGCATAGAACATGAACATAATATAGACCCCAATACGCGTGATTAGATGAAGGACATGATCACATTCCTTTCTAGGGTGCATACCCTCCCAGTTTGAATAAAGCAAAGAGAAGGCATCTCAGGTTGTAATCTATTCCTTATGTTTTGATTGATGGACTTCTCTTCAAAAGAAATCTAGATGGCGTGTTGTTAAGATGTATCAACGGCATGCGAGACTAAACAAGTGTTAGCAAAATTTCACGATGGATTCTCTGGTGGACACTTCTCTACCAAAACTACAGCAATGAAGATCATAATGGTAGGTATCTTTTGGCCTACCCTATTTGCAGATGCACATAGGTGGGTCACAAAATGTAAAGAATGTGCTTTCTTTGTAGGAAAGAAAATATTGGTAGTGCTTCCCCTCTAACCAATCCAAGTGGATCAGCCTTTTGCACAATGGGGTCTCGAATTCATAGGCATGATCAATCCACCTTCAAGCGTTGGACATAAATGGGTGCTGATAGCTATAGATTACTTCACCAGATGGACAGAAGCTGTCACGCTTAAGGAATCAACTGAGGCAGTCATCCTTGACTTTCTCAAAGGTTTAGTCACAAGGTTTGGCATTCCTCAAACCATTATCTTTGATAATGCAAAGGCCTTCCTTGGTGCTAAAATCACTGATTGGGCTCTAAGTTTTAGGCATTTACCTGAAAACCTCTTCCAACTATTACCCTCGGGAAACGGTCTAGCAGAATCAACAAACAAGAACCTAATCAAAATCATGAAGCACACAATGAACATCAGCCAAAGACAAGTGGCATACAAAGGTCTTGTATGCATGCTCTGGGTAGATAGAATCACAATAAAAAAGGTAATAGGAACTTTGCACTTACAAGCTTGTCTATGGCAAGGAGGCTACCCTTCCTTTGACACTAGAACTAAATTCATTAGCACTTTACCTAGTAGCTAGAATTTGAGGGCGTGGATCAAAGAGAAATCAGGATGGTAGAGCTGGTTCATCTTGAAGAGCTCAAAACTCTACCATGATCAAGCTAGAATAGCATCAACAAGCAACAAAGAAAATGGTTTGACAGAAAGGCTAGGCCTCAAGCTTTCAAAGTTGGAGACCTGGTTCTAAAATGGGATGCTTGAATAGAGCTAAACCAGGGTGCCATTCAAAGTTTGATGCACTTTGGAGTGGCCCATACATCATCAAGTCCTGCAAAGAAGCTAACTCTTTCAAGTTAACTCATCTGGATGGAAGTGCACTTGCAAATCCCAGTAAAAATGGGATCTATCTCAAACCCTTCCATTAGGTTTGCTACATCATATTGTATATATTAAAGTAGTTTCAATTCCTCCAAGTGTGCTCCATGCACATTGTTTTTTTGTACATAGTTCTTTCCTCTCGCATGTGCTTCTTACACATGCTCTTTTGTTGCTTCTAGTGTGCAGAGCTTCTCTCAACAGTTGTGAGATTCAGGACAAAGTGCAAAAATGATACTCAAAGTGACAACAAGGGCATTTTCATGATTGAACAAGCAGACTCCATGCCCAATGGATGCTTCAGGCTACTGGTCTCTTGCATCTAGCAGGCAAGATGGCCCCAAAGTCACCAAAACTGTTATCCAAATAACTCCCCTAGTGATTTGGATAACTTGCATACACATTCTGGCCCTAAGTTATCTATTGAAGAATTGTGCACACTCAAAATCATTTGGCACATTCCCTTGGTCATAGTTTACCTATGCACCCCCTTTCCTTCCTCCTTCCACTTCCCCTCACACCCACCTTCTACATGCATTCACCTTCTTCCAAGTCAGTTTCCTTCCACCCCACGTGCCTAAGTCTTTGACCCTTCACACGCCACACCCATTACTTTGTAATAGTTACACCTTAACCATATGTTCTCTACTCACCGGTTTGATTCATCTCCCCCACGTGCGTCATGTGCACCTCCCTCCACACTTTCCTCTATTTTCTCCATGCCCTTTTGTGCTAGATCATCTTTTGACATGCTTAAGTGTGCATGCACAACCATTCAGGGCACACCAATAGGGCGTTGAATCCTTGCAATAAATGAATGATTAACACGTGGCAGAAATGAAAAATAGTTGTACATTTGGCCACCATCTCAGCCAATCGGCATGCACGCCATGTCTTTGTATACACTGATGACTCTGACATCTTCTGACAGCTATATCATCAGCTACAGAGCTCAGATCGGCATGTGCACTAGACTTGTCAGAAAGTTACTAACATCAACAATAATAGTGCTAAAAATTCAAATTTCAAATTCTGGTGGATCTGGTAGGTGAGAATTGGGAAAACATCTCTCTGAACATTGATGAGCAGATCTGATTGCTCCAACCACCCAATTTAGTATGATCCACTCTCTTTTGTCTTCAACACATCAAACAGGCATGGGAAGCATATTTCATAGATTTCCAAGTGGATTTACAGACATTGAATGCTTCTTGTTGGTGGTTGTGTTTCAAATTCAGGTTTTCCCTCCTTTTCCTTTCTTCCTCCATGGATTCATCTATAAATGTAAGAGAAAGGCTCATTTGTTATGTTGGATACTCTGGATCCTTACACATGTTGCTAAGGACTCCATATTTTTGTATTTTGAGTTACAGACCTCCATGTTTGGCTCTTGCATGTGGATATCGGCCTCCTTATCATTATAATAATTCTGTGCATTTTGGAAGTAATAGAAGCATCATTTTGTGACTATTCTCTATCCTAGCATGTTTGCATTCCTTCTTCTTGCCTTTTCTCTTGCATTGTGTATTGTTGTGCTACTTCAGGTCCCCTATAGTTCCATGTTTGGTTGTGTTCCATAAGGATGATTTGGTGAATGTGTGTTTTGTTGTGCTACTCATGCCTAGCCTCCTCTCACACATTCCCTATCATTCTTGCTCAGAAACAGATAGTGTTCATCCCTCTTTTCTAGTGTTATCACCTTTTAGTGTAGTTTACTTCATGTTATCCTTCTTTCCTGGTCCCTTGGCATTCTTAGCTTAGTTTCCCTTTTCAGCACTAGGAGTAGTAGTAGCAGTAGAGATAGATAGAGGAACCAGCCTTCTCCAGAGATCCATCCCAAGCTCGCAAGGTCCCACAACTTGGGGATGGTTCCATTGTGGTCTCGAAACCTCGGTCCCTTTTCATAGATTTGAGATGTGGGTGCATGTTTGAGAAACCAATAGGTACCTAAAGTAGTTGTAGATACTGATTATCACTAATGATCTCGCCTTTGATCAATTATCTACTTTCCTTTAGTCACATTCAAGATGAAAAGACCCATCCACTCTTAGAAGTCTCTTATGTTCGCTTCTCCCATCACCTTGTTGGGGAGGGTCATTGTATCTTAATATCCTTCACAAAACTCACACCTCAAAAGGTTCTTGGGAATTTTTGAGGGCTTTCTCCTTATCTTCATCCATGAACCAAGTATAACCCCTTGCACATATGCATCCATCATTTCCCATTCATGCAAGGCCTTGTCCTTTGAGATGACAACCATGCTCGGTGATGTTAGGATTTACAGAGAGAGTGAGATGGTTCTAGGACTAATGACCATGATTGAAATTCCATTCGAATCAAATTTTTCATGTTTCTAGCTCATAGTGATGCGAACAAGCCAATACCAACTCAAGGCTTTGTACAGACACAAGGTGTCCTGCAACTGTGAACAATCCACTTGTGAATACCTGATCCTTGATCTTCCCTCACTCCTTGGTCTGTCATGTGATCTCTTAGGTCATTCAAGTCCATGTATGATACATCATTGTCTTCTATCTCATACTCATAGGAAAAAGGTTATGTCAGCTTTTGTCCTATCCACTTATACTTCATGGTTTCTTCAAAAAAATTAACTTACTATTTTTAGTAAGTATGAAAAATCAGCTTCCTTGAACCTCAACTGGATGTTGCACTTGATTTCCCTTTCTCCCTGTGTTTCTCTCGCCTTCTAGATCAATTTTCTATTTTTGGTAGGTGCTCGTGAGACCACTTACTATTTTTAGTAAGTGTCAATTTTGGACCAAGATGATGTTTCGATGAATTTTCCACTGCAGTACATCCTTTGTGTTCACCATCTCCTTTGCAGGTTATTCAGTTGATGACTTTCCCAAAATAGTAGTCCCCTATGTAAAAGACCTATTATTTTTAGAAAGTGGGCTTTTGGTGGTCAGTTACTATAGAACTAAGTTTTTTGATATGGGTTTTTTTTCCCAATATCGCCCCTCTGAAATCTTGGACCTACCCGATCAACGGTTTGGGAGATTTTAAAGTTTTAAATTTTCAACCTGGCGGCACCTCTGAACACGGCAGCCATTAATGGACCTCTAAAATTACAGGTCTAGTTTTATTCTCTATTTGCGATGAGAATCACCTTTTTGTTATGGGTTTTTTCTTCTTGTGCTTCCAATGAAATCTCTCTTCGATCCAACTACCGGTTTGACAGGAAAACGATCGTTTTCTCTGTTGTGCAAAGAAATGGATTTCTTCACTGCAAACACTTCTTATTGTGAATTAGAGATCTAAAGGTGGGGTTTTTATGGCCTCTAAGAATGAATAACATAAAAAAATGGTTGGTCATTCTATGCATTGGTTTGCAATATCTTTTTGAATTTCCGTTTTATGGCAAGCGATGGAGGATTTTCAGGCTTCTTCTTCTTTGTTCCTCATTCCTCTAGATCTTTCAGTCAATCTCTCCTTCAAAATATTTGCATTCTAATGCATTCAGAGGTTTGGTTGTTGTAGTGGATCTAGTTTGAGGTTTAGCAATAGTGAAAAGTGCTAGTGTGAGCAAGTTGCAAGAGCAAGTTGCAGAGTATAGAGTAAGAAATTAGAAGTTAGAAGCGGGAAGCAGGAAGGATTTCAAAATTTCAAAAATTTCAAAGTAGGGAGTGAGGCACATTTTATGTCCCTCATTTCACTTAAGAATTAAGGGATGAGAGGGACATTAATTTGCATGCATATCCTAGTTACGAAACATGGCGGAGATCTAACGATTGGGGATTTGAGAAAAAAATAGCTTTAAAGCATCTGGGGCTGAAAAAGCGGCCATATGAGGAACCATGATGCATCCCGGAAGTTGGGAAAAAAATTTGTGTCCTTTATTTCCCTCAAAAAAAAGGGACATGAGGGACATAAAATTACATGACAAGCTAGGTGATGACATGTGGCGCGATCGATTTTGAAAATTCAAGCTCCATTAGCTCCCGGGGGCTGAGAAAAAGCACTGGAGAGGGTCATATGAGTGACCAAAAGACTCCCTTAGGGATGGGAACATTTTCATGTCCCTGATGTCCCTTTTCACAAAGGGACATAGGGAAATCAATTTTCACCGCACGCCAGTAGCCACCACTTTTCACGTTCTGAGCGAGTGAGGGAATGAGCTTGACAAGCACCTGGGAGCTAAACTGGTGGTCTAAGAGGTTGTATGAGGATCCAAGGGGCTAATAGGGGCTAGGCACATTTTTATGTCCCTAAAGTCCCTTTTCTTGAGGGACATAAGGGACATGAAATTACACCAATCTCCTGGAGCTGACACATGTCCACCCTGAAATTTGACTAACTCCTAAACTCGCACCTAGAGGGCAACTTGAAACGGTGATAATTTGAGCTCCTGATGGACTTTTTTGAAGACATGTTATATTATATTGACAAAAAATGGACTTTTTTATCCAATGGTGGGGGTCTTAGGTCTTGTTTATTCATTTGATTCTGAAAAATTGGATTTTTGATCAATTTCCTTACTTGTGCATGAGAAAAGCCACTGTAAACCTATTATGCCAAGGTGTTGTGAAAAATATGATTTCACCATATTTTAGGGATTTTAATTCCCTTTCTGAAGATGTATTTTTGGCTCTTGACTTAATCTAGAGCTCCCAAAATCACTTCCCAAATTTTAGACTCTTTTGATCTTGTGCATTGCAGAGGACTTGAACCCTAATTTTGGTGAAATTGTCCCAACTCTTCCAAATCCTTTCTAAATATTCTTGAATCACCTCCATGATGTTCCTAGGCATTCAATTCACCTTTGTGTCTTGTTTGGATCCTATGTTCCACTCTAGGGGGTTGCTTCAGTCCTAAGAAGGCTAGTGATAGCCCTTCCCACAACTGTCTAAAATTTGCATTTTTCAAGAACTCCTAAAATCACCTAGGGAGTGTTGAATTGACTTTCTTAAATCACCTAAGGGACTAAGTAAACATCAACTAGGAGAACACTAGACTCACTAGGTAGACCTAGGGTGCCTTAGAAGGATAAAACATGAAAATTTTGGCACAGGGGTATTGTTTTCATGCTTGGAAATTATCAATTTCCTTGTTGCACATTTACATGACAATAGTTATCTCTAGCTTAGGGACATAGCATGGGTGAGCGCAGCGTAGACATAACATGGAGAATCCCATAATCTCAACTTTATAATACAAAGGTTGGTGCCTTATCCATTGGACCTTGCAGATTTATGTACAATCTACAAAAGAGAGAAAGATAAGAAGGAAACACACACACACCAAAAATGACAGAAGGGAAACACTCAACACACATGGAAAGTAAAGAACACACACAATAGAAAGGGAAACACACCTAACAATCACCTATGGTACAAGACGGGGACAACCCGCTTTCATTGATGATACGATTTCAACTATTTCTCACTAAGAGGAAATTTCAATCGTGTTCCATCTAGATATGAGAGTAGAAAAACATTTTCACCACAAGCTTCATGAATCTAGAATGGTCTCACCATATTGAATCAAACTTTCCATGGTTTCCTTTTGGTTTCATCCTTTTATCCTAGAGCAAAATGAGGTCTCCAAATTTTAACTCTCTCACCTTAGCTTTCTTATCAAAGATATTCTTCACCTCCAAGTTGATGCTCTCTGATACGGTCCACCACTCGGAGTCTATTCTCTTCTAGCTTCTAAATAAAAATGATCCTCTTGTCAATGGAATCCTTGTATTTTCCATCTTCTATTCCCTGGAGCAGCTTAAGAGCTGGCATTTCAATTGTGAAGGGAATTTCTACTTTGACTCCATACAGTAGCTAGAATGGTAACATACCTATTGCCTTCTTGGGAGTGTTCATGTCCGCCCATAATGCACCATACACCTTTTTGTGCCAACTCCTTTGGTTTTCATAAACAAGCTTACGGATAATGGTTGTGATGTTATTATTTCTTGATTCAGCCTAACCATTTCCCTGTGGATAGTATTCGATGAGTGGGATAGGGAGATTCCATAACCGTAACAAAACTCAGTCAACTCCCTTGAAGAAAAATAGGTAGCATTGTCCACTATAATATTTTGTGGCACTCTAAAACATACTATGATATTCTCTTTGATGAAATTTCATATTGTTTCGGTGTAACCTTGCTTGGCCAGAATGGCCTCCACCCACTTTGTGAAGTAATCCAGTTGATGTGAGTACATAAGTGTGCCTGCTCTTAAGTGAGGATTTAGAACACCAATGAAGTCTAGCCCCCACTGCTGAAATGGTTCTTCAATGACAACTAGCCTAAGTGGTAGTGTTGCAAGTTGTGGTCTCCCAACAAATTTTTGACATGCTTCACATTTGGAAACCCATTCTTGAGCATTTGCAAAGAGGGTGGGCCAATAATACCTTCCTCTAAGGATCTTATGTCCACCGACCATCAACTGAAAAATGTCTTCCACATACTTAGTCGTGATATGCTTTAAGAAATTTTTCTTTTTGCTCTTTGTCTACACATTTGAGAAAGCACCCATCAAGACCTCTTTTGTAGAGCACGTGGTTCCAGATCACAAACTTTGTTTCCTTAAGCTTGAGTGTTCTCCTTTGTTTGTAATCAAGATGAGGAGGGCATTATCCATAGGTTATATAAAATTCATTATCAACATACCATTCATCAATAGTGGTTACGAATAGAACCTATGGATTATCTTCAAAGTAAGTTGAGAAAACACAACTAGCTTTGCCAAGTTTATCTCTGAGAGCTTCATCTTCATGCTCAATCTACACAGCCACTTCCCGTACCGAATCGGAGTGTTAGATCTCCAAATCATACTCTTGAATATTTACAACCCAATTTCCTCTTTTAGATCCAATATCTTGTTGTGCCAAGATATAATTGATTACTGACCGGTGGGGACCATTACCACCGTGTGAGAATTGATTATGTAAAATTTGAAATTTTTACCACCTTGACCACCACATAGGCATGTTTCTCCAACTAGTTGTAGTTTAGTTCATGATTTTTCAATGGGCAGCTCATGAAAGCAATGGGCACCTCCACACCTTCATCATTCTTTTGGACAAGAACAATAGAGAGCGTATGTTCCGATGCATAGTAATACATGATGAATTCTTTTTGAAATCTGGAGACACAAGATTCGAGAGATTTGGCAATGGCCTTCTTTATTTCTTCAAAAGATACCTTTCCTTTGTTATTCCACTTGAAACTTAACTAAAATTTCATCATGGTGGTGATGTGCTTCGTCGATTATGTGAACTCCGAATGAAGCGGTGAAGAAAATTCACCTTGCCAAAGACAGAGTAAACTCTTTTATTACTTGTGGCCTAAGATAATGCTTGAATATCTTTCACTCTTTCTAGGTCAATGTGTTCTCCATGATTATTCATGATATGCCCAAGTAACTCCAAAAATTCACTTTTTTTGGGTTCAAAGATATACCATGCTTTCTACATTTTGCAAGTACCTGTTCCAAGGATGGTGAATATGGTCTCCCCTCTTTTTAGAGAAGACTGTGAGATCATCCAGGTATATGACAATACAATGCTTCAAATATTTGAACACTAGGTCCATTTCCCTTTGGAACGTAGCTCTTGCATTGATCAAACCAAAAGGCATTCTGTTGTATGCAAAAGTGCCCCAAGGTGTTGTGAAATTTGTCTTGGTACGATCCTCCTCTACCACTTTGATTTTGTTATACCCCGAGAATCCATCAAGCAATGAGAGCATTTCAAATCTAGTATTGTTTGCAAAATTTGGTCCATGGCCGGGAGAGGATAATTATCTTTCAACGATGCCTAGTTTAAGTTGTGGAAATCTATGCATATCCTTATTTTGGCATTCTTCTTCCGCACTGCACAATGTTATCCAACCATGTTGAATGATGGTTGGGAAAGATGATTCGTGTGTTGAGCATCTTCATCACTTCCTCCTTGATAGTGTCTATTATCTTCGAGTTGTATGGCCTTTGTTTTTTCTTGAATGGCTTGGCATCCAGATTCAAGGGGATTGAGTGATGCATTTCCTTTGGTTGGAAGGATTTGAGCTCATCATAAGAGTAGGCCAAAAATCTAAATATTTTATCAACAAAGAAACCAACCTTATTTTTCTTCTTGGGTGAGCAACACTTTCCAATATTGACCATCCTCGGTTGTTCTGTAGTGCCAATATTCTCTTTTTCAAAATCAGTTGGGCACTTTGAATATTGCTTTGCTTTCTCTTGAATGAATCTATTGTGCTTATCAAAGAGGTCCTCCAGAGAAACTAGGCCTTTGAGAATATTGTTTCCTTTCAATTTGATCACTCCTCTTCATCAACTCCTTCAATTCCTTCTTTCTCCTCTTTGGCTACTGCTTCTCAATGTGGATTCTCACTTCCTTCAAAGAAGAGATTATTGAAGTTATTTTTTCTCCAATAATTCTAGGATTTGATTATCCTCATTAAAGACTTGCTAATGATTTACATTATCTGGTACACTAGGCCTGAACACCATCTCAATGGTCACCTTGTCTTTGCCAAAATATGGATGAGGTGTCACTAGGGAAGTGACACTTCAAGTGAATCATCCTTTTCATTCATCTCTGTGGAACAAACTCAATGGAAAATGCATCAAAAGACTCGATGCGTACCATACTTTGTTTCTATATTGTCAAAATCTTAAATTTGTTACATGATAATGTTGCCAAACTTACTTTACTATCACCTCATTATTGCCTTGGAATTCGAGCTTCTTGATTGCCATATATTTTGCTACACCCATGCTCAAAAGGATAGCTTCATACTCTATCGTGTTATTTGTATTATCAAATTGTAGCTTGTAGGAAAATTGGTGTAATTCTCAAGAAGGAGATCACAACACCATACACCTACCCCCAAACTGCGTTGGAGTGACTACCATCAAATTCCATTGTCCATACTTGGTCTTCTTCCTCCTCCATAATAAGTGGCAAGTTCTCATATTTCTCTGATGTGAGGAAGTAGTTTCCTAGCCCGTTATCTTGAAAAGAATTTTTTCTCTCGGATCATCAAACTTTCACACCGTGTACTTCATCTTTCTTACTAGCAACAATTTCTTCATTTCACCTTTTACTAGGATATTTGTAGATGACCAATCCATTTTTATTTCTCCACCCAAATATCTACAGAAGCTTTGGCTCAAAATCATTCCAAAGGATGCTAGAATGTCTACCATTATGATGGTGAGAAGCACCTTCTTTTCTAGAAAATCAACTAGTGTTACATGTGCATCCTTTATTCTTCCCACCAACGGTACTTGTTTGGATTCCATAGAATAACATGAGCTATTAGCACGGGTCAAGGTGATGCCTAGGGCATTTATAACTTTTATGGGCATCACATTATCTAAGGCTCTAGAATCTATGATGTGATTGTTGAGTTGGATACCTTTGATGAGAAGTGACAGGTAAAAAGGTTCAACCTTGTTGGTTTTGGAGGCACTGATGTCTAGCATGTTTTGAGAAGGTGGGTTGGATGGTGTGGGAAATATACGTTTGGAATTTTCATTTGATACTACAAGATTACCACCATGGACTACGTCAATGAACCTGTTGGAGATTAAATAATCTCACCTCTTTTCTTTGATTAATGCCTCTAATGTTCGCATGTCCAATTATTCCACTTTAAAATATGTTGAAGGGAAAATTCATGACTTGGACCATGTGGGACCTTATATCTATCTTTGTAAATATCCCTTTTTAAAGTTGAGGGTCGTAAAGGTTACGAAATTTTCCATAAAATTGGCGGAGGGATTAAAGACAAAATTTGGGAACCACTAAAAGGGAAGCCCCACAAAAGATGAGAAGAATTTCCATGTGTTTCCTCAGTGCACCTTTGAAAAGGAATGGAAATTCGGGCCTCCCCCAAGATGCGAGCATTCACCACGTGGCTTATAGGCAAGGCAGTTCAAAGTTAAAAATTTAGAGAAAGGGGTAGGATGCAGATGTTGCCATATGTCACCCAGGCATAATTTGAAGAAAACAAAGGCTTGTGGAGGAAAGGAAATCCCCACAAAGTGGTGTTTGGAGGCACGCAACTCATAGTGTTTTGAAATAACAAAACAGTGAGAGGAGGATTACAAATCACCATGAGATAAATCATCTATTCCAGGATGAGTTACGAGATGTTTGAGATGATGTAATACATTAAGAGGCTGAGGTAAAGTACATAATCGTGAACCATTGAAGGCACAGTACTAGTTTCTTTTCATTACGAGTGCTATTACTAAGATAAGGAGTCTATAATGTGGAAATAGAAAAGAATTGCATCTCAGAAGGAAAAAATATAAATGTGACATCATTTGAAATTTATCTCACACATAATTAAAAATGGGGATTTTATAGGGAGCTCATCCCATGGTAAAAGGGTCTGTTTACATAACTAAAAAC